>JZKD02S2127501.1:10664-28803 GCA_000966675.3 Picea glauca
GGCGGGAACAGTCGACAGTTCGATCCGAACGTACGGGCAGGGTATCAAGCCCGAAACCAACTAAGAAGATTCCATGCAGCAATTGTGGATTTACCTCAAAGTGATCCCCATAATATGATCCGACCACCACAAACAGTTAAACCACGGAGGTTTAGTCCCCGTAACTTAGCTGAATGCAACCTCGTGCGTAACCCCTGTGTGAGAGGGGGGTCCCAGGCAGAATTATACGATAACTGGATTTACTCTCCCTAACTCAGGATGCTAATGTTTGTTTTGACAACTTTGGAGAGTTATGCTCACAGCCTAATCCAAAGTACTACACCTATTCTACTGTTGGTGGAGGATTCTAGCAAAGAAAAAGTTCTAGGTAAATTTTAAATTGCGTTAATTTTAACAACTGTTCTTTACGCAAAGGGGGTGGATGGAAGTGAAATGAATGAAATTATGACTCAGACCCTAAAGAATGCATCGAACATGATAAACAATCATTTTCTTTTGATGAACATCTAGCTAAGGGAGAGAGAGAGTTCTTTCACTAACAAGCACGACTACGGAATGCTCTCAAACAATTCTTTTTCTCAATCAAATCCCGATGTAATGAAAAATTTTAAATGCCTTCTAATATGCTCAATCAATCATGGAGATATTCTTTATTGTTTGCATATGGATGATGATCAATGTAATCACAATGCTTATCTTTGCTAATTATCTTCTTGGTGTGAATGAGAACCAAACTAGCATAAGCAAAAACACACAAACAATACACCCTTCGTAGCAATCAAAATGAAAAATGAAAGAAACAATCAAAGAAAAAGACAAAATTCACACCCAAAAACAAGAGTTGAAGAACAATGATTTGACTGAAATCAAGATAAAGAGGCCTATAGGCTGTTGATAACCTTCACCAGGGTTTTACTCAACTGAAGAGAAAAGAAAAGCAATGCATAGATTTCAAGATTTACTCAACAGGAAAACTCAATGGAAATAGGTGAAGAAGGCTACAAGATTCAATCAAAAAAAGCGTTTTGTCCTTCAATCAAGACTGATGTAAAGGCTAAACAGGAAGAAAAATTGACTCATTAGATCGCTCAGCACAAGAGCCACAGAGGCAAACCCTAAAAAAATGCAATTGTGAAGGGTTTTGGGCCAAAAGGAGGCTGGCGCTCTGTTGCCAAGGGAAAAGAGCGTCATAGTGCTCTGTGTAGGGCTACAAGAAGTGTTGGCACTCTGATAACACTAGGTCAGGAGCGCCAGGGTCTGAAAGTCCCAGAAATGTCAAAAAATTTCAAAAATTGAGATCTGAACTTGACAAATATGCTGAATGCGACAAGGTAAGGAGCCAATCAGCTCGTGAAACTAATCAAAGAGGGGTAAACCAGGTCTGAAACAATCAAGGGACAAAACAAGGTCAATGAGGAGAAGAATCCAAACAAAGGGTTTCGATTCGAGGCTATCTCCCCAGTGGAGTCGCCAGTTTCTGTTGTAGGAAAATCTGCCTGCGGACAAGTAGATCGACCTCTAGAGCTTGACCTTAACCCTAGACAGAAAAATGCTTAACGTGGACACTGACTTCCTTTCAAATATATCTAAGCCTAATGCATGAGAAGGAAAGATAAGAGAAGTACCTTTTAATCGACGTTTGTCCCTGCACGCTCCGAGTTGCGCTCCAATCCTTTTGCTCCTCGGTGAGGTCTGTGGACAAAACAAGATACGGCCACTTCCTACTCTACTGACATTAGCTTGAAAACAGATCTACCAATATATGATAAGTTCATGTAACATTAGACACAAACTAGAAAGAAATAGGCCAAGCTTGTCATATTAATGAGAATAACGACAACAGTGCTTACAATCGTAGATGCGAATGCGACAGCTTCGTCAAATCCTCTTCGTCTAACCCTTGCCTGAAAGATCCACAACCTGGATGACAGCAGCTTCAATGATTACTCTCCTTTGGCTGACTGCAAGTTTCCCCCAAGATCATAAGTTTCACCTATTCAATTCTTCCTCCTCTTTACCACCATAGAGCTTGCTTATATAGATTGGGAGGGGCCTAACCTCTTGATTTATGTTTAGAACCAGTTGGGAACCTCTTCCTTGGATCAGAGATCTTTTGACAAAACCAAGAATTCGAGTTCAACCACCCCCTAAACTCGAATGATTCTCCCCTTATTCTTCTCACCGGGCTAACAATTTACCCAGAATGGAGATCGCTCCCTCAGAAGGGGCATCAGAGCGCTATAACGCTCCAGAGTAGGTCAAGGGAAGCGCCAGCGCTTCAAATCTGAGCAGCGCTTCTACAAAGGGGTGGAGAAGTGCTATAACGCTTCTGAAGCATGGTAAAAGGGCGCCAGTGCTTCTCAGGCATTTTTAGGGGAGCGTTCCCCTTCCAAACTCTTGATTAAGAAGCCCTTTCAGGTGTTAAGAGATGTTTGACTCCAGTGAACCAGTTTCTTCCTTCAAACCAAGTACATAAGATGTTTCAAGTACCTCTTTAGTGTCGTCATTGTGATAGCATGATTCAACAACATTTGCGACACTTACGACAAGTGAGAGGCATATGCGACACTTATTCAGTTGAGTGATTTTGAGGTGTAACAACCGGTTCTGAGGGGAGGGTGAGGAGGTTGGGAGAGCAGAGAAGTTACATGTGGGAAGGGGGAGGGCATAAGTTTGTGAGCATGGGAGGCACGAGGGGGAAAATAATGAGGAAGTGTGGGAGAGAAAAGGTGGGAGGGAGGGAGGGATTCTATAAACTCTGAATGTGACACGAAGGCTTGGAGACTAGGAGGGGAGTCCTCATAGTCCACCAACTCCATGTCAAAGGAATCCATGTGTCCTAAGCACGTGCAGGTCACACAAAAGGAATCTGGGGGAGAAGTGACGACATACGGGAAAAGTCTAGGTGGAGGGGACAAGGGACGGGAACAAGCACCTAAAACCGGGAGGCAGAAAAAATGGGGGAGGGAGAGGAAAAGGGGGTTAAGGGAAACCTTGTGGCCCCCACCTGAGGTCTTATGCCTCAGTGGGCTTGGTGTGAGGGGCTAGGCCCAAACACAATGTGTCGTTATTCTAAAAAAAATTGGATTTATCACTAACCGAATTCCCCAAGCCAAGGTTAGGGGTATATCTTTATAATATTTTCTTTCCTTTTCTTTATGCCATTTCCTTAAAGCTGCTTCAATTGTATCCCCTTTCCATTTGGATTTCAAGCCAGTAAGACCTTCTATTTCATTCCAGACCTACGTTGTGAAGGGGCATGAAAGGGTGATGTGATTGTTCATTACCAAATCTACTTCACATAGGCTATATTTACCAAGGCCCTTGTAGTTTATTTTTTCTAGTAGACCCCAAGTTAAGGATTTATTGTTTAGAAGAAGCCACATAAGGATTTTAGCTTTTACTAGGAATTTGTATTTCCAAAGAGATTTCCACCACCATATCGGTGGCTAGTTGATGCCTTCCATGGCCAGTGTCTTATATCCAATTATAGGTTTATATCCCCTTGAGGGTTTTAGAGAGTAAAGGAATTCATCCTCCTATTTATTGATGAAAACATTGCACTTCCTAAAACTATCTATGTAGGAGTTATACCTTAGTCCTCACTGAGATCCAAATCTCTAGAACAAATCTATTGTTGTGTTCTAGATTTTATCACTTGACCTCTTGCAATATGTCGAAGAGTGTAGAATCCTTTTGATCTAAGGTCATGAATGAGGGGTATGGGCAGTATCTGCTTATATTTTCTTCCAATTTAGGGATCAAGGCCAACCTGGACCTTGTCCCCCTTTCCAACCTTCCAAATAATCCAATTCCCAATTAAGGGGAAAGTGACAACTATGGATTTCCAAATTATAAAAGAATTATGGATTTTTTATTTGGGGACCAAAACCAATATTTAATGGAAAGGGGGTCAAGATACTTATATTTTATTGTTTGTTCCCACAATCCTTGTCCTTGAATGAGCCTCTAGACATTCTTTTCTACCAATGAATTGGAGAAAATAAATAGTTTTTTTACTCCCCATCCCTCTTAGCTCTTTAAGATGGCTAGGTTCATCTAAGATACCAGAGCCATTCCCTTCTTCTCCAAGTATCCTATCTAGAACATAGCTATCATATTTTTTCAAGGATCCCTTTTGATATCCGAGAAAGAGACATCCAATATACTAGGATGGCCTCGAGGATTGGTTTGACTAGGACTAGTCGGCCACAACGTGAGACCCATGTGTTTAGATTTTTTTTCAATATTGGCTATGAACCATTGTTATTCTCCCTTGATATATGAGTTTTCATTAAGGTGGAAACCAAGATACTTAAACCCAACCTCGAATGTAGAGGCCATGAAAGGGAAAATATGGTTAATATAGTACTTCTCAGGTTCAAAGAGGCCCCAACTAATTACCAGAGACTTAGATGTATTGTTAATCATACCCATAGCTATGAAAATAAATCTAGGATTTCTTTAATTTTGTCCACTATACACTTTGAACCATCACAAAAAATAAGGATGTCGTCTACAAAAAGTAAATGTGAAATAGAGTAGGAACTTCCAATTAAGATACCTTTGAAAGAGTTGTTTGTTGATGTAGCCATGAGTTCCTTGCTTAACCCTTATAATACTAGGAGGAAGAGCAAGGCGGGGAGTGGAAATCCCTATTGAATGCCTCTTTCATATTTAAATAAGGGTGAAGATGACTCGTTGATTAAAAATGCAAAGGTTACCGAGTTGGTGCATGCCATTACCCAAGCCACAAAGTGTAATATGAAACCCAAATGAATGAGTACAAAGTGAAGTAAGAGCCATATGACTCTATCAAAGGCCTTGGAAAGGTCTACTTTGGAAATCATGGCCTTCAAGTTATTTTTTCATAGAGTGTCGACCTTCCTGAGCAACACCAACAGCCTCGTGAATTTGGTGTCACTAGGAAACTAAACTACTCTGGTGAAATGTGTTTGAGATAGATTCTTTCAATCTACATGAGATAATTTTAGAGATGATGTTATAAATACTATGCCAAAGTGATATTGGGTGAAATCTCTCAAATCTAGTTGGGTTTTCTATCTTCGGGATAAGTGTAAGGAAATTGGTTTTGAAAGAAGTTAGAACTTTCCCAGAGAGTCATGAGGCTTCCACTATCCTGTGAAGATCCACCTCTATGAATTCATAGTAGATGAGAAAGAATTATATGGTTAGCCCATCTGACCCAATGCTCCTATCTTTCTAAAATATATGAAGGGTTCTAAGAAATTCCTCTTTTTCAACCTCTGTCGTGAGGTATTGATTGTCTTCTGAGTCTACAAATCTCAAGAAGAAACTAGAGAAATAGAGGATGGTGTCTATAGTGGCTCAGGTATCCTCTTTAAAAAGTTTTTTAAAATGGGTGGCTCCTTCTGAAGCAATATTAGTGAAAATTTTGGCCCAGGAGCCATCCCCTCTGTCTATTTTCTAAACTAAGTTGATATTTTTTCTACAATTTGAAAAATGATGGAAGAATTATGTATTGTAATCACCTACCTTAATCCATATTTCATGTGTTTTTAGGTGTCATTCCTTTTCTTTTTCCATCTACAACTTTATTCTTTTGTTTTCCAATTGACAGAGATCATCCTTTTGTGAATTTGTTAGGAAACTGAAGCCTTCCATAAAGAGTCTAAAGGTTGTGGATTCTTCTACTTCCTGAAGGAGACTATCATTATTTTCATGTTTTCCTTTGACCATTGAATTGCTATATGTTTAGACTTTTTCAAATTCGAGTGAAATTGAATGGTTATAGATTCATTAAGTGAATTATTGAAGGGAGCCTAGGAATTCTTCAAGATTTGAATGAAATATTAATCCTTGAGCCATTTAGGGTTTAGTTTGAATGGGTTTGGAGGCTTTCCCTTTGCAGGGGCCACTTTCAATATAAATATATTATGGTCAAAGTCCCCTCTTGTTGATACCCATTGCTAAATTCTAAGAGTTTCTTCCAAGAATTATTTTGAAAATAGGTATTATTAGGAAGTGGTTAAACCACTTTCCAATTTAGGCCTCCCCAATTCTTTCTCTTGTCCAATTGGGGGTGAAATTGGTAGGCTTCATGTCAAGGAGGCTTACTTGCTCCAAGATCTTGGTAAGAAAATCTGAGAGAAAATCCACTTGGGCCATTATCCCCCAAACCTTAGAGGCATCAAGAGTGAAGTTTAAATCCCCTCCTATTTACCGATCCTTTCCAAATCCATGACTTAGAAAAGAGACAATCCCAAAATTTCAAATGATCTGAGTAAGAGTCATATATGTTCAAACAATTAATCTCTTTGCGCATTTAGAGTGAGAGAAGGGAGACATCCAAACCTGAATCAAAATCCCATGAATTAGAGAGGGTTAAAATGCTAGTCTTCCAACCTATAACTAGCCTTCTCAAATAACCTAAAACATCTACAAAACTGAAATCCCATTCTTTTAGAAGCTTCGAGAGATATTGAACAATTTAGTTCTCTTATGTCATGATCTCTTGCTGCAAATAGATGGTATAGGGGTTGTGAGTATCAATTAACCTCTTAAGGGACAATTTCTTATAGGGATTAGCCAACCCTCCTGTAGTTTAAGGATAAAAATATCATTTTGGAAATACCTTTGGGGTAGTTTCTCTAAGGGCCCCAATTAAGGATTATTGTCTTCCACTTTTAACTTACGAATTAGCTTTATTTTGGGCTATGGAGAGGTAATATTGTATACTTATTTGCCCTGCCTTAGGGTTTTTGTCTTCTAGGTGTCTAGGGTTGCCTTCGAAAACCCCATTTCCCTTGTTGTGAGGTCTAAGGTTATACTTTGAGACCTCAAAGGAAGGAGAGCCTTCTCTTTTTTCCTTCTCGGGTAGATATTTTGAGAGGGGAGGATAGGGGATGGAGGGTTTGAAGTTTGCATATAGGGCTTCTCCCAACCCATCCAGAGGGATGGGTGAAGTAGGATGAGGATTCAAGAACCCTAAGAGACTGGAGATAAAGTCTCATTGGATGTTTACAAGCCCATGCTCTAATTCTGCTTCCCAAGTTCCAAAATGTAAATAATCAAAGGAATCTATAAGATAATGTGGGGAGGAAGATTCTTACCTAGAGAAAACAAGCTCTCATTTTATTTCTAAAGGGGCAGGCCCTTGGGAGATTCCTTCTATTTGATGGTGGGATTTTTTGTTGAGAGATCTAGTGCTTGAGGGCCTTTCATTGGGGTGATTGTTAGAAATTGTGTTGTCATTGATGTCAAAGATAGAAAGAATGTCACTTATGACAAATATAGGGTGAGACTGTGATTATATTGACTTTATATAAGAGCCTTGTGTGTTTACTCATGAAACAACGGTGCTATAACAAGAAGATGATTGTCTGTGACCATGGAGACTAGAGAGAATCAAACCAAACCAGACATAATAAGAAGAGAATTTTATGTGTGTTTATGAGGCTCTATCAACAATCAATCCAAAGTAGGATAAGATCTAGAAGGTGAAGAGTTATGTGGCAGAGTAATCATAAATTGTTGAATCTCGACGACGTAGAGGAATAAGTTCTATGCATATAAGGAAGATGTGGCTAAGCCTTGGTGGTGAGTAGATGAGAAATCATAGTTGGAAGTTGAATGAGATAAAAACCTGAGTGGTAATAAGTTTGGTAAGGAAGTTGAAGTAAAAATCTAAAGTCACAGTAGAATATTTATGTAAATTGATGTATCCCACACTTGTTGGGAAAACCGAGATCAAATAGAATATAATGAAAATGTGAAAGCACATAATTTGAATGTGAGTGGAAGAGTCATGAAACCGTGCGAAATGTGTTAACTTTTGGTGACACCCAGAACAGGATAAATCCTGACAGTTCATCCCCAAAGATCAATAATTAAGATCAGATATTAGGGTTTGATACTTGGTAAGCCAACTTAGCCATGTCAGCACCATTATAACAACCACATCAATGTCATGTATCCAGTCAGATGAGTGCCACATCAGTGCCACAACAAGTAGTTTTGTAAATTCCACGTACAGTGCCACATGTTAGCACACGTGTTGGTGCCATGTCATTTAGGGAATGAAGAAGGCATCCACATGGAAGCCACCTCATATGCAACATTAGCATGAGAGATATTGAAAATTGTCTAAGTATCAAGACATTGTGGAGATAGTGAGCACGACAGAGGATTGGGAATATGTGAAGAAATGGGTGTGAACCCACAGACTCATAGAGAGAGATCGAAAAATTGACCAAGTGTCAAGAATAGGTCGGATAGACGAGGTCACAAGAATTGGTAAGTGTCATAGACCCAGGGACCCACAATAATATTTCAAAGAAATGGCTAAGTACAAGAATCATTTGGACAAAGATGAAGAATGAGAGTAGACATGTGGACCTGGAACGAGATATTGAAAATGACTAAGTATCCAGAGTGGATCAGTCAGAAGGACGAGGTCATGAATAAGAGAATAATGAAGATGTATCACAAACCCATGGTAGGAGTTCGAAAATCGACTAAGTATAAGAGACTGATGGTAGGAACTAGAAAATCAACTAAGTATCAAGAATTGGTCAGATGGACAAGGTCACAGATATAAGAATCTGGGAAATGTTGTAGACCTGCGGCCTGCAGTGAAATATCAAGAATTAGCTAAGTATCAAGAATGACTAAGTACCAACATATTTTGAAGAAATGATGAAGTACCTAGAATGAATCAGTCAGATTAAGATGCCTCGAGAAGCATGGTGAGATATCAAAAATTGGCTAAGTATGAGGAATCGATCGAACGACTCAGGATGTCACCACTTGTCACAGATCGGAGGGCCTAGAGGGTGAGAGATCTGATAGCCCAGGAGGTTGCCACTTGTCATAGATCGGATGGCCCATGAGGTCACCACTTATCACAGATTAGACAACCCATAGGGTGAGAGATATGATGGCTCATGATATCCTGTAGACTCATGGATCTGACAGCTCATGATGTCTCATGGACTCATGGTGAAATACTTAGAAAATTTTCTAAGTATGGGTGCAAAGTGAGTGCAGTGGAACGCAAAGATGCATTCTAGAGGTCGTGGAGGTATGAAAAGATATACCTTAGATCTGTGAAGAAATGCTTGGAAATGTGTCTAAGTATAGGTGCAAAATAAGTGCAGCAGAACTTGAGGGTGTAATTTGGAGGTCGTGAAAGTTTGAAATGAAGAAGAGATATGCCTTAAACCCACAGTGATTCCACCAAGAAAGATTGATGGTCGAGATCAATCCGAGATCTGATCGGATGGTGGTTGCAAGCTGAAGGTTCAAGCTATGTGAAAATTGGATCAACAGTCAATATCAATCCGAGGTCCAGATCGAACGGTTGTTGTGCATCATGGTTTCATGGTGTATTATTGAGGACAATTAAGTAGATTAATGGTTGTGATTGAACGAATGTCCAGATTGGATGACGACTGTGCAATGTGGTTACACGTGGTCTTGATATGCTAAAGAAGATAGACGGTCGATATCAAATCAAGGACAGATTGGATGATTGTTAAGCGTTGAGGGCATAGTGTGTGTTTTCATGGGTAGAAATCAGATCAATGACCACGATTGATTTGAGGGACCGCATTCGACGACTACTGAGTGTTGAAGTCTTGAAGTCTATAGTGTGGTCTGAGATCAGATCACACATGAAACCAAAGGGGTGTCTATGTTGTTTTCTAAGGAATGTCACAGCCCAGTTTTGAGGATATCTGGAGTTGACTCCATGGACATACTTTTTTATGTGGAAAAATTCATGGAAGTATGGAATGTATAAATAATGATGCTTGAATATGGTTTAAAGATGTGAAGAGTTGAGATAGTATGGAAGAGTGAGAAGAGGGCATAAGCATGGATCATGTGAAGAAAAGCTCTGAGGCTTTGAGGTCTGAGGATGCTAGAGAATAAAAGGAAGATAATGTAAGGGTGGTTAAGGGGTTCAAGGACAAAGGAACTTCTAGAACTATGCAGATTCAGAATTGTGAAAACAAAGACAGAGTAGCAGACTCGTGAAGGATTGAAGGAAAGAGATAAGTTGGTATTGTTAAGAACTTGAGGAGCTTGATGTTTCTAGTAAAATTGGTATTGACAAGCTCTACTGAGTTGGTGCTTAGCTAAGGGGATTTGTGTCCCCTATGTTGATATTATCGTAGTTGTGGGAGGTATTAACCTCCATATGTAACCTTTGACTAAAATAGAATATTCTGGAAGCAAGAGAAACCCTAAACAGATGTGTGAAAACCCTAGAAGACATGTCGACTCAGCAGAATATACAATATTAAGGTATTAACCTCCAAGAAGACAAGTCGACCTCACTAGAAAAAGATAGACAGAAAATATAATTACTAGAAAGTCAGGTCAGCCCAGCCAGAAAAGTCACTGGACAGATTAATATAAATATAGGACGTTGTGGCTCATTTGTTCACTCACTCTCACTCAGGAAACCAGAAACAATGTGCAAGTTTGGAGGAGCAGAAACAAAAGTTGTAGTTGTACGATTTTCTCTTGTTTAGTCTTTCTCGTACTTTCTCTTATATGCTACCCTTGGAAAAGGTGCTCTCTCTTGTTTATTTGTTGGTTATGGTGTGGCTTCCTGGAATCATTCTTTATGTCAAAGTTTAATGTGCTTGGGGGTGGCTTTTTTCCTATGGTTGGGTGACAATGGTGTAGCATTGTCTATAGTGAAACAAACACAATATTCTAACATGTTATGGGCCCACACCACCTTCAAAACAATCTAACCACTAGAAGGTAGATCCACATCTCTTTTTAAAGCTCGTTGTAGCACAATTGTAATTGCAATGCCAGTTCCTTCATGTCAGTTGTAGCACCAGTTGCAATGCCAGTTGTAGTGCCATTTGTAGTGCCAGTTGCAGCATCGGTTGTAGTGTCAGTTGCAGCACCAGTTGCAGTACTAGTTGTAGTGAAATTTTTTGTGAAGTATTGGGACTAATTTTCGGTTATCCTAGTGCACCCTAACCCAACACATCTCCTAGTGCCCTTAGCCAGTGAAAACATCAAGTTTGAGTTTTTGGGTCAAATTCAAAGGTTGAATTTGGGTCAAAATTTGATTTTTGTGGTGAAATTTGAAATTTCAAGGTTTCTAGCTTGTTATAATCATTGAACCTTTTTTATTCAATTTCTAATCTCTTCTTGTCAAGATGGTGTCTAGTTTCAGATTAGAAGACAAGTTGAACGATACTACAAATTTCAAAGGTATGCACTTGTATATTCTTTTCAAGCTATATCATTCAACAAAGCATGAGTGTGATTGCAGTGGATATACAAGAGACCTTGTCCAAGCAATGATTTTGAATTAAGTGAATTCAAAGGAACAAGCGCACCCTCCCTAGAAGTGAAGACTCCACGTTTGATTATTTAAAAATTGATATGTCTCTAGCTTGTTATGGAATTATTATGATCTTACGCTGCATCTTGATCTATTGAAGTTATGATCATTATAGTAACCCCTTAATACTAGAGATACACTTGTTGATCTCCTCTCTAGGAGATATTCTTGTTCTTRTGTAAATGCTTATTGTTTATGATATAAAGTTTATCTCCTTTAGGAGATGTTCTTGGTTACAAACCTAGACTCCAGGAAGGATATCTTCCATGGAGGATACCATGGAGATTTTGTTKTTCTTGTTTCTTGTTTCAGTAAGGACATAAGAGATAAATTTGAGAGGGAGTCAGTGATCAAGAAGAAGCCAACATAGTTTCGTAACACTTTGCAGAATGCAAAAGAGCATGCARCAAACARAAGTGTGGTCCGAGCATTCTCTCAGATRGAGGAAGTTGAATTCAGAGTTTGAGATTAAGAATATTGCAAKACTTCATCAAAGACATGATGCAGGAAAGAGTGGTGAGGCTCCATCACTTATCCACAGATGAGCAGATAGCAGACATTTCCACTGAGCCTCTCTCTGGGACAAGCTTGGCAGGAATGTAAATGTTTCCCCGGGGGAGTATTAATGATTGTAGAATCGTGCCAATATTCCAAGATTGATCAAATAGACTTGATCATGTGGGAATACACCCAGATGTAGTCTTTGACGAGCTGAAGATTCAAGTTGTTGCTAGATCTCCTATGTGTGAATTTCATCGAGCCTTGAAACTCTCATGAGTAGGTGAGTAGTTAACTCACGAGTAGGTGAGTAGCCCCGATAATCATCAAGTCGACTCTATCTCTACAGGAACTGGGTTGCACACCAGGGGAGATAGGGAACATCTACATTCAGAGTAGATGTGCCCCAATGTAGTCTTCGATGGACTGAAGAATCGAGGTGCTTGAGGTGCAATTCCACATGTCTGATAACATCGAGTTGAATGCATTCACATAATGATCCTATGAGAGGATCACCATGAGGTGTGTGTAGCTCCAATGTGTTCATAATTCTTGTCAAGGGACAAGAACGACCCGAGGTGCTAGACACACGTGTATGATAGAATCGAGCTAAATGCATTCAAGTATTGATCCTATGAGAGGATCAACTATGACGTGAATGTGGCTCCGATGAGGTCATGATACTTTTCATGTGACAATAATGACCCGAGGTGCTAGATACATGGTGGTGGAGATGGATCATCAATATAGCTAAAAGAGGCCCATGGACATTATGATATTGTATATGATAGAAGAATGCCAAGAACAAGTACGACGATATGTTTTAATGATTGCTACCAGATGATGTTGATAGTAATGATGATACTTATGATGATGCTACCTATAGAATGGTCTACAAGACTATGTGAGTCTTTCCCATGCCATGTGAATATGGATGGATGTGTTTGAGACCATAAATACCTCCCTAGTTAAGAGGGATTGTTGATATTATGGTAGTTGTGGG
The DNA here is from genome assembly GCA_000966675.3 of Picea glauca. NCBI lineage: Eukaryota > Viridiplantae > Streptophyta > Pinopsida > Pinales > Pinaceae > Picea > Picea glauca. The sequence goes on from JZKD02S2127501.1 coordinate 23,522, forward strand.
AGGTATTAACCTCCATATGTAGCCTTTTACTAGAATAGAATATTTCGAAAGAAAGAGAAACCCTAAATAGATGTGTGAAAACCCTAGAAGAAATGTTGGCTCAGCAGAATATATAATATTAAGGTATTATCCTCCAGGAAGACAAGTCGACCTCACAGAAAAAAGATAAATAAAAAATATAATTATCACAAAGTTAGGTCGGCCCAGCTAGAAAAGTCACTGGACATATTAATATAAATAGAGGACATCATGGCTCATTTGTTCACTCACTCTCACTCAGGAAACTAGACACAATGCGCAAGTTTAGAGGAGGACCAACAACAGCTGCAATTGTACAATTTTCTCTTGTTTAGTCTTTCTGGTACTTTCTCTTGTACACTACCCTTGGAAAAGGTGCGCTCTCTTGGCTATTTGTTGGTTATGGTGTGGCTTCCTGGAATCATTCTTTCTTTCAAAGGTTAAGGTGCTCGAGGTGGCTTTGTGCCTATGGTTGGGTGACAATGGTGTAGCATTGTCTATGGTGAAACAAGCATAATATTCTAACACCCTGCAGGTGGGTGCCTGCAAATATAACAATTGTAGGTTGATGCCCACAAGAAGAATTGAGTTGGTGCCCATTCAGGAGGATTGGTGTCTCCTGCAGGTTGGTCCCTACAAACATTATTTCTAAGTTGGTTCTCAAGAGAGGAGATTGGTGTCCCCTGCAAGTTGGTGCCTACAAGCATTGTAACAGTACGTTGGTTCCTAGAAGATTTTATAAAGAAAAGTTTTTGTGGTTTTCTCCCATTTGGGTTTCCACGTTAAATATATGTGTAGAGTGAATTATATGCTTGTATGTGCATTTCTCATTAACTGCTTATAATTAGAGAAGTAACAAATTAGTAAAGATTGTAAAAAAAGAAAAAATTAGAGAATTAACAAATTGGTAAAGATTGTAAGAAAAGAAAAAAATAGAGAAGTAACAAATTGGTAAAGATTGTAAGAAAAGAAAAAAGTTGAGAAGTAAAAAATTGGTAAAGATTATAAGAAAAGTAAAAATAGTCTTATACTGATTCACCCCCCTCTTAGTATAAGTAAGAGTGCCAATGGTGACTTAAAAGAGAAAAGAGATATTTTTCTTGCATCAAGGGTGCAAACTCTTTGATAAGAGGAGAGGGATTTTGAACCCATACTTTTTTGGAGAATCAAAGCACACAATCTCTAACTAGGTGTCCATATTCCTGACACCTCTCACATTTGGAGGGAACTCCTTAATAGTGGATTACCTAATGAAAAAAATCGGGGCCTTTGTTGATGGTTATGGAATCTGCTAGACCTTTGGTTAGGTCAAGGTCCATAAGGATTCTTTCCATCCCCATATAACTTGATTCCCTGAAATAATTATCTACTTCATAGTACAAGCCCAAGGAGTTACTAATTTCCTTGAAGACATTCTTAGACCCAGGAATCAATGGGAGACTAAGAAGTCTAATCCAAATAGGGGTGAAGTATACTTGTGTTGAGTGTGCATCAAAATCCAAATGCCATTTTTTAATAAATAGGGTCTGAGATACCCATTTCTAGTAATTTCATAGAATTCTATCTACATCTTCAGAAGCTTGAAAGAACCAAGCTAACCAACATTTAACTAGAACCATGCTTCTTGGTATCTACCCCAATAAAATTTTCCTCTATCCATTTTTTTAGAGAATTTGCACCCATTCTTTGGCTTAGAAATCTTCCAACTAGTGAAGATTCCTCAAATTCCATTATTTTGTTTAACTTCTCACTATCCCCTAGTAACACATTGATGAACTTGGATTTTTTTGATACACTTCCTCCTTTTCTAAGGGTTCCTTGATCCTCTCAGTCCTATGCTTCTAATTGTTGAAGATCTGATATCAAGGGAGGAAATACCACTCATTAATTCATCTATTAGGTTTTCCCTGATGAAACCATACCTCTGAAATTCAAGAGTGCCTCCTTCAAAGTACATCGATCCAAGCCCCCTTACCATCAAATTGAGAGGGATTTCACCTTTTTTTGAAACGTTGAAGGGATCATTCCATTGAGGTGGGATTAATTTCCCTTCCTGCTCTATGAACTTGACTTGATATCCTACATCAAGTTGGTGTCCCACTATGACCTTGCATGTTATTTCCTCATGTGGGATTTGATATCCATAGTGAGCCGACATGGTTATAATTGTCGATCCAGGAGTATGGGAAATCGTGTCAAGGTTTTGATGAACAAAGGTTAGCCCTTATATCACCCTAAAAAGGTCCTTGTTGACGGTTAGCCCCTGTTCAGATTTAGATGCAAGAATAATGTGTGAGAGGGGGTCCAAGGTGGCTTGGATATCCTTTGGGTTAGCTTGGATTTGTTTGCCACTCAAAGGATAATCCATATACTCCATGAGGTCATCCTCCATTAGACCTAGAGGAGAGAAAGGTAGTTGTCTAAACCCTAGGTTATGTGGAAACCCTGGGTATTCCAAAGTGCCATCCTACTCCAAGTTCCTTTAGTAGCACCTACACAAAGGTTCCTTGCACTTTTACTCTAATATTTTAGTGGTGATTGCTTCAAAATAGAAACACAAACAACACTTTTTGTGTTTACTCTAATATGTTGGCTAGGATTTCTCCAAAAGAAAAACACAAAGAACACTTTTTTGTGGGAACTTTCCAATACGATTTCAGATATTCTCGGTTGTGGCACCATATAATGTATTTATATATTCTGTGGAAAAAAAATAGTGTATTTATATGTGGAATAGACACCTTCTTCTTTAGCAGCACAACCTTTATAGTGATCTACCCACACATCCTCCACAAATCATGTAGCCTATTTTTCACCTACCATTACACCTAATTTGGTCATCTTCAATGTCAAACAAGGGGTCTAGTCCCTACATTATACTATGCAGAGAATTGTGTAGCCATTTTATTTGCTGATATTTTCTTATGTACATGGGTCTTCCAACAACCCTAAATTCACCACCAACACCAGGGGTTTTTAGCACACTAATAACTAGAATGATAAGGAATCGACCCTCACTTCACCTTTTAATAAATCAAGTTTCTAAATAACCCAAACTGCAGTAAAATTGAGCAGGCTTGGACCATACTAATTCCATTCCGTCCATTCGTGTGAGAGTGCAAACACTAAGCCTAATTTTACAATGGTAACAATCAATATTCCACATCCAAAATCAAACTTCCCTTTCATTTACCTAAAAACTAAAGAGTTTGTTGTTGTGCTAGCTATTGTGTTCACTTATTTCAGCTTCTCTCAAAAACTTCTACATGGGGTTGATCACACCACCATATCCTTATATCAAACTGATTGCATCACAATTCATTTGGTATTTGTTCTTTCCCTCTCTTGTTTCAGTTTTTTTGTTGGTTTGGGTATGGATATATCACTTTAATTTTTTATCGTGAGTTGTCCTGAGCTTACTGTTTGCAATTTGGAGTTTATGTCATGTTAATATTGTGAACTTTTTCAAGTTATTCTTTGTATTGGATTTGATTGGTTCTATACCTTTCTTGTTCCATTAGATAATCCTAGGCACCTACATTTACATTTTCATTTTGCATTCTGCATATTAGTTTATATGTAGTCCACTTATTTCATTTGGAGAAAAACCCAAATGGTGGATTGGATTGTAACCAGTAAAACCCTCAAAACCATTAATAGTTGTCAAGTCAAAATCCAAATGGGTTCCTCACTCCAAACAATGTGAGGTCTAATTGAGAAATCTAGTTAACCCATGTTGTTGGTGATGGGAATACCCCTAGTCAACAAATCTATTAGAAATTAATTATATTTTTCTCTTACTTCTTACCTACTTGCATGTTTGGACTACACTCATAATTGACATGTTTGTAGTCTTGCTTACAATATCATGAAATTTTAGTCAAAAAATAGTATTAAACTTGAGTTCACTGACATAGTTGAAAAAATAATTAAGCAACACTTAACCATCTAACATGGCCTTGTCTTGTTTATAGTTCCCTCATGGAAATATACTACTCTTAGTAAAGGAAAATTCCAAAACACCTACTCACTTCTTATTATCTTGCTTGCTTAAATTTCAAAATACCTAACTCACTTCTTACTATGTTGCTTGCTTTTACTACCACCCTTTTATTCGATTCAAGTTCTTACTTGTAATAAATTCCCTCTCTTGTTTTACCCTTTGTTTCTTTATCTTACTTGCTTTACTTTCCCATGAGCTTGACTTGGATTACATGTAATTTATAATTCTACCCTTGTTACTCGCATGTCATTGTTTTATTGGTGAGACAAAATGTGAACATAGAGTGTATACCCTATGGCCCCTTGCTATAGGAAGATATGAAGGGACCCCAACTATTGATATGGAGAACTTCCCTCCCTCTTATAACTACGTATTCCTCGTTCAAGATACCTTAAACAATAAGTATGGCTATGACTTTGCCTTTTTCAATTTATTTTTTGAAATTGACATGGTTCTCTTTATTCATCTAGTTTTACCATTATTTTTTCCTCAATTACTCTTCTACATCATATCATATGCACCTAGGACCCTAAAACTCCTTAGGTTTTCCTTAAGTTAACTCCAATATAAATTTGGACCTTTGTTGATAAGATATTCCTTATATGTCCATTGGATGTAGCTTGGGTAGTTAGCAGGAATGGTTGTTACCCTCCCCACCCAGGTTCAATTCCTTGTAAATGACATGTGATGCTCTTAAATGGGTCTATATGATACTCTCGTTGTTGAGCCCCCAATAATTTGAAAATGCTCAACCTCCTCATATTCTCATCATGGGACAAGAACAGCCCGAGGTGATAGACACACGTGTATGATAGCATCAAGCTAAATGCATTCACGGAGTGATCCTATAAGAGGATCAACTATGAGGTGAATGTGGCTTCGATGAGGTCATGATACTTGTCATGGCACAAGAATGACCTGAGGTGCTAGACACATGGTGGTGGATATGGATCATAAATATAGCTAAATGAGGCTCATGGTCATTATGATATTGTCTATGACAGAAGAATACTAAGAACAAGTACGACGATATGTTTTGATGATTTCTACCAGATGATGTTGATAGTAATGATGATACTTATGATGATGCTACCTGTAGAATGGTCTACAAGACTATGTGAGTCTTTCCCATGTCATGTGAAGATGGATGGATGTGTTTGAGACCATTAATACCTCCCTAATTAAGAGGGAGTGTTGATATTATGGTAGTTGTGGGAGGTATTAACCTCCATATGTAACCTTTGAATAGAATAGAATATTT
>JZKD02S2127512.1:0-14006 GCA_000966675.3 Picea glauca
AATTCATAGACCCGTGGATTACATGGCCACCTCATGAAGGGTCTGGCTCGGCCAATAACGGTCTTGGCTGTACCAACACTATCCCCGCTCTTGATAAGATCAACGATTCACTGAAAGGAGACATTGGAAAAGATAGCGCGATCAATAATAATGAGAATGATATCATGATCGACTATTCTTCTTTGAAGGCGTCTCCTGGAACAACTGCACGGAGCGCTGGTCATTCCTATTTAAATGTAGCTGATTTTAGTAATGTTTATCCGGCAACTCAGTCATTCCCACCACATCATTCCCGCTCCCAATTTAATGCACCCGAAATTATATGTGCCAAAGTTGATCAGTACTCTAATATCCAGTCTCAGGATCCGTGGATTACATTGCCGTCTCATGAAGCACCTGGTTCTCCCAATAACGCTCTTGGCTGTACCAACACGATCCCTGCTCTTGATGAGATCAGCGACTCACTGAAAGGGGAAATTGGAAAAGATGGCGAGATCCTTAATAGTAAGAACGAGATCATGATCGACTATTCTTCTTTCAGAGCATCTCCTGGATCAACTGCACAGAGCGCTGGTCGTTCCTATTCAAATGTTTATCCAGGAGCTGAGTCACACCCACCCCATCATTCCTGCTCCCAATTTAGTGCACCAGCAATTATATGGGCCGACGTTTATCACTACTTTGATATCCAGTCTCGGGATGAGGATGATTGCAAAGATCTTGGAAATTTGAGATATGATGAAGTAAAATTGGGCGCAGCAGCGTACATTTATAGTGATAGGCAGAAGAGGTATCAGTTGCCTCCGACAGGAGGAGTGCAGGTTGGTGATCAAAAGGATTGCTTCACAATTCGGAATGAAGAAGCCATAGCAACACTAACTCCTACAATGTTAGGAAGAGGAGGGAAAACGTTCAGCTTCGAGAGTGAACGCGATGTAAGCTGCCTTAACCGTATTGAACTGCCGTCAGCTCATTAGGAAACCAACCGGAACCGTATTCAACTGCCACAGCTAATTCGGAAACCAACCGGAACCGTATTCAACTGCCACACTTCATTCGGAAACCAATAGGATGTAACTGTTTTCTTGTTGGGATCTTTTGAAATGGTCCATTACTCCATCTAGGGTTCTCTACCTAGATATGTGGAACAATTAACACATAGCCAACAGAAGCTTGATGGAAGCTTGGCTATAAAGACTTCTATTTGGTCCCAAGCTTGCTTAATTCAATCAATGCCCTTTAGTCTTACACCATCAATCAGAGTGAGCAGAGCTTGGAAGTGCCATACAGAAAGCAAAACTAGTGTAGAACTGGGAAAACTTCTACAACAATTAGTCAAACTCAATCAGCATCAATGGCCGCAGGTATGATCCATTTGGCATCTAAATTTCGATTCTTTTAAAGAGTTTTTATTCCGCATATTTTAGAATCGAGTTAAAGCTAACATTTGGTATCAGAGTTATTTTGTCTCTGCCTTGGTGTTTTGGAGAAAGACAGGTTTATTCTGTCTCTGTGCGTCCCTATTGGGTTTTCCCTGCATTTTCTCTGCACATTTTAATGCATATTGTTGTATGTCTATCCATATTAAGATAGCAAAACCATACATTTATGTGCATTTTTCTTTTATAATTTGGTTGTACATTTTTAAATGAAATTGTTGTGCTCTATATAGAGAGGTTTCATTCCATTACTGTGCGTCTTTAGGTTATTTTACTATACGTTTTTCCCTAAGGAGAATAGCATCTGTACAGTTTGCTTGTGAGTCACACAATAGTTAGAAGCCAAGGGGCATAGTTTTATGTCAGATTTAGTAGTTTTAGATAGGAATTGCTTGATGCACTCCTTCGTTGTTATTACATGTAAATGTGCGTGCAATCCGGGTGATCTTTTATGTTCATTAAAATAATTTCTTTCTTAACCTCTAATTAAAAACATGCTATTTTGAATGAGTATACATAGTTGAATGTTATGAGAATAGCCACACCATCTCTAATTAAATAATATTATATATTATGATTGATTAAAATCAAGTAAAGAATATTTAGACATTAATTGTAATTAATTATACTAAATATAGTAAATTTTATCCCACATGAATTTTTATTATATTTATATATAATTAATTAGGATAAAACATCAAATTATTCACAACTTACCCACATGACTTATCAATTGATAGTTTTATCATAAAGTTCAAATTGAATCTTCTTGAATTGAAATTTAGCCCACATGCAATTTTTATGTCATTAGATTCAAATTTAAGCATGAATTTACATTGGTAAAGCATGAAAATTTATTTTTTAGCTGGCCTCAATTTTAACGTAAGCATGTGATCTTTAATTTTATGCAGTTGTACAACTTGCAAATTTCTCTTAAATTCATTGTGATATCCCTGAACTTAAGGGAGATAACTATAAGGTCTGGAAGGAGAGAATTCTCCTTCATTTGGGGTGGATGCACATAGATTATGCTATTAGGAAAGATGAACCACCAGCACTCACTAATACCAGCACTACAGCTGACATCATGCTTTATGAGCGATGGGAGCGATCTAATCGCCTAAGCATGATGTTCATTAAGACTAAAATTTCTGCTGGTATTCGTGGTTCCATTGATCAGCATGACTCGCTGAAATCCATTGATGATCAATTCGTCACTTCAGACAAGGCACTAGCAAGCACCCTGATCATGAAGTTCTCATCCCTAAGGCTCACCAGTGTGAAAGGTGTGTGCGAGCACATCATGCAAATGAGGGACACTGTGGCTCAACTGAAGAAACTCGAGGTTGAAATATCAGAGTCTTTCCTGGTGCACTACATCATGAACACCCTTCCGCACCAATACGGACCCTTCAAAATCTCATACAACACACATAAGGATAAATGGTCAATTAATGAAGTCATGACCATGTGTGTTCAAGAGGAAGAGAGACTGGTGATGGAACTGGGAGAAAGTGCAATGCTGGCAAAGCATAGAAAGGGAAAATCTCAAGCCAATAAGAAACGGAAAGGTAAAGTACCTCCCCAAGCTGATATCAAGAAGAATTCCAAGTGTTTCTTCTGTTAAAAGAAGGGACACATGAAAAAGGAATGCACCAAATTTCATAAATGGCTTGCGGACAAAGGTAATGCAATCCCGTTCGTTTGTTATGAATCTAATATGGTCAATGTCAATATTAACACATGGTGGATTGATTCTGGATCAACAATTCACATTTCTAATTCCTTGCAGGGTTTGCAAAACATAAGGAAGCCAGTGGGAAGTGAGCAAAGCATCTTAGCAGGAAACAAGATGGGCTCGCATGTGGAAGCTATAGGAACATGCTATTTAACTTTAAGTAGTGGTTTTGTTTTAGAATTAGAAAAGACCTTTTATGTTCCAAGTTTTTCTAGAAACCTGATCTCAGTTTCAAGGCTTGTACTTTTTGGATATTCCTTCAAATTTTCAGAAATATATTTCAGTTTATTTTATAAATCTGATTGTATTGGGAATGGTATTTTGTCTGATGGTCTTTACTGCATTAATTTACAAAACAATGTCATTTATGATTCAATGCATGTTAACACTGGCACTAAAAGATGTGTTATTAATGATGATTCCTCTAAATTATGGCACCAGAGACTAGGTCATATCTTCATAGAAAGAATTAAAATATTGGTAAATGAAGGGGTACTTAATACTCTCGATTTTACTTATTTTGAGACTTGTGTGGATTGCATAAAAGGAAAGCAGACCAACAAGTCAAAAAAAGGTGCCAATAGGAGTTAGGACATATTAGAGATCATACATATTGATATATGTAGTCCAGACATGGACTCACATGGTCAGAGATACTTCATCTCTTTTATAGATGATTACTCACGATATATGTATCTCTACAGGCTTCATAATAAGAATGAAGCATTAGATGCCTTTAAAATATATAAGGCTAAAGTAGAGAAACAATGCGGCAAGCAAATAAAGATCATGAGATCAGATAGAGGTGGAGAATATTATGGTAGATACACAAAAGATGGACAAGCACTTGGGCCATGCACAAATTTTTTTCAAGAGCACGGGATTGTTGCCCAATACACCATGCCTGGTTCACCTGACTAGAATGGTGTAGCAGAAAGAAGAAACCGAACATTATTGAACATGGTGCGGAGTATGCTTAGCATCTCCAATCTTCCTAAATCCTTGTGGATTGAAGCACTTAAGACGGAAGTGTATACATTAAACCGAGTTCCAACCAAGGTTGTTCCTAAAACACCATTTGAATTATGGAAAGGTTGGAAACCAAGTTTGCGACATATGCCCGTTTGGGGATGATCGTCTGAAGTGAGAATATATAATCCACAAGAGAAGAAGCTGGACCCAAGGACCATTAGTGGGTATTTCATTCGATATGTTGAAAGGTCTAAAGGTTACAGATTTTATTGTCCATCTCATAGCACTAGGATTGTGGAATCAAGAAATGCAAAGTTTCTTGAAAATGACTTGAACAGTGGGAGCGATCAAACCAGGAACATAGTTTCTGAGAAGGATCATTCAGAATCTCAACCTTCCACCCCAATTGATAGATTAGTTATTGTTCACAGCACCCCTCAAGTACAAACTGGTGTCGAACAATCAATTGTTGAAGTTCCACAAGCTGTTGACGACATTCCAGTAGATCAAGTAGTTCAAGAGTTTCCAAGAACTTTTGAACAACGAGTTGAACCACATACTTCTCAAGAAGATGTTGGTACAACATTAAGAAGATCTACTAGACCAAAGAGATCAACAATTCCTGATGATTATGTTGTGTATCTGCAAGAATCTGACTATAACATTGGAGCCGAAAATGATTCCGAGTCATTTTCACAAGCCATGAGTTGCAAAGAATCGGAATTATGGTACGATGTCATGAAGGAAGAGATGAATTCTATAAAGAGTAACGAAGTATGGGATCTTGTTGAGTTGCCTAATGGTGCAAAAGACATTAGATGTAAATGGGTCTTTAAGACAAAGAAAGACTCATTAGGCAACATTGAGAGATACAAGGCAAGACTTGTTGCTAAAGGATTCACTCAGAAAGAAGGAATCGACTACATGGAGACTTTCTCTCCTATATTTAAGAAAGATTCTTTATGTGTAATTATGGCATTAGTAGCTCATTTCGACTTGGAGTTGCAACAAATGGATGTGAAAACAGGATTTCTCAATGGAGATCTAGAGGAGGAGGTTTACATGAAACAACCTGAAGGATTCCCCTCTAGTGATGGTGAGCAATTGGTTTGCAAACTCAAGAAATCCTTATACGGTTTACATCCCACCAATGTTATTTGAAATTCCATAATGTAATTTCTTATTTCGGTTTTGTAGAAAACATTATGGATCAATGTATATACCTGAAAGTTAGTGGGAGTAAAATTTGTTTTCTTGTTTTATATGTGGATGACATTTTGCTAGCAACCAATGATAAGGGTTTGTTGCATGAGGTGAAATAATTCCTCTCTAAAAATTTCGATATGAAGGATATGGGTGAGGCATCTTATGTCATTGGCATTAAGATCCATAGAGACAGATTTCGAGGCATCTTGGGTCTGTCTCAGGAAACCTATATTAATAAAATTTTAGAGAGATTTCGGATGAAGGATTGTTCACCAAGTATAGCTCCCATTGTGAAGGGTGATAGGTTCAATTTGAACCAATGCCTGAAGAACGATTTTGAAATGGAACAAATGAAGAACATTCCATATGCTTCTGTTGTCGGAAGCCTAATGTATGCTCAGGTCTGCACAAGACCCGACATTGCATTTGTTGTGGGAATGTTGGGACAATATTAGAGTAATCCAGGTATAGACCACTGGAGAGATGCAAAGAAAGTAATGAGGTACCTTCAAGGAACCAAAAACTACATGCTTATGTATAGACGGACGGACAATTTGGAAGTAATTGGTTACTCAGATTCTGACTTTGTTGGATGTGTTGATTCACGCAAATCAACATCGGGATATACTTTTATGATGGCCGGTGGAGTTGTATCATGGAGGAGTGCCAAGCAGAACTTGATTGCCACTTCCACTATGGAAGTTGAGTTCGTCTCCTGTTTTGAGGCTACTTTACATGGTGTATGGCTTAAGAGTTTCATTTATGGGCTTAGAATTATGGATTCTATCTCCAAGCCATTGAGAATGTATTGTGACAATTCAGCGGCTGTTTTTATGGCTAAAAACAACAAAAGTGGGAGTCGAAATAAACACATCGACATTAAGTATTTAACCATAAGGGAACATGTTAAAGAAAAGAAACTGGTCATTGAGCACGTCAGCACTAAGTTGATGATCATTGATCCTTTGACTAAGGGCATGCCACCATTTAAATTTAAGGATCATGTAATGAATATGGGACTTGGTTCCATTATGTAGTTTCTCATTGTATAGACAATGTTATTTTAATGAAATTCTCAATTATTGTAATGTTTTCCTCATATTTATGTGCACCTTAAGTTGATTTGAGAGAATTCATCTTTGTAGGACCAAGAATAAACATAAGGTTTATTCATTAAGAAATTGTTGCCACATAAATTATAAAAGAAATAAATACAGAGTAATACATGGAAGATAACACTCGTCATAAGAGGACTTATCGCCATGATTTATGTATCTATTACTTAATACAGACTATCAATAGGTTTTAAGATGAGACATTAAGATTGGAAGTATGGACCAAGTGAGAGAATGTAAGCTCCCTTAACCGTATTGAACTGCCGTCAGCTCATTCGAAAACCAACCGGAACCGTATTCAACTGCCATAGCTCATTCGGAAACCAACCGGAACCGTATTCAACTGCCACGGCTCATTTGGAAACCAACAGGATGTAATTGTTTTCTTGTTGGGAGCTTTTGGAATGGTCCATTACTCCATCTAGGGTTCTCTACCTAGATATGTGGAACAGTTAACACATAGCCAACATAAGCTTGATGGAAGCTTGGCTATAAAGACTTATGTTTGGTCCCCAAGATTGCTTAATTAAATCAATTCCCTTCAGTCTTACACCATCAATCAGAGTGAGCAGAGCTTGGAAGTGCCATACGGAAAACAAAACTAGTGTAGAAATGGGAAAACTTCTATAACAATTAGTCAAACTCAAGCAGTATCAATGACCGGAGGTATGATCCATTTGACATCTAAATTTCGATTCTTTTAAAGAGTTTTTATTCCGCATATTTTAAAATCGAGTTAAAGCTAACACGCAAAGAAGAAAAAGTTACCGTTTCGGCACAGTGCAACCATATGTACAGTACTTCTGATATCGAACATATCTCTTAGGAAATGCAATGCAAATGCATCCCCGTGTCCTATGAAATTGACTTGAACATTTTTTTGTTCACAAGTCTAATTTTTTTGAACATTTTTTTAGTTCATGAGTCTAATTTTGTTGTACGAAAAGTAGTGTCCCCACTGTCACATGATTCTTCAGGTTCCTATGCCTCTAATGTATGTCTTATGTTTACGTCTTCAATGTATGTGATCTGCTTACGTCTCCATTAGCACTGTCGATTTCACAAGCTTTTGAGCGAGAAAAAAAAGGAAGCTTTTTAACCGTGATAGACATTTTTTTTTTAGTTTATTTTCATCTTGGATTCCACCGATTGAGTACGACAATTTCTAGAAGACGGGTTAGTAAGATGTCTAGCACGTCACACATTAATACGTAAAAAGGCTTATTGTCTTGGTTGAAAATGTAGATATTAGTGGTTGAGATTTTACAATGGAGAAAATTTTGAAAAACAAAAAATTATAATTTTACTTCAAATTATTATTTTTGCACATTGTTTAAACTTTAAATAATATTAAATTACAATTTTAATTATAAATAAAAGGTTCAAACTTATCCTCTTGGAATCTAAAATCCTTATAAATAAAATGTTCATAACTTATCCTATTGAAATCTGGAAAGCAAATCCTTAACATGGACATGCTCATATCACATTGTATATTCATACTCATATCAAGTTGTATATTCATATTATATAGGCAAATTCCATCATTTTTCTATCGTTGGGCTTCTCTTCAAATGAAGCGCTTTTTTCATAGTTTATTTATATTAACGTAAAAATGATATATTTAAGGATAAGTATGGACAGACCTTAGAGCTTAGATGTATTGGATTATATCTATAAAAATGGGATTGAAAACATTATGGTGGATTTTTTTAAATCGGTGACGTCATCGTGACTGCATTCACCTTCCTTGCGGACAGTCTATCAAATGTGTCCATGCTAAATTCATGTAAGTTAGTAGAGGCAAAATGACTATGAGAGACTGAGTGTATGAAAGACTTGGAAATCTGATGTAATCTCCATTATCCGAATAATAAGAGAACCGATGCCTATGTTTGATGGACGTAGCTCAACGTTTGAGTGAACCACGTGAAATTCCTGTATTTATTGCTTATGTGTGTGATTGTTAATTATCACTGTGAATTATGTTTTCCGCATTAACAATTCTAACAAATGATATAACTGGTTAAAGCTGATTGGAAGAGCTTCAAATTCTTGAAGGAACCGACAAAAGTTAAATCTGTGTGAGAGTTCAATGGAATCGTGATGTGCATGCTGCGGCTCCCTTTGGTAAATCAAAGCTGCGACTCCTTAAAACAAAACGGCGATTTCTTTTTAAATTAATTCTAATGGTCTTTTGGTTTGAAATATAAAGCATGGTCATGAAGTATGAAGGAAGAGTCGTGGGTGAGTTAAAGTAAAAGGGGGTTTAAGGTAATTTTCATTAATTAAAAACGCTAAGTCACGTAGGTGAAGTTAAAGGTGAAGTTAAAGTTAATATGGTGGAGGAATTTAAATGTAAAAGTGAATGTTTTTAAAAAGTAATTTTTTTTTTTTATAAAAGATTTTTATTAAATCATTTTTTATATATTATTAAAAAGGTTTTTTAAATAATTTTTTTATCAATTATTTTTCTACATATTTTTTCAAAGGTATTTGGGATTTTTTATAAGCAGTGGAAATTGGGAGATTTTTTGAGCTAATGGTTAAGATGAAGAGTTCGAAGTTTGAAGTTGAAAAGTTCAACGGTAAAAACAATTTTGAGCTCTGGAAGTTTAAGATGGGGGATTTACTAGTGCAACAAGGATTACAAAAAACATTGGCAAGCAAGTCAAAGAAACCAGCAGCCATGACGGAATGGGAATGGGAGGATCTGGATGTGAAAGCTCTTAGCACCATTCGTTTATGTCTGGTGGATGAGGTTTTGTTTAATATCGTAGGAGATGATACAACATCAGGCTTATGGAGCAGGCTGGAAAGTCTATACATGACAAATTCCTTGACAAGCAAAATCTACTTGAAGAGATAGTTGTACAGTTTGTGGATGAAAGAAGGTACAAAAGTTGTTGACCATTTAAATACTTTCAATACTCTTATAGTTCAATTGATTAGTATGGAAGTTAAATTTGAAGATGAGGATAAGGCTATTACACTATTGTGTTCGTTGCCTGAGTCTTGGGATCATCTAGTCACCTCTATTAGCTTTAGCTCAGCAGATGTTTTAGATTATGACTATGTCGTGGGAGCTTTGTTGGCTGAGGAGATGAGGAGAAAATCTAGTAAAGAAACCTCAACTTCAGAGGCGATGTTGATCAGAGGTCGAACCACAGAGAAGAATGAGAGAAGTTATTTCTGATCTAAGTCAAGACAGAGAAAGGGTAAAGCAAAATGCTGGCACTGTGGCAAAATAGGACATCTCAAGAAAGATTGCTGGAAAAGAAAGGAATATGAGAAAAACTCGAAGGAAGTGAATTCGGCTGTAACAAATTCAGGTATAATTGATCACGTTTTATCCATTTCTAGTAATTTACAATATCAAGAAGCATGGCAGTTAGATTCAGGTGCCTCCCACCACATGTGCTCACATAGAAATTGGTTCTTTTCTTACCAAACTGTTGATGAGGGTGTAGTGTTTATGGGAAATGGTATTCCATGTAAAACTGTTGGGGTTGGCAGTATTAAAATCAAGATGTTCGATGGTATTGTTAGGGAATTAACGGATGTTAGATATGTACGTGAGCTTAAATCAAATTTGATTTCATTAGGAGTGTTGGATTTTTGTGGATATAAGTATACAGGTCAAGGTGGAGCTCTCACAATGTCGAAAGGGAATTTAGTAGTGATGAAGGCAACAAAGGTTGATAACCTCTATAAGCTGGAAGGAAGTACTGAAGTGGCATCTGAAGTGACAGATTTATCTTCTTGTTTATGACAGAAGCATCAAGGTCATAAGAGAAAGAAAGAATTGCAGACAGTGGTAAGAGGTAAATCAGTTCCAGACTTAAAATCTTTGTTTATGAATTCCTGCTTGTTTTATATCTATGCAAGATATGATGATGGTATAAAGGGATGTTGTGTGTGGGAACCTACTTCCCACAAGGTCATCATTGAAAGAGATATTGTATGTATGGAACAACCAAAAGGGTTGATTCAAGATCGCAATGGTAAATTTGTTAGTATGTTAGGTAATTCATTGTATGGCCTATTGGTTCCTAGGTAAATATACAAGATGTTTGAATCCTTCATAGTGAGTCAGAATTTTTCAAAGGGTAGAAATGACTATAAAGTTTATAGTACATTCACAGTTTTGATGTTCTTTGTTGATGATATGCTCGATGCAAGCCGAAGCATGGATAAAATCAGTAAGAAAGTGACTCAGGTGGACAGGACAATTTAGATGAGGGATCAAGGAGCGGAAAAACAAATTAAGGGCATAGAAGTACACAGAGATGGTAATTGTAAGCTGTGGTTGGAGTTCAGAATGAACATTGTAAAACCAATTTGTATCCCTCTTACTTTCCATTATAAGTTTTCTTCAAGTATAGGGCCTGTCTATAAAGAAGAAAAGGTTATGTCTCATGTAAGTTCAGTAGGAGGTCTGTTGTATGCGATGAAATGGTTAAGACCAGATGTTTCACATGCTAATGATGTTGTCAGAAATGTGACAGATTCAGGAGTTGCAGTGAAATGGGTGCTTCAGTGTATGAGAAGCATAAATGTCACCTATAATGGTTACACTGAGATGGTCTGTGATGATTTTAATGTATATTGTAATACAGGTGTTTTGCACAGGAGGAGACCTATCACTAAATATGCCTCACAACACATTTGTAGAAGACATGTTGGAGGTGGAGTGATCCCTCAGGAAATCCAAAATCGTGCAAATCACACAGGCGAGATCATGAAACCAGATTTATTAGAGAAGTTGCAGTGGTGCTTGGTTTCTCTTGGCTTGCAACAAAGGTGATGAACAAAAGGAAGAAGCAAGGTATCAGGTTAATTCTTGTCAACGTGGAGATTGTTGGGATTTGGTGACAACCAATTACCAAAAACAGATTTGGATCCTATTATTATGTGTTGGTTACAACCAAATAGACCAAGTTAGAATATGGATAGGTATTGCATTTAATATTCAGTTTCATGTGTGAATGTATAAATTCATGTAAGCTCGTAGAGGCAAAATGATTGTGAGAGATTGAGTGTATGAAAGACTTGGAAATTTGATGTAATCTCCATAATCCGAATAATAAGAGAACTGATGCCTATGCTTGGTGGACGTAGCCCAACGTTTGGGTGAACCACATGAAATCCCTATGTCTATTTCTTATGTGTGTGATCGTTAATTATCACTGTGAATTGTGTTTTCTGCATTGATAATTCTAACAAAAAGGACGAGTTATATAATTTCCTAATTAACGATCTATTCGTTTTCTTGCAATTATGTTGATAGAGGAGTTGACATAGACAGTTTCTAGTTTGACAGGGATAACTGCACATAGAAGAAACTACTAAATTTCAGATACATTTAATTACATTATACACAAAATAGTGAAGATTAGACATTATGTTTTTCACACACAAAACTGTTTTTCATACAAGAAATTTATATAGAGATCTATGATTTTTGTGAGATTCAATTTATTCCAAATTTAGGAAGAGAGTTTGAGAGAATATCTCAACAATATGTAACAAACACAAATCAAATCTGATCACTATATTAATGGAAGCATTATCTCCAACACTTACATTATTGAAAACAATACTGAAATCAAATACAAACTAAATACATAGCATGTAAATGATTAAAAATTTCAAAGTTATTGAATCAGGTTGAGTTCTATCAAGCTGCTTCAGTAGCTCCCGAGTTGAATTCCCAAGTTCTACCTCGGAACTCTCGAATCACTAATCTCCTTAACTCAATTACTGGACAACCACACACATGTGGCGTAACTTCACTAACAAACCATTTTCATGCCTTCAACTACTAATGAAGAATCGTTCCCTAAATCCACAACTCTCAAACTAACTAGACAACTTACCTACATGATTCTAGGTCGGAAGATGCAAATACCTCTACAACACCTCTGATTTTGCGATAATTTATTTCACAAATAAATAATAATGCTAATATATTCTTATAATTAAAATATATTAATTACTAATGAATATCATTGTTGATTTTGGCACCTCTCTTGTTGCTATTGTAGCCCCAAAACCACAATCCCCATCAATGCAACGACAACAGAAGTCGGCCACATCGCATTTGCTTCTCAGGCTAGGCCACTTCAAGGAGACGAAAAAATGTGAGCACTTCTGACAACAACAACAATTTATCAATCTCCCTGATAATTTCCATCCACGTTTTGTAAATGCCAGCACATGCCACAACGTTCCTCTGTGCAAGCTAGTTGATCTCACTGCCCTCAATTGAGTCACCGACAATGTCGAGTGAATGCAATCTACAGCTGTAGGAAAGCTTCAACTTCCCCTTTCTCTTTAGCAACAATCCTCTCCTCCAAATTTCTAAATACTTGAAGTTACAAAATTTCCTTCACAAGGTGATAGCATGCACAGATAATAGGCCACGGTTCAGACCTGCAACTGTTTTCTCTAACGAGAGGCAAATATGTAAACACTTATCTCAACTATTTTCTCTAACGAGAGGCAAATATGTAAACACTTATCTCTTATCTTACTCCTATCCTACAAAGTAGGACATGTAATAGGTTTTCATTTTCTTAGGCTCTCACATGAGGGAGATAAACCCATTCTTGTTTTGATACGAAGACAAAATAGTAGAGAGTAAACATTATGTTCTTCACACACAAAATTGTTGTATATTATATGAAAATTGGTAAAAATACAATAAGTTTATATTCCAACTTATTTTAAATTTAGAAAGAGAGGTTGAGAAAATATCTCAACAATCTCTAACTAATACAAACCAAATCTCATCATTACATTAATGAAGGCATTATCTCCAACAATTATGATATGGATACTCTTAGATTGAGATATTACTTTCTTGGGTAATAAAATATCAAAAGCATATAATACTTTTTCCTAAATACAATTGGTATATGAAATTTAAATGATTTTAAATTTAAAATACATTTTGTTAATGTAATTTGTTTTTAAAGTTAAATTATAATTGGTTATAAATATTTATTAGCAAAATTACCTTATAAAAGTGATTAATATAGGCAGATAGGTATTATTAGTGGCGATTTTTAAAAAAACTAATAGCATTTATAGACATATATAAACCACTTTTATAATGTGTGTGGTTTTGCAAGTTAATGTCTCACTTATCTATTTTTAGTTTTGCATAGGATTTATTGACATAAATAACACTGGTTTTTAATTTAGTTTGTGTGCGACCTCATTGTTGCGAAGACAATGGAAACATGTTAAGAATATGAGGTAACCAAGTTCAATTACACCCTGTTATGTTTTGGATGCAAAATTCATATCCTAAGACACATAACAAACAATTGATTCCTTACAATCTATTTAATCTCTGATCTAACTTAATGTACATATCTCACAAATCACAAATATGATATAGATCCAATCATACATATCCTTCATTTAATTAGCTAGAGAGCACACATTTATGTCCATCTTATCTAATTAACAGATCTAACCTAATCTGTACATTAAACAAAGATGGACGGTATATAAATGAATTTATAA
>JZKD02S2127512.1:36477-49791 GCA_000966675.3 Picea glauca
AAACATAAATGCATGGGGTTGGGTCTATACTCCACCGTGGAAAATGTGACTTAACGATATGCGCTTAGCCTCCATTTATCATTCCCGATCACAGGTGGTCTTTTCTTGACACCTCGTGGTTAATGAAGACCAAAAGTCTTTTTCTTAACAAAATTTGATTAACGAGGTCAGAACTAACTTTGAACTTAATGAAGGGATTCTCTAATGAAACTCCTCTTGAACGATACAATATCTGAATCAATTTGGTTGGACTTTATGCGTTCCCACTCATCGAAAATACGAAGAGATTTCATTTACTTTGCAGTGTAAGGATGTGAAAGGGGGGGGTCATCTGTCAGGAGGAATTTAACGCTCTGATTCTTCCATTAATTGTAGCCTGGTGTGCGCAAATTATGATTATTCTTCTTGGATTTTCATTCATCCTTAGTGTGCCAGCTTCGCCCTCTCACATGGCTCACTATCCTTCATACCTTCAGCGATTAAAAGAGTAGTTAAGGTTCTTATTAGGGTTTTATCGTGTTTCTTGTTTCATTGTGAATTCCTTTCGAGAGGCTCTTTATTTTATTTCCCTGTCGAAGCACACTGTCATTTGGGAAGAGCGTTACCAGGTGGAACAATGTCATCATGCGCCCCAGTAAGCTTTCTTTAGCACTATATTTTGGTTATTAGATGATTCTTGGTTCTTTTAACACATCGGGATAAGTCATGGGCTGAAACTATGGTTATTGTTATTTTGTTGTAGGAACCTATGTTGTAGTTGTCCTACCTCTTAAGTTCTCACGGTTAAACTCACGTCGAAAAAATAGACTTTTTGTTGGGCTTGTTTCAAGCCTATCGTTACCTTATCACCCTGTGTCTATGACCCAAACAGTCCCCTTAGACCCAACTTACTTACAATTATGAGTCTGCTATTGTCCTTCTTAGGGTGGGAACCATCATCTGGTAGAATATTAATCTTGGATGAAGTTATATGCATAGTGATGGAATAATTGATCTTTGTACTTCTTCTTTTAATTTAGATTATCAGTAGATTTGCTTTGATTTCCTTCCTGTAATGTTCGCATTGATTCACTTACTATTTCTTCTTACTAATGATGGGACCCTGATTTGCGAGGGTACCCATCAGGAAGTCTCGGGCTCCTCTTCCCCTTCCGGGTCTAGAGAGTTACTCACCTCATTGTGATGGTGAAGGGTACCAAATCCCTCCAATTAAGTTAAGTATTACTTTGGCGAATTGTTTCCTATCGTTACTCGTTTTTATTGTATTCATATTTTTGTTGAACAAATCCTTAATGGCATTTCTCGAAACTCTATGCAGGGGTTTCGACCATGCAAGGACACACACTGAGATTTATTCTGTCACCCACTTAAGACGTACTCGACTTCCATTTTGCCTCTTCCAAGAAGGCCTAGACAATTAACAATAGAAAGATCCAACTAAGGAACCATTTCTGTAATAGAGATTGGTTCGTTGTGTGCTAGATTTTATCTCCGTTACTCCTCTTCACAGTCGATTTCCGAGAGTCAACTTTAAAGTTTGTATAATTATCCAAGGATTAAATCGAATTCTTACTATGCCTTATCTCAAGCATTATTCAAATGGAAAACTATTAATTGATTTCCTTCATACACTGGAACTGTTTACTCGACATTTCTAAAATGAATGAAATTGTGAATATGGTGTCTTATTTCTATCCCTGTTTCCTTACTTCAATTTGTTTTTTGGCATCGTAGATCCTAGGAATACATAAAAGAGTGTTGGTAAATAAATAAAAATCCTTGTGTTTGTTGTTGTAATGTTTTATCTTGGATCTATAATAGTTTAGACCAATTTTTATTTTGTGTTCAATCTGAGTGTACTCAAAGTTTTATGGAACTAGATACCTTGTTTTCCAAACATTTGAATGTCTGAGTTAATCGTTTTCTTGTCAAAGTCGGTGTTGGCAAAATCTAAGACTTAGGTATTAGGACGAGTCTGAGACTATCATGTAACATAATTTATGGACACGACTCTGCATTATGAATCTGGCATATTTTATTTACATATACATATATCCAAGTTATCTATATACCTATATATATATATATATATAGCCATCTTTTGATTATGTAGGGGTTTGGTATGGTTGTTAGAAGATTTCACTTCAATTACTCACTATAAGCGTAGGTATTTACAATTGTATACTACCAGCTCTATGCCATCCATTATAACGATTACTGAATGAACATTTACATATATATATATATATATATATATTCATAACTACAATCATATAGTTGTTTGATACTTCGTAAACCCCTTATTATATTAATTGTTCATCCTGAATTGGACCTTTAAATCTGTACAGTTAAATGAATATAATAATCCTAAAATTCTTTCCAACTTTCTGTAATATTTACACACATTGAAATTCCACTACAGAAGTTAAACACTTAAAGTTGTATGACTCATGATGATCTCATGACAAGTAGAAGGTTTCCTGGACTTGAAATTTTGGGATTTGCATGATGAATTTATTACTTCACGTAGAATAGATTTGTCCTTAGCATGAATAAAACACATTAGTTTTGTAATACTGTTTATTGTCCAGATTTGGCTCTATCCCACTACAGATAAATTAATATAGTAATATATTGGTTATGTTACTACACAGAGAACCTACAAAAATCCATATCGATACATTCAGTAGTAAACTAGGTCGTTCCTACAGCAGACAGTATAATATGATCATAAAGCTACAGTCTTTAATCGAACCAAATTATTTCTGTCATGTTTAATCTACAACAACTCTGTAATTCCATCTAATACAATTGACAGTAAGATAATCACCTAGGATAGTAAATGTATTCAATCATTTCAATGACATAATTATAAAAGGAGGAAGTAGGGGAACATATCTAAATTTGTTCGTGGGAAAACAAAGGGAATAACCATGTTCCTCCCAACCATAGAACAGTGTAGTCAAATCACTTTCCCAGTTCACCCCCTAGCCTGACGATGATTCCATGAGGGATAACTCATAAAATCCTCCTCAGAAATGTCTTTCAGTTTTAGTAGACTCCTCTTGCCTCACACTCAATCAGTAGTGTTCATAACAGCAAGAAAAACAATAGTCTCTTTTCCTCCAGCATATTAGGCGGTGTCCTACCTCCTCACATATGTTATTTATCCAAACAATATTTGTACCTAGGTCTTTCCCCTCCCTTGGGAATTTTCGCAACTTTCTAAATACCTGATTTTCAGGGGCTTCCAATGGCCAAATCCATGATTTTCCACTTGTAACAATCATCCCTTGGGTGGTTCCAACATGTTCCCCACTCATGGAGTCATGGTCAGCTGATTTTAACATGGTTGTTCCATTTGTCCTCCTACAATAAATATAAAATATTATTTTTTCATACAAGTGTCATAGTCAAATAGTTAGTTGGTTCAAACCAGATCTTTTCCCAACAGTCATAATAATTAATTACAAATTACCAAATTCGAAATTCAGAATTGCCATAAATGGAAAAAAAATTCCAAATTCAAATTTACCAAAAACTGAATAATCTTCCTAACAATTTTCGAATTCAAAATTAATTTATTTTTGGGGATGTCACATCTACCCATCGGGTTATCCCAAGAACCTCCTTTCCAGAAGGTTGGATCTTTGACAACTTATCAATTAGTCTGTCCAGGTATACATTGACATCTTTTGAAAATTGTGCACCCAGTTGCACATCAGTGACCCAGAAGAGGAATTAGTTATCAAATTCAATTTTGGTTTATTAATGCATCTTCGGCATGAAGTTGATTTTTTTTAGAGTTCTTCCTTGGAAAAATCCTTTCTTCAATCCTTGGCCATCGAGTATAAAGTGGCTCCTCGAAACTACTCACCCCAACCTGGATATGACCCTTCTTGTAACATCCCCATTATAATCCCAACTTTAATTAATGCTTATGTAGATATAATATGTGGATACGACCAAGCGATGTAAAATGTGAATTTTATTTCTTTGTTTATTAATAAAAATGTGATGCTAGATACTAAGGGGACATTGACAAGAGATGGGGGTTGAATTAATCCACAAGAGAGAGGAGTGTCTAGGATAATGACCAAGAGGGGTCCAAGGGGGAAATTACCCATATTTATAGATTTAACCAGTTTTCCTAAATCTATTATTGTATATGAACCTTTTGATGTCTGATTGAGTGTTCCCAAAGCCAATCATTGAATACATGTACGAGGGCGGGTGTAAGTGGTCACATCTTTCTGATTGAGTGTTTCCAAATACAATAATTGTATACATGTATGAGGGTGGGTATGAGTGGTCACATCCTGAAGTTATTGGGCACATGGGGCTGGAGTACAATCTGCTTGGAGAAGTAACAAAATTTCAAACAACTTGGGGGGTTAGTCAAGTCTATGCGAGGGAAGTGAAGGGACAGTTGGGAACTAATGCAACGAGAGGAAGACAAAGTTTAGAGCGTAATTGGAGTGAATTGGAGCTGGACAACTGAAGAGCTCATTTTTCATGGCGGAAGAGTGAACTCCTGCATGATTTGCACTAAAAAAACAAGTGTTGTTGTTGGTTTGTTGATATTTTTCCTAGCAACAATGTTCCCTTGAATTCCCAGCTGAGATATTCCTATTTTCCTATGCCATAAAGACCTTGATAAACGAATGATCATTCATTGGTTTAGCCTTGATAAACGTATGGTACATCCCTTGGGATAACCTTGATAAATGAATGGTGCATTCCTTGGGTTGGGCAAGTCAAGTGGAAGAGAGTTGGTGGAGAATTCAGGATAGTTGTAGGAAAATATTAGTTGGGTTGAGAGATTTATGAACTATGAGTAGACTGTGAGAGACCACCCTCTTTTTTGGATTGCTAGCCTAGGGGTGACTAGTTGTTTATATTTGGAACATTCAATCTACGATTGGGTGGAATTTATGTCCCAAGCAGTTGGTTGCACGATTCTTGTTTAAGATAAGTGTTTTATCTTGTATTGAGTTATTTACATGTGTTATTGTTGTGCATGAAATTTGCATGAATGAGAATGAATTATATTCTACTGTAATGAATTTTTTAGTTGTATATCATGTCGATTATTAGCATGCTTCATATGCATATGTTTTTTGGTTAATGTTGTAGTTAAATATGTTATAAATTATAGCTATATGTGTTTTGGTTTATGTTGTAGTTAAATCTGTTATGACCCGCCATGGTGGATGGGTATGTTACAAAGTGGTATCAGAGCCCAGTTTTCAACACGGGATCTGGATGGGCCAAGTGGAACATAGAAGTGAAAATTATAGAGTTTTCAAGCTAACTATTTGAAAAAATGTCAGGAAGAGTTCATTTGTAATTGTTTGAAAAAATATTTACAATGTTCTGTGGTGAAATTGGATGAAATTGAGCAAAAGCCCCAAGTTCCTACAACTAAATAATGGCAATTTCGAAGTGAAAGAGTTGAATTATAAAAGAAGCAAACAAATTTTTATGTATAGGGATTGATTTGGTTGTATTGAGATTCTTGGCAGAGCTCTATGAACGACCCAAGAAGGAATTTAATGTTTGGGCAAATTTGAGCATTTCTTAGATTTTGGAAAATAGGAGAAATTGGAAAAAAATTGGTATTTCGTTGTACGATGACGTCGGCATGGTGTGGAGTCCACGTGTCAACTAACGTGGTGGCATGTGACATGTAATTCCATGGTCAAATGTGCACGGAGGCAAGGAGTTATAAAATAACTAAGTGTTGGGACTTATTAAGAGTCTGTGAGTTCGTGAATCTACAAGTGTGCAAGTCCGAAGAAGTGGAAAAATAATCTAAGTGTTGATACTTTTTGAACGGACTTATGAAAGGGATAATTATGATTTTTTGAGTCTGTAAGTTCACGAGTACGTGAGTCTGAATAGACAGGAAAATAATCTAAGTGTTGAGACTTTTCAGACAAACTTATGAAAGGGATAATTATGCTTTCGTGAGTCTGTAAGTCCACAAGTCCACAAGTCTGAATAGATGAAAAAATAATCTAAGTGTTGAGAATTTTCAGATGGACTTATGAAAGGGATAATTATGCTTTCGTGAGTCTGTAATTCCATGATTCCGCAAGTCCGAACAGATGGAAAAATAATCTAAGTGTTGAAACTCTTCGGATAAACTTATGAAAGGGAGAATTATTCTTTCGTGAGTCCATAAGTCCGCAAGTCCGTGAGTTCAAATAGATGAAAAGATAATATAAGTGCTGAAACTCTTCAGACAGACTTATGAAAGGGAGAATTATGCTTTTGTGAGTCTGTAATTCCATGAGTCCATGAGTCTGAATAGATGGAAAAATAATCTAAGTGTTGAAAATCTTAATATGAACTTATGGAAGGGGGAATTATGCTTTTGTGAATCTGTAATTCCACGAATCTATGAGTCCAAATAGATAGAAAAATAATCTAAGTGCTTAAAAAAATTGAGCGAACTTATGAAAGAAAGAATTATGATAGAGTATGGGAACACAATTGTACATAATTTCATGAATCTTGTTAATTATTTTAGCCTAACAAATTTTGTTGGTTGCAAACCTTGCAGAATTAGAGGTACATAAAGAAACTTAGTTATTATATGAGGACTAAATTCATGGAAGATACTCAAGGGTGTTATAGCCATGGGAAAGAGTTCATAGGTCTACATATCAGCATGGGGAATGTTGAGACATAGTCAAATGGAAGAAGAAATAGGCAAGAGATTGTCACTATGAGAAGTTTGCACAGGGAAGTGCAGTGTTACAGGGCTGATAATGAAAGGATTATAAAGGCTCAAGAAGAGATACTTTAGAGTTTAAATATGTTGCATAAGCAAGTTAACAAGGATTCTAGGACCAAGTAAGCGTCTAGTTCTAGACAAGTAGCAGCCTCTAGATCTCACAGCAAAAGAGATTATCATGGAAATGATAGGAAGTCAAGAAGCATGAGCAGGCTCCATCATTCTCCAAGGAAGTCCACTAGAAGAACCCATGCAAGTTCACAACCGGGAAGAAACCCAAGTGTGTCTCTTGTTCAAAGGGAAATAAGAAGGTATGAGGTAGACATCTTCCAAGGTAAACTTAGGAAAATAAAGCCACCTACTTTCAATGGTGAGCACAAGAAAGGAGAAGAAGCAGAGGCCTAGATATTGGAAATGAAGAAATATTTCCAGCTTCATGACTACCCACCCCAAGTAGAAGATAGGATTGCCACCTACCACTTGCAAGGAAAGACAACCATGTGGTGGGATCAAATTATGAAATCCAAGAACCTCAATGAGAAGAGAATCTCATGGAGGCAGTTCAAGGGATATTTCCAAGAGAAATATTTTTCTGAGCATTACTATGGAAGAAAGATGAAAGAGTTCTTTGAAATCAAGTTGGGGACCATGAAAATGGAGGAATATGAGAAGAGGTTCTTTGAATTGTTGAAGTATGTTGACTTCATCAAGGATGAAAAGGTTAAAATCCAATGGTTTTTAAGTGGGTTACCCTCCTTCTATAGTGATAAGATTCAATATGAAAACCCCAATACCTTGGAGGAAACCATAAGGAAAGAAAGCACCTTTATGAGAAAATCAAAGGAAGGTAAGTTTTCCAAAAGGATTTGAATGACAAGATGAAATAGAAAAAGGATCAAAGGAAGAAAGGTTTTAAGCCACCCTTTTTCAGAAATAACTCCCAAGCAAGTCAACAAGACCAAGAATCCCAAAATGATCAAAACAATGCAGATTCAGTTGGGAAAATGCCAAGGAAGCAGCATGTTCAATGTTGGGGATGTGGGGGAAACCACTTATATAGGGACTTCCCTCATAAAGGAGAAAGAATGAGGACTGTCCAAAACATTCAAAAGGCCGAAACAATGGAATACATGGGAGGAAGTATGTCAAGGATTTATGCAGCCTTGGACAACAAGCACACATAATATCAATCCCCCATGACAGAAGTGGAAAGTAATATTGATAACCCGCCCATATAAAGTTTAGTTGATTCTGGAGCTATCCATAGTTACATAAATGATAACATTGTTGAAATATTTCACTTGCAAATGAGTAAGCATAAGAAATCTTAGTTAGTTCAGTTAGTCACGGGGGCTAAAAGAAAGATCAAGGAGTTGGTTAAAGACTATCATTGTTGGATCATGTTGTCATTGATGCCAATGGTTTGTCATTTAGGAGATTGTTGGATCATATGTAAATGGTTTGGTTTGATTGATGTCAAGTAATTGATTGATATGATGCCCTTGATGAGAATGATATATGTCCAAGTGGAAACCAATTGATAAAGATNCAATGACATAATTATAAAAGGAGGAAGTAGGGTAACGTATCTAAATTAGTTCGTGGGAAAACAAAGGGAATAACCATGTTCCTCCCAACTGTAGAACAATGCAGTCAAATCACTTGCCTAGTTCACCCCCTAGCCTTACAATGAGTCTATGAGGGCTAACTCAGAAAATACTCCTCAGAAATGTTTTTCAATTTCAGTAGACTCTTGCCTCACACTCAATCAGTAGTGTTCATAATAGTAAGAAAAACGATAGTCTCTTTTCCTCCAGCATACTAGGCAGCGTCCTGCCTCCTCACATATGTTATTTATCCAAACAATATTTGTGCCTAGGTCCTTCCCCTCCCTTGGGAATTTTCACAGCTTTCTAAATACCTGATTTTTAGGGGCTTCCAATGGCCAAATCCATGATTTTCCACTTGTAACAATCATCCCTTGGGTGGTTCCAACATGTTCCCCACTCATGGAGTCATGGTCAGCTGATTTTAACATGGTTGTTCCATTTGTCCTCTTGCAATAAATATAAAATATTATGTTTTCATACAAGTGTCATAGTCAAATAGTTAGTTGGTTCAAATCAGATCTTTGCCCAACGGTCATAATAATTAATTACAAATTACCAAATTCAAAATTCAGAATTGCCATAAATGGAAAAAAAATTCCAAATTCAAATTTACCAAAAACAAAATAATCTTCCTAACAATTTTCGAATTCAAAATTAATTTATTTTTAGGGGTGTCACATATACCCATCGGGTTATCCCAAGAACCTCCTTTCCAGAAGTTTGGATCGCCGACAACTTATCAATTAGTCCATCTAGGTATACATTGACATCTTTTGAAAATTGTGCACCCAATTGCACATCAGTGACCTAGAAGAGGTATTAGTTATCAAATTCAATTTTGGTTTATTAATACATCTTCGACATGAAGTTGATTTTTTTTAGAGTTCTTCCTTGGAAAAGGCCTTTCTTCAATACTTGGCCATCGAGTATAAAGTGGCTCCTCGAATCTGCTCACCCCAACCTGGATATGACCCGTCTTGTAACATCCCCATTATAATCCCCAGTTTAATTAATGCTTATGTAGATATAATATGTGGATACGACCAAGCAATGTAATATGTGAATTGCATTTCTTTGTTTATTAATAAAAATGTGATGCTAGATACTAAGGGGAAACTGACAAGAGATGGGGGTTGAATTAATCCACAAGAGAGAGGAGTGTCTAGGATAATGACCAAGAGGGGTCCAAGGGGGAAATTACCCATGTTTATAGATTTAACTAGTTTTCCTAAATCTATTATTGTATATGAACCTTTTGATGTCTGATTGAGTGTTCCCAAAGCCAATGATTGAATACATGTACGAGGGAGAGTGCAAGTGGTCACATATTTCTAATTGAGTGTTTCCAAATACAAGAATTGTATACATGTACGAGGGTGGGTATGAGTGTTCACATCCTGAAGTTATTGGGCACATGGGGCTGGAGTACAATCTGCTTGGAGAAGTAACAAAATTTCAAACAACTTGGGGGCTTAGTCAAGTCTATGCATGGGAAGTGAAGGGACAGTTGGGAACTGGTGCAACGAAAGGAAGACAAAGTTTGGAGCGTAATTGGAGTGAATTGGAGCTGGACAATTGAAGAGCTTGTTTTTCATGACGGAAGAGTGAACTCTTGCATGATTTGCACTAAAAAAACAAGTGTTGTTGTTGGTTTGTTAATATTTTTCCTAGCAGCAATGTTCCCTTGAATTCCCAGCTGAGAGATTCCTATCTTCCTATGCCATAAATACCTTGATAAATGAATGATCATTCATTAGTTTAGCCTTGATAAATGGACAGTACATCCCTTGGGATAGCCTTGATAAATGAATGGTGCATTCCTTGGGTTGGGCAGGTCAAGCGAAAGAGTGTTGGTGGAGAATTCAGGATAGTTGTAGGAAAATATTAGTTGGGTTGAGAGATTTATGAGCTATGAGTGGACTGTGAGAGACCACCCTCTTTTTTGGATTGCTAGCCTCAAATTAGGGGTAATTGGTTGTTTATATTTGGAACATTCAATCTACGATTGGGTGGAATGTTTGTCCCAAGCAGTTGGTTGCACGATTCTTGTTTAAGATAAGTGTTTTATCTTGTATTGAGTTATTTACATGTGTTATTGTTAAGCATGAAATTTGCATGAATGAGAATGACTTATATTCTACTGTAATGAATTTTTTAGTTGTATATCATGTTGATTATTAGCATGCTTCATATGCATATGTTTTTTGGTTAATTTTGTAGTTAAATCTATTATAAATTATAGCTATATGTTTTTTGGTTTATGTTGTAGTTAAATCTCTTATGACCCGCATGGTGGATGGGTATGTTACAAAGTGGTATCAGAGCCTAGTTTTCAACACTAGGTCTCGATGGGCCAAGTGGAACATAGAAGTGAAAATTATAGAGTTTTCAAGCTAACTATTTGAAAAAATTTCAGGAAGAGTTCATTTCTAAATTGTTTGAAAAAATATTTACAATGTTCTGTGGTGAAATTGGATGAAATTGAGCAAAAGCCCCAAGTTCCTACAGCTAAATAATGGCAATTTCGAAGTGAAAGAGTCGAATTATAAAAGAAGCGAACAATTTTTTATGTATAGGGATTGATTTGGTTGTATTGAGATTCTTTGCAGAGCTCTATTGACGACCCAAGAATGAATTTAATTTTTGGGCGAATTTGAGCATTTCTTGGATTTTGGAAAATAGGGGAAATTGGAAAAAATTTGGTTCATTGTACGATGACGTCGACATGGCATGGAGTCCATGTGTCAACTAATGTGGTGGCATGTGACATGTAATTCCATGGTCGAAGGTGCACGGAGGCAAGGAATTATAAAATAACTAAGTGTTGGGACTTATTAAGAGTCTATGAGTTCGTGAATCTACAAGTGCTCAAGTCCGAAGAAGTGGAAAAATAATCTTAGTGTTGATACTTTTCGAATGGACTTATGAAAGGGATAATTATGATTTTTTGAGTCTATGAGTTCGCGAGTACGTAAGTACATGAGTTCGAATAGACAGGAAAATAATCTAAGTGTTGAGACTTTTTAGACAGACTTATGAAAGGGATAATTATGATTTCGTGAGTCCGTAAGTCCACAAGTCCACAAGTCTGAATAGATGGAAAAATAATCTAAGTGTTGAGACTTTTCATATGGACTTATGAAAGGGAGAATTATGCTTTTGTGAGTCTGTAATTCCATGAGTCTGCAAGTCCGAACAGATGGAAAAATAATCTAAGTGTTGGAACTCTTCGGACAAACTTATGAAAGGGAGAATTATTCTTTCGTGAGTCCATAAGTCCGCAAGTCCGTGAGTTCGAATAGATGAAAAGATAATATAAGTGTTGAAACTCTTCATATAGACTTATGAAAGGGAGAATTATGCTTTTGTGAGTCTGTAATTCCATGAGTCCATGAGTCTGAATAGATGGAAAAATAATCTAAGTGTTGAAACTCTTCAGATGAACTTATGAAAGGGAGAATTATGCTTTTGTGAGTTTGTAATTCCACGAAACTGTGAGTCCAAATAGATAGAAAAATAATCTAAGTGCTTAAAAAAATTGAGTGAACTTATGAAAGAAAGAATTATGATATATTATGGGAACACAATTGTATATAATTTCATGAATCTAGTTAATTATTTTAGCCTAACAAATTTTGTTGGTTGCAAACCTTGCAGAATTAGAGGTACAGAAAGAAACTTAGTTATTATATGAGGACTAAATTCATGGAAGATACTCAAGGGTGTTATAGCCATGGGAAAGAGTTCATAGGTCTACATATCAGCATGAGTAATGTTGAGACATAGTCAAATGGAAGAATAAATAGGCAAAAGATTGTCACCATGAGAAGTCTGCACAGGGAAGTGCAGAGTTATAGGGATGATAATGAAAGGATTATAAAGGCTCAAGACGAGATACTTTAGAGTTTAAATATGTTTCATAAGCAAGTTAGCAAGGATTCTAGGACCAACTAAGCTTCTAGTTATATACAAGTAGCAGCCTTTAGATCTCATAGCAAAAGAGATGATCATGGAAATGACAGGAATTCAAGAAGCATGAGCAGGCTCCATCATTCTCCAAGGAAGTCCACTAGAATAACCCATGCAAGTTCACGACTGGGAAGAAACCCAAGTGTGTCTCTTGTTCGAAGGAAAATAAGAAGGTATGAGGTAGACATTTTTCAAGGTAAACTCGGGAAAATAAATCCACCTACTTTCAATGGTGAGCACAAGAAAGGAGAAGAAGCAGAGGCCTAGCTGTTGGAAATGAAGAAATATTTCCAGCTTCATGACTACCCACCCCAAGTAGAAGCTAGGATTTCCACCTACCACTTGCAAGGAAAGACAACCATGTGGTGGGATCAAATTAAGCAATCCAAGAACCTCAATGAGAAGAGAATATCATGGAGGTAGTTCAAGGGATATTTCCAAAAGAAATATTTTTCTGAGCATTACTATGGAAGAAAGATGAAAGAGTTCTTTAAAATTATGTTGGGGACCATGAAAATGGAGGAATGTGAGAAGAGGTTCTTTGAATTGTTGAAGTATGTTGACTTCATCAAGGATGAAAAGGTTAAAATCCAAAGGTTTTTAAGTGGGTTACCCTCCTATAGTGATAAGATTCAATATGAAAACCCCAATACCCTGGAGGAAACCATAAGGAGAGAAAGCACCTTTATGATAAAATCAAAGGAAGGTATGTTTTCCAAAAGGCTTGGAATGATAAGATGAAAGAGAAAAAGGATCAAAGGAAAAAAGGTTTTAAGCCACCCTTTTTCAGAAATAACTCCCAAGCAAGTCAACAAGACCAAGAATCCCAAAATGATCAAAACAATGTAGATTCAGTTGGGAAAGTGCCAAGGAAGCAACATGTTCAATGTTGGGGATGTGGGGGAAACCACTTATATAAGGACTTACCTCATAAAGGAGAAAGAATGAGGACTGTCCAAAACATTCAAAAGGACGAAATAGTGGAATACATGG
>JZKD02S2127512.1:57275-80097 GCA_000966675.3 Picea glauca
CATAATTCAATTGACGTTACTCGTTCATAAAATTTTCATTTACATAATAGATTGCATCATATCCACCATCATTTACATAACGTTAACATTCATAGATTTCACATTCACATAATAGATTGCATCATATCCATCATGATTCAAATAACGTTAACATTCATAGATTTCACATTCACATAATAGATTGCATCATATCCATCATCATTCAAATAACATTTAAACATTCATAGAATTTACATTCACATAATAGATCGCATCATATCCATCATCATTCAAATAATGTTTAAACATTCATAAAGGTTCATACGTCTTAAAAGTTCAAGTGTATCATTAATAGTTTCACTGTGAATAGAAAATAAAGGTGATTAGGCCTCAGGTAATCCTAGTTTTCTAAGTCAAAAGGTGGTGTTACATACACCCAACCTTCGAGAAACATATTCTCGAGGTGGCCAAAAACGTGAGGGATAAGCTTGTTGTAATGTCTCGGCATCCTCCCAAGTAGTAGATCCTGGACTATACTTGTCCCACTGGACCTTAACTTGGTCTATCAGATGGTTCCTGAGTTGTTGGAATCTATGGTCCAATATGCGTAATGGTTCTACCATGAGGGTTCCCGCATCCGATACCTGCAATTCCTTCCAATTTGGTTTATGTGATTCATCAGAAACATAATGATGTAGAACATATACATGAAAAACATTATGAGTTTTATGTAAGTGGGGTGGCAGTACGAGACGATAGGCAACAAGTCCAATTTTCTATTGGATTTTGAATGGTCCTGTAAATCGAGGTGACAACTTTTTCCCCTTCCCGAACCGAATGGTACTCTTATTAGGCCTAATACGAATGAAATCTTGATCTCCCAATTTATAACTTTGATCAGTCCTGTGTGCATCCACATAACTTTTCTGTCTATCATGTGCTTCCTTTAGTCTCTACCTAATCTGAATCACCTTTTCCTCCATCTCTTGAATCAATTCTATCCCAACTGTTACTCAGTCTTCTAATCTTTCCCAACTTAATGGTGTTCTGCATGGCCTCCCATACAGAGCTTCATGGGGTGGCATTCCAATGGAGCTATGAAAACTGCTATTGTAGGCAAACTCTACCAAAGGTAGGTACTTCTCCCAATGGGTTTGATTATCCATAACATACATCCTAAGTATGTCTTCCATAACCTGATTTACTCTCTCAATTTTCCCATCTGTTTCAGGATGATAAGTTGTGCTTAAGTTCAACTGAGTCCCCAACGCTGACTGCAAACTTGTCCAAAACCTAGAAGTGAATCTGGAGTGCCTATCTGAAATGATATTCTTGGGTATCCCGTGCAAATAGATGACCTCACTTACAAACATGCGTGCCACATCAGTGACATTTTAAGTGTCTCTAACCAGAATAAAATGAGCACTCTTGTTTAACTTATCAACGATAACAAGAATGGCATTGTGTCTATGAGATGTGAGTGGAATCCCCACAACAAAATCCATAGAAATAACTTCCCACTTGGACATAGGAACATCATGTGGTTGTAGGAGACCTGTTGGGTGATGGTGGTTGGCTTTCACTTGTTGACACTCTAGGCACTTGGCAATGAAACAGACTACATCATGCTTCATGCCTACCCAGAAGAAGAGCTTCCTCATGTCTTCGTACATTTTCTTCACAACCGGATGCACACATTAAAGTTCTCTATGGGAGTCCTTCAGTATAATGCTTTGAATATCCCCACTTTTGGGGATGTACATTCTTCCTTGGTATCTTAATAGTCCATCTTCTTCCAGGCTATATCCTTCATACTTTGGATCTAATTGCCTCCCACTCTGGAGGTTTGAAGTAACCTTTAAATACCAACTATCTCCAAGGAGTTTCATCAACACACGTTCCCTTAGATTGACTTTTAAGGGTACCAAGGAGAAGACACGTGGTCTCCTACTCAAGGAATCTGCGACCACATTTTCTTTTCCCTTGATATATGAAATACCAAAATTGTACTCACTCATGAACTCACTCCATCGCCTCTACCTAGCATTAAGATCCATTTGAGTGAAGAGATGTTTTAAAATTTCATGGTCCATTTTGAGCTCAAAGTTTCACCCCACTAGATAATGCCTCCAAATTTTTAGAGCTAGCATTACAGCTGGCAACTCAAAATCATGAGTAGCGTAAATCTCTTCGTGTTTCTTCAACTTCCTTGACGCATAAGCTATCACTCCTCCATCCTGCATTAGCATGGCCCCCAACCCTTGCTTTGAGGCATCGATGCAGACTATGAAGTCCTTTTCCATATATGGCACTCATAGAATTGGTGCACTAGTTAGTAACCTCTTAAGCTCGATGAATGCGTTGTCACATTATTATGTCCATTCATACCTGACCCCCTTGTGCTACAAAGTGGTGATGGGTTTCTCTATTTTAGAGAACCCTTCCACAAATCTCTGATAATAACCTGCTAGCCCCATGAAGCTTCTTACCTCATGAGAATTTTTTGGCATTGCCCATTCCATAATGCCCTTTACCTTTTCTGGGTCCACAGAGATTCCTTCACTGGAAATGATATGACCTAATTAGTGAATTTCTTTGTGGAAGAAGAAACAATTTGACAACTTCCCAAATAATTTGTTCTCTCTAAGGCAGGACAACACTACTCGCAAGTGTTCCTCATGTTCTCTTTCGTTCTTGGAATAGATGAGGATATCATCAAGAAAAACTTGTACAAAACAGTCTAAGTACTTCCGGAATACACCATTCATGAGGCTCATGAATATTGTTGGTGCATTGGTCAATCCGAAAGGTATTACAACAAACTCGTAATGCCCAAACCAAGTTCGAAAGGTAGTTTTAAGAATATCACCTTCCTTAATCCTTAACTGGTGATACCTTGATCGTAAATCAATTTTTGAGAATACTGTTGCGCCTTTCATCTGACCAAAGAGATCATCTATTTGTGGCATTGGGTACCTATTTTTCACTGTAGCATGGTTCAAGTCCCTATAATCTATACACAATCGTAATGAACCATCCTTCTTCTTCACAAAATTTAATGGTGCACCCCAAGGTGAGACATTGGGCCTTATTAGCCCTAAGTCAAGTATCTCTTTCAACTACATCTGCAACTCACAAAAGTTTGGCATTGGCATCCTATACAGAGTCTTGGAAATTGGTTCTGCACCAGGTTTTAGCTCAATAGTAAAATCAAGCTCCCTCTCAGGAGGTAACCCTGGCAACGCGTTCGAAAAAAATCCTTAAATTCTTACAATACTGGCTACTGACCCAAGGAGGGTCCTTTCCTTTCATTCACTGCTTCCACTACATACAATCAACACCCTTGCCTCATGCACCACTTAACCTTCATAGTTGAGATAAAGCATAGAGACACCTTTCTCTGTACCCCATGGATCTCTACTGGCCTTCCTTCATCGTCAACACAAAGCACCCTTTCTGTGAAACAATCTACCATAGCTCGATCGGCTTCTAACCAATCCATTCCAATGATTAGGTCATACGTCCCGAGAGCGATGACATATACCTTCAACCTGGTAGTACACACTCCCAGTTCTACTAGAAAAATATCAACGCTATGTCCTACCGCTTGTTTTTCCCCCAAAATCATCTCGACCTGTTTAAAGTCATTGTGCTCGTAGGCTACCAACCCACTCTTTTCTGATGCAGAAGGTGAAATGAAACTATTTGTAGCACCAGAATCAAATAAAATTTTAACATTGATATGATTTAGCATACCTAATGACTCCACCACCGTGGATTGATGTTATGCCTGGCGATTATTAACTGCTGCATAAATCTAGTGGCTTCCACTTGCTCTTCCCATCAGGGTCTTTCCTTATCTATGCAGAAATCTTGCTTGCAACTCTCGGCAATCATGCTAGTAATGGGGTCCTCCACATCCCCAACATGTAATATGAGATTGAACCTGTGCACTGCTATGTAATGGTCTATGAAATGAGTTCCTTCCCCTGGAACCCCTGCCCCTACTAGTTTATCCCTGAGAAGGTTGGTTACATGCCTGCGTCGTTGGTGATGAATAGGATGCTGCACTTGTTGCCATTGAAATACCTGTGGCAAGTGTCCTTGGTGAAACTCTATTACCATAAGGAGGTGGCCTAGAGCTCCCTCCCCTGGAGAAGGTCCTAGGGGCCTTCCCCACGAATCCAGGATGATGTGGAAAGGTCGATCTCATACCTTCATTTAAGCTCATGTGTTCCTCAGCATAACGTGCATTTTCAACTGCTTTTTCTACTAAAGACAGTTTCCACATACGTACCATGGCTCTTATCTTAGGGTTTAACCCATACACAAAGTGTTATGCCTGTCGTTGATCATTATCCATGTATGAAACATATTTTACCAATTCCATGAACCTAATCTCGTACTCTTCCACGGTCATGTTTCCCTATACTAGAGCATGAAATGATCCCACTTGCTATTCCTCGTAGTAAGCTGGTAGATATCTCCTTCAGAACCTTTCCTCAAAAAGTTCCCAAGAGACGGTGTCTGGGGTAAGGTGCAACTGCCTCTCCAGGTTGCCCCACTAATTCAAGGCATTGTCCCTCAACTAAAAAATTGCTATTTTAGCCTTTGATGTGGAAGCATAGTCTCTTAAGGAGAAACATCATGTCATTCCTTCCAACCATGCCTCTGCACATTCACTGGCATGACCCCCAGCAAACTTTGGAAGTTTGATCTTCTACGGTTCTCTAGTGATGTCCTCAGGTGGAGTCCCTCCCCCTGAATCCCTTGACACTTCAGGGTTACCCACTCTAGATAGTGGGGGCTCCACTTTGACCCCTATTGGCTGACGCCCCTTTAAAGTCTCATTAATGGCTTCCAAAGAGCGCAGAATGAGAGCTAATTCAAGTGATGGTGGTGGCGGTGTTGGCGGTCCCTGCGATGATTCCCCTCTACCTCGATTTCCTCGAGTCCTAACCATCCTGTATAATTGAATCTGCATCAACCAAAAGTTTGTCAGGGAAGAGTCTAAGGCAATTCACATTTGCGCAAATTAAACTTGAAAACATAGGGTTAGGCATAAGTTTTTTTTTTATTTGTCTGTAAACAGGCGTTACTCTCTTTAGGGTAAGTGGCTAGGTCAGGGTCGAAAGCCTCTAAGATTGATGTCTTTGCCTAAGAAAACCATTGACTCTCTCACCTAGTAGTTACGTTAGCACTGTACCATACTCGCCAATTTCCCTATCTTACCTTCTTAGCGGGCCTAAAGCCCCCTCCCCAGTGTCATGGTTTAAGTCCTTAAACTTTTTGTTTCAAACTAATTAATGTGATGTTTAACATAATTTATCATTAACAACAATTACTCACTTAATTAATTAATCATTATAATTTATTAGTCACTAATTAATTAATCACTTTAAGTAGTTTTAAATTTAAAACATTTAAAATTTAAAATATTTAAAATTTAAAATATTAATTAAAACATAAATTAGATATAATTTAAACATAAACTATATATAATTTTAAACATAAACATAAACAAAAATTTAAAACATTTAAAATGTAAACTATTAATTAAAACATAAATTTAAAACATTTAAAAATTTAACTATTAATTAAATTTAAACCATTAAAACTTAAACTAAAAAAAAATATTTAACGTCGGGCAGTGGGTCCTCGCATGAGGCCCACGTGCCCCTCTCCCCTGTTCGCATCCTCAACCCTAATCTCTTCTCACCCTTATCTCCTCAAACCCTAATCTCTTCTCACCCTAATCTCTTCTCACCCTTATCTCTTCAAACCCTAATCTCTTCTCACCCTTATCTCCTCAAACCCTAATCTCTTCTCACCCTAATCTCTTCTCACCCTTATCTCTTCAAACCCTAATCTCTTCTCACCCTAATCTCTTCAAACCCTACCTTCACTCGGCCCCTTTTCACTTTCATTTTTTTTTGGTCAAATGTTCAGTAGAGGTGAAGGATGAGGCCAACCATGGCCATCCCTCTCCTCGGTCGACCTGGTTTCCATGAGCTCAAGGACTAGAGGACGCATCATGCACAGTGGCGCATTCCCTCTGCTCCTTTGTGGGATTTTTTTTTTTTATGCCCATCGCAACTCCTTTTTCGTGGCGATTGGGCTCCATGTGACATCACCCTTTGTGGGATTCTCCTCCATGTGATTAGGCACTTGGTTTCTAGCTTGATGTTGGGATTTGAGTATGGTCTTGTGGGTTTTGCGCTAATGATGTGAGCCTAAGGTTGTCACTTGTATTCGGTGTTGGCTCATGGGCGTTGGCTTGTGTGTTGTTTCTTTGACGCATCATATGTTGTATGTTGTCCCTCTGCTCGGTGGCTTGGCGTTTGATCACTTGGATTTTTGTTATGTGTTGGTGCTTGGTTCAACAACTGTGGGTTCAGACTATATTCTTGAATAATCGGAGATTGGACATGTGGACCCAATGTTTTCTTCTCCTCATGGCATCCTGTGTGGGAGTTGTTGATAGTTTCATTGATGATAGTTTCATTGATAGTAATGTAGGATGTCTCTTAGGCTCGGTTCTTGCGCTAAGATTGCATTCGCTAGTCTATTGACTTGGCACATTGTCGTTCAGACCTTTCCCAAAGCTATATCTCCTCCAACAGTCACGAGGTCGAGACCCATGAGAAATACATGGGGCACGTTTGTGTTGGACCATTCTTCAAGGTGTTGGCTTGGTTGTTGGTCATGGGTTCAAAACCCATCTCCACCACTATATGGTAATGACACTTGGCCCCTTTTTTAATAATCTATTCTTGGTGGACAGGTTCGATGTTTCGATTCCTGTTAACTTCACAATTTTATTTTATTTTTATATCTCCTCTGTGGGCTCTCCCTTGTCCGTTGTTTGGCACTTTATGGGATGAGATTTGTTGGCTAGCATGAAGATGAGATGTGTGGTCTTGTGCAGCTTAAGATCCAAGGAGATGTTTGGTGTGCATGTCTGTCATAGGACAGTGCATACTTGCATGAGCCCCTGTCTAGTTTTTTAGGTCCTGGTAACTTGGCAAGCACACACACAGGATTTCTCAACCTTTCTGAATTTTTTTTTTTTGAAATGACAATAGGGTTTCTTTATTTGTTAAATGCTCTTCTCATCCGATATTTTTTGTGAGTAGGAAATTGTACTTAATTTATTTTTGAGGTTGAATCTCAACTATATCATCTTGCAATTTAAAAAAAACTTCTCATTCTATATTTTCAATGTTTGATTCTATCGGTTGTATATGTTAAATACTTTGTGCGAAGTTTGTTTTCCATAATACTATTGATATTCTGTTATGGCAAGGCCTGTTGTAGGTAGTGATTTTTTTCTGTGATGGCAAGGCTTGTTGTGGGCAATGTTTTTATTTCAATATTTATTTAAAATTTTCAGTATTTATTTAAATTTTGAACTTAATGTTGTAGGATGCTCCTGGAAGTCTGTTAGGAAAAAATTATCACATGGAACCTTGTTAAATGAGGCCAATTAGTTGTCATCTAATTCATTTTTTCTTGTGGAGAGGGTTGTTGCGAGTTATGGGCATATGCTACTGCTAACAGGGACTTATGGCTGACTTAGTATATCTTCATGATGTGTTAATCCATGATAATTGTTGTGTGTGCACAAGAGTACTAATATATTGTTGAATTTCTAGGCACTAAAATGCAGCTAGGTTGAGTTGATTGTGCAGCCACACACATGCATGCAAGCTACAGGAAGGGCTGCAATTCAAGCTCAGAGCATACAATATACAAATGGAAGTGCACACACAATATATAATTAAAAAAATACATAATAGGGGGTCCAGATATTTTTGGGTTGTAACAATTCCATTCCTAAACTTTCCTTCTTACATGCAGGTAGATGGGTAGGCCCTGGTCCAAGTTTTTTAAACCATATCTATGATACCAAGTGTAAGGTCTCTTCCAAGAGAGCCTTATAAAACATAATTTAAGTATAGAAATGTTATCCTAAATTCTTTACAATTCATTATTCAACATATAACCATTCATTATTCAGCATATAACCAGGTTCAGAAGAATTAAAATTTATGAGAAGCATGATAATAAACCACATATTCAGCATAGTTGTTATGAACAATATATAAATAATGAACATGAACAACATAAAAATAATGAACACAGCATAATAATGAAAATACCTCAAACTAATGTTGTTCTCCAACTCTATCCAAGCTGAAGCTCTACCCAAAACTGACTAACCTCCCAGCTAGCTAGGAACAGCCTATCTGGATCCCTAGCTCCAGGATTCCTTACAGTTTCCTGGCCCCCGAGCCCAAAATTCCCAACAACAGGTGCCCCCTATGAAATTGCTCCAGAAATCTCCTCAAGCAAGCTCCTCAAGAAAGATGCCAGTAAATCCAAAAATACAGATCCAGTCCCCAAAAAATCCCTCTCTTCACCTTCTCATTTTCTCCTCTGAAAATATTACCCCCAAAACAAAAGAAGACCCCCTTCCTGAGTGTTTCCCCTTGCCTTATCCTCCTTTCCCTCATTATCCACTGCCTTATCCCCCCCATTAAGTCTCAACCACCTTATCCCTCTTTCCATTAATGGGTTCATCTACCGATACACTAAGTCTCCAAAATGAAAATTAATAATTTATTAAACTAAAATTCCTTAAACACATATTTAATTGTGATAATTAATTAATTAAAATAATCTACATTAAACCAATATTTAATCATGACAACTAATTAATTAATTAGGGTTGTTACAATAAAGGCGTATGCATATGCTTTGAACCTGATTTCATATAAGACCCCTATATGGTATAAGTAATGTTTATGCATAGAGATGATGGAAATGCTAGTTGGGGTTTTAATAATTTAAATGTTAACCCTTTATACTTTCCCTATTGAATAGGAATGTTTTTAGCTAGGAGACTAGGGTATAATGAATTTATCCCTTAACTATTATATATGTGGGTACTGTGCAACAGGGAATAATTCATAGATAAAGTCTCTTATATATGATATTATGGTTGTATCAATAAAATGATAAACGTAAACCTTGTGAAATTCAATAGTTATGACAAAACTACCTACATATATTAAGTTTATGATTTTCGAAACAAGTTGTTCAAAGAGGAAAAGAGATTAAATGTCCCTAATAAAAAAACATATATTTGGTAAATCTGGGGAACATTACAATGCAGTGCTAAAGGAGATGCACAATGTGTCATATGCAGGGCACCCAGGATATCAGAAGACAATTGCAGCAGTTAGAAGCCAATATTTTTTTTCCAGGAATGAAGAAAGAAGTGGCTAATTACATTGCCAAGTGTCTAGAATGCCAAAAGGTAAGAATAGAACATAGACACCCAATAGGTTTGCTACATCCCTTTCCCATTCCAGAATGGAAGTGGGAAGTTGTCTCGGTTGATTTTATTACTAAGTTGCCCAAAAAAGTGAAGCAACATGATTCCATCATGGTGGTGGTGGATAAGTTGACTAAATCAGCGCATTTCATTCCAGTAAAGACTAAACAAAAGGCAACAAATATTGTAGAAATTTATATGAGAGAAGTTGTTAGGATACATGGAGTGCCTAAGGAGTTTTAGACAAGGATCCAAAGTTTACTTCCAATTTTTCGAAGGGTTTTTTCAAGGGCTTTGGGACAAATTTAAATCTTAGTACAACATATCATCCAGAGTCTAATGGGAAAACATAAAGGACCAATAGAACAATTGAGGACATGCTTAGAATGTATTTGATGGATCAACCTTCGAAGTGGGAAGATTATATCCATTTAATTGAATTTTCCTACAACAATGGATATCATGCCTCCTTGAAAATGAGTCCATTTGGGGCATTGTATGGCAGGAAATGTAACACTCCATTGAGTTTGGATAATCCAATAGACAGGGCAGTTGTTGGTCCAGAATTGCTAAAAGAAATGGAATATCAAATGGAAAGGATTAAGAAGAATTTGAAGGTTGTCGAGGATAGGAATAAAAGTTATGCAGATAAGAACATATTTTTTAGATATTTTAAGGTGGGAGAAATGTGTTTTTGAAAGTGAAGGAAAAGAGAAGTTCGCTAAGATTAGGAAGCTGCCCAAAGTTGGCAACAAGATATTGTGGTTCATTTGAAATATTAGAAAAGATGGGGCCAATTGCATACATGCTTGCCTTACCTAAATCTATGCATATTCATAATGTGTTTCATGTATCATTACTTTAAAAGTATGTACATGATGCTAATCATGTCATTGATTGGAATGTGATCTAGGTGGAGCACGAAGGGGATTTATGGGTGGAACCAATATGCATCCTGGACCAAAATTTCAAAGTGCTCAAGAACAAAGCCATAGGGCTAGTAAAGATTCAAAGGACCTACTACTTTCATGAAGATGCTACCTGGGAGCATGAAGAAAACATGTGGGCGAAATACCCGCAAATTTTTGACAGTTTTGAAGAAGATAGAATGCAAGACTATGTTTTGAGCAACTAGAGTTTTGGAACCACATCTCAGAGTCCTGGCCAACTGCAATGGGAACCATGA
This sequence comes from Picea glauca, assembly GCA_000966675.3. NCBI lineage: Eukaryota > Viridiplantae > Streptophyta > Pinopsida > Pinales > Pinaceae > Picea > Picea glauca. The sequence continues at coordinate 67,781 of JZKD02S2127512.1, forward strand.
TAAAAGAATGTCACATTCTTTGGGTATCCCTAATAAACAAATGGTGCATTCCTTCGATCGGTGGGTTGAGAGGAACATGATATTTTGGTTGGAGTTGTTGTTGGAGTTGTTAAATTGTGGAAATTTTATTTATATATATTTTGATGTAAATTTTCATATATGTATATCATAATAGAGTGCATTGAGGATGATGAACAATTGTAGGGGAGGAGGAATGTAACATCCCCATTATCATCCCCAATTTAATTAATGCTTATGTAGATATAATATGTGGCATGTGAATTGTATTTCTTTGTTTATTAATAAAAATGTGATGAAACCTGCTAAGGGGAAACAGACAAGAAATGGGGGTTGAATTAATCCACAAAGAGGGGAGTGTCTAGGATAATGGCCAAGAGGGGTCCAAGGGGGAAATTACCCATGTTTATAGATTTAACTCATTTTCCTAAATTTGATATTGTATATGAACCTTCTGATGTATGATTGAGTGTTCCCAAAGCCAATCATTGAATACATGTACGAGGGCGGGTGTGAGTGGTGACATATTTTTGATTGAGTGTTTCCAAACACAATCATTGAATACATGTATGAGGGTGGGTGTGAGTGGTCACCTCCTGAAGTTATTGGGCACATGGGGGTGGAGTACAATCCACTTGGAGAAGTAACAATAGTTTGAACAACTTGTGGGGTTATTCAAGTCTATGCATGGGAAGCGAAGAGAGAATGGGAGTTAGTGCGACAAGAGGAAGGTGAAGTCTAGAGAATAATTGGAGAGAATTAGATCTAGAGAACTGAAGGGGGCAATTTTTAGGAAAAAAGAGTGAACTCTTGTGCAGGTTTCACTGAAATAACAAGTGTTTTTGTTGGTTCGTTGACAGTTTTCCTAGCAGCAGTGTTCCCTTGAATTCCTAGATGAGAGATTCCTAGCTGCATGTGCCAGAGATACCTTGATAAATGAATGGATCATTCCTTTGGTTAGCCTTGATAAATGGATGGTACATCCATTGGGTTAACCTTGATAAATGAATGGTGCATTTCTTGGGTTGGACAAGTCAAGCAGAAGAGAGATGGTGGAGAATTCAAGATAGTTGTAGGAGAATATCAATTGGATTGATAGATTTATGAGTTGTGAGTGCACTATAGGATACCACCCTCTTTTGTATATTTCTATCCTCGGCTTGAAGTTGACTGGTTGTTGATATTTGGAACAGTCAATCTACGGTTAGGTGGAACGTCCATCCCAAACAGTTGGTTGCACGATTCTTGTTTAAGATAAGTGTTTTATCTTGTACTGAGTTATTTACATGTGTTATTTTTGTGCATGAACTCTGCATGAATGAGAATGACTTAGATGTTGTTGTATTGAACGATTTAGTTGTATTTCATGTTGATTATTAGAATTCTTTAGATGCATATGTTTTATGGTTAATGTTGTAGTAAAATTTGTTATAAATTGTCGTTGTAGGCTATGGGAAAGCATAAAGTAGAAAAAGAATGGATAATTAGCAGAAGTATCGTGTTATGTGCTTTCCATGTGTATTGTTTCCTATATGGACATTAGGTACATTATAAAATGGTATCATAGTTGATAAAGAGAATTTTTTTGCATGGCATGATCAACCATGGTGGTTGGGTACGTTACACTTCTACTAATTAACCTTCTCCAACTTGACAACTTCTGAATTTAGGCCCTACTCCACCTTCAAATTTTCCTTATGTGTCTCCAACATTTCTTATGGAAACACATGTTTCTATTCTAGTCATCTCCTCCAGTAGGTTATGTACTCCAAAACAAGTGCCAACATATTATAACACTTTTCCTAGCAATCCCTCTTTTTCCAAACAAATTATTATGAAAGCTTCATGAAAAGAGAATTCTTACAAATGAAGTATAGAAAGGCTAAATCATATGCATAGGCATCCCTTCTTAGTTGGAGCAGTTAATCAGACAGGAGGTATTGGACACACCCATTGTTCTTCAAGGGAGCTTGTATTTAAAGGAAGTGTTGAGGTAGATAATGAATCTCTAGTTGATCAATGCCAAGTGGATGAATATATGGTCAGGATGCCCCTTACTCTTTCTCTTTCAGGGTCTACACATCAACAACAAGAAAAACACTTAGCTCAACATTCCACCCACACTTTCGCTCAATGACATATTCAGTTAACTATTTTATTACTAGCTCTACCAGAGCATGCAAAACAAAGGCCTCATAAAATTCACACGACATTTGTATTTCACCCATAACCTCATGTGTGGCTCTTGTGGGACAAATGCCTATTCAAATAAAAACATCGTCAGTTGCACCCACTTATATATGATCCCGACATAGTTCGAGGAAGCATTGGAGATAATGTAGTGCACATTTCCTCATTTGCTGGTGGAAGCGGGTATGCTTTCGGATCTAAACATGGAGGAATTGGTCTGCTAGGAAGGACGCCCACCTTCCTTCGCCAACCAATAGGAGAGAATTGGCATATTGTTAGTAATTAATATTTTAATATTCCCTCGCCAATCCAGTTGAGAAGATAATTTCCTAATAAATAATTAGCATGTTAGTTCATATTCTTGAAAAGGCAGTTGTACAGCTTGTAAATGAAAGAAGGTACAAAAATTGTTGATCACTTGAATGTTTTCAATACTCTGATTTTTCAATTATCTAGTATGGACGTAACGTACGAAGATGAGGACAAGGAGGTTACACTAGTGTGTTCATTGTCAGAGTCTTGGGATCATCTAGTCACAACTATGTGGTTTAGATCAACAGATTCCATTGATTATGAAACTGTTGTGGGAGCTTTGTTGTTTGAGGAAACGAGGAAAATATCTAGTAAATAAACCTCAACAACAAAAGAAATGGTGGTCATAGGTTGATATATAGAAAGAGGGAAAAATCATAGGGTTACATCAAGGTCTAAGTCAAAAGGAGAGAAGAGTAAGAATAAATGATGGTTTTGTGGCAAATCTAGGAATCTGAAGAAGGATTGTTGGAAAATACAGAATGCATCCAAAGAGGACTCCACAAAAGAAGCAATGGAAGCTAATTTATCATAAACAAGTTCAGGTTCCATTTCAAGTATGGTTGATGAGGTATTGTCTACTTGTGATGTTTCAAATCAACATCAGCATTGGTTGTTATATTTTGGTGTGTCCATCCACATGTATCTTCATAGAAATTGGTTCTCAAATTACCAATCTATTGATGATGGTGTTGTTTTTATGACAAATGATTTTTCTTTTAAAAATGTTGGAGTTGGTAGCGTTCAGATTAAAATTCATGATGATTTTGTAAGAACATTAACATATGTAAGGCATGTACCTGAACTTAGAAATAACTTGATACCTTTGGGATTTCTAGATTCTGTTGGTTACAAGTGTACAACTCAAGGTGGAGTACTGAAGGTGTCCAAAGGAATCTTAGTAGTCATGAAGGAAAAGAGGATCGAGAACCTTTATCATCTTGAAGGAAGGACATAAGTAAATCAAGTAGTGGTAGTGTCTAGAGATGTAAGTGACTCTGTTTTTTTATGGCATTAGAGTTCGGGTCATATGAGTGAGAAAGGGCTTAAGGTACTAGTAGATCATAAGTCACTTCCAAGTTTGAAGTTTCTGAATTTGAATTTCTACAAATATTGTGTTTTTGGAAAACAATGTAGACAGAAGTTTAAAACAGGAAGACATATAACAAAAGGTATTCTTGATTACATTCATTCATATGTTTGGGGACCATACACTACAGTTTATTTTGGAGGATCGTCATATTTTGTGAAATTTATAGATCATTAATGTAGAAAGTTTTGGGTATATATAATTAAAAGAAACATTAATCTATTTAATAATTTTAAGCAATTCAGAGCTTTGGTTCAAAAGAGCATTGACAGGTCAATCAAGTGTTTAAGGACAGATAATGGAGATGAGTTCAGATTTGTGGAATTTGAAAACTATTGCAAGGAAGTTGGGATGGAAAGACATAAGACCACATCTTATACTCCTTAGCAGAATGGTGTTCATGAACGCATGAATAAGACTCCTCTATAGAGAGCAAGGAGAATGCTCAATAATGCCAAGTTGCAACATGAATTGTGGGAAGAAGCAATACTTACAGCATGTGATCTCATAAATCGGTCACCATCAACTACAATAAACTGTAAGATTCCAGAAGAGATATGGACAGGTCACTCATGTGATTTTTCAAATATGATAATATTTGGTTGTGATGCTTATGCTCTTATTTCTAAAGATCAACGTTCTAAGTTAGATCCTAGATAAAATAAATATGGCTTTGATGGCTATGGTGATTGAGTTAAGGGGTACAGATTGTGGGATCCTACTACCCACAAACTCATCATAAGTAGAGATGTATTATTTGATGAATGCTCACTCTTAAACTCAGAACTGGTAGATGTTTAAGTGAGACAAGAACGAGTACTGCAAATTCAACAAATTCAATTTGAAACTCTGCCATCTTCCAAAAAGGAGGAGCATGAATAAGTTTCAAAAGAAGAAGATGAAGATGCAGAAAATATCTAGGAAACTAAGGATATGCCTCAACCATCTCTAAGGAGATCTTCACATGTTAGGAATCCTCCTACAAGGCATGACGATTATGTTTCATCTGTGGATTTGGTTTCTATTAATGGAGAACCTAGTTTTTTTCAGGAATCAATTAAGGTATCTGAAATTGCTCAATGGAAGAAATCTATAACAGAATAAATGGATGCCTTGGAGAGAAATAAAACATGGGACCTGGTAATTCCAAAGGACAATAAGGTTGTCGGCTGCAAGTGGGTCTACAAACTGAAAAAAGGTGTTGATGATAAAATCGAAAGGTATAAAGAAATAATACTAGTGAAAGGGTATTCTCAAAAGGAAGGTATTGATTTTCATGATATTTTTTCACAAGTTGTGAAGCTTGTTTTAGTTTGTGTTGTGTTAGAACTAGTTGCTTTACTTGATCTTGAGTTAGAGCAGCTAGATGTTAAGATAACATTTCTACGTGGAGATTTAGATGAGAATATATATGGAACAACTAGAAGGGTTTGTTTAGGATCACAATAAAAGGTTTGTTTGCAAACTCAAGAATTCATTGTATGGACTAAGACAGTCTCTCAAGAAATGGTACAAGAAGTTTGATTCCTTCATGGTGAGCCTAAATTTTACAAGAAGTGAATATGATCATTGTGTTTACTTTAAAAAGTTGGAAAATGACATGTTCATTATTTTGGTGTTATATGTTGACGATATGCATGTGGCAAGAAAAAGCATGGTCAAAATCAACAGGTTAAAAGCTTAGTTGGATAGGGCGTTTGATATGAAGGATCTAGAAGTAGAAAAACAAATCTTAGGCATGGAGATACATAGAGACAAGAAAAATGGTAAGTTGTGGTTATCACAACATAATTATGTGGAGAAAATACTTATGAGATTTGGTATGAATAATGTGAAACTCATATAGATCCCTTTGGCTTCCCATTTCAAGATTTCTTCATGTTTATGTCCTAGTAATGACAAAGTAAAGTATTATATGTCTCGTGTACCATATTTTAATGGAGTGGGAAGTTTGATGTATGCGATGGTGAGTATTAGACCATATATTTCACATGCAGTTGGTGTTGTCAGTCGATACAGGGAAAATCCAAGAAAAGTACATTGGGAAGCAGTGAAATGGGTGCTTCAATATCTTAGAGGCACAAGAAATTATTTTATCACCTATGTGTTGATTAATTGGGTCGGTTGTCATTGATGTCAACCCTTGAAAAAATCCCGTTAGAAAAAAGGTTTGGGTAATGGACCCAAGTTTGTTTGATGGATAATGGTATGAGTTTTGATGTATTTGCAGGAAAGACTATTTTCGATGGATAGTAAATGTCATTCCATTTCCATTGGTATGTGGAACGCCACATAACTCCTCACGGTTAGAGAGTTATAGCCATGTGAAGTTGGAGAACCCTCATGAGTCATCTAGAAGCCCCAAACGGTCAAAGTAGTCAAAGTGGTTGCAAAGAAGAAATTATTTAAATAATAAAGTGAAATGACGAGTGTACTATAAGTCAAAGTGGATACAAAAGAAATTATTTAAATAATAAATTTAATGNAGAAATTACTAAGTGGACAAGTGGTTAGAAGTGGGTTAGCCCTAAAATAAGGAAAGTGGTTTAAGAGATTTTAGAAGGTAAATAATAAAGTGAAGTGATAAGTGTACTATAAGTCAAATTGGATACAAAATAAAATATTTAAATAACAAATTTAATGGAGAAATTACTAAGTGGACAAGTGGTTAGAGGTGGGTTAACCCTAAAATAAGGAAAGTGGGTTAAGATGGTTAAAAGGTAACCCCTTGAGGAAGCTACATAAAAGGATAAATAAGAGGCGAGGATCTCTCATTTTAATAACACTTGAGCATATTGAATATCTACAAGTGACTAAGGTAACCAAAGGATATCTAAGCCAAATTTTAGAGGGAAGGTGAAGTAAAGAAGGTTGAAATTCAAGGGAGGATAAATTATTTTGATGATGTTTTCTAAGGTATGTTATTTACAAGTCATCTCACCATTTTCGAAATAACTTTTTTTTATAGAATGATTCATACCATGAAATTGGGAGGCCATTGAGGAAACATATCCAAGTAGATGTGATACAAATTTAAGCTTGTGATTCATTTCATTTTTGGAGTTACACTCTGTGGAAAATAGAGTTTGTGGCTAGTCCTAAAACTAGTCTAAAACATGCATTTTGGGTAAAAACGTCATAACATTTTCATAACAGATCCAAATTAAGTAAGACCAAATTTGTTGGTTAGAGTACAATCTGTGGTATTGTTTGTACCATTTTAATATCCATACAACAAATATTCTGTGCGAGGCACGCTCTACAAGTTCGATCTCTAGAATAAGCCAAAATTCAACAAGGTTTGTCATTTTTTCTATAACGGATTTTATGAGAGGTTCCAAGTAGTGAAACCTGGAGGAATTGCATAAAAGACACTAAAGAACATTGTGTACGATTTTCATATCTTTATGCATTAAAGGTACATAGTTATGATTATTTCAAGTTAGGGTTGTTGACTAATCCAAAATTAGTCATGTGAGACTAATGTAAAGTTTCATGAAAATGTTAGTCTCTTGTTGTTAAAGTTAAGGAAGGTTTCTAGGTATGTGATCATATACACCAGGTCTATTACAAATTTACAAATCATATTTGGTTGATGAAATGGATAAGGGCTTTTGGTTGAAGTACATGTTGGGTACATGGTTGAGATAAGTATTTGATGAGTTGGCACATGCATAAGGTGTATAGTTGATTATGTTGGTACATATTGATGATTCATAGTTTATGTGTATTTGAAGCATGATTGGTACATATTTGATGCATGGTTGATGCACTTTTTAATGGTACAGGTTGGTGCATGGTTGATGCACTTGTTTATGGTACAGGTTGATGTATGGTACATGGTACATGGTAGCACATGTTATTGTTACAGGTTTTTATAGGTTGATTGGTGAAGGTTTACAACAGTATATCTCACAGTGATAGTGTAACAATGGTTCCATCATTATACTTCTACAACAACGCAGTTGGATGGGGCAAGGACAGGTGGTTGTAGCCACCTTCCAGTTGTAGTCGAAGAACATAGGGGGTTGTATCCTCCTTCTGGTTGTAGCCAGAGAATTGGGGAGTTGGAGCTTCCCTCGAGTTTTAGCCTGGGAAACGAGGAGGTTGGAGCCTCCTTCGAGTTGCAACTGGAAGACAAAGGAAGTTGGTGCTTCCAATGAATGTAATTATTAAATACATATAAGAAAAAGAATTATGCAGTTTTCTCCTGCTTTGGGTTTCCACGTGAAAACATTGGTGTACTGTTGTTGGCAGCCAATTCACATTTTTCCACTGTCTTATAATCTGCCTACACCAATGTTTTGCAAACATCAATTTTTCGTCGCAATTTTCAAATAGACGACATTTTCATTCTTCGCGACATTTGCACCTTAACCTTCACTTTGTTTTCACGACTGTAACCATGAAAACTTCGTCTTTCGAAGTCACATTGAAATCACTATTTGAATTGTCGTCATCTCTTTTGTCGATATGCCTATTGCGCTTACCTTTTATTTATCGTTATACAGTTGGCAAGATCCTTTGATCGGTACTCATGCTTCGATTGATTGTGTAATTTGTTTTCATTTGAGTGTGCAATACATTGCCATTTGGATTTACATTTTTATTTTTGATCTACTTGACCTTTGGTTTCATGAAAGTGCATAGAGGTTATGATTAATTTTTTATATATGTCTTTTGATATAATCCCTATGTTAATGTTTTCATAACTATTGGCATGTTGATTACATGAGCACCATTGGCATGTTGGTTAAACTATTAGCTGTTACAATACATTGGCGCATGGTTAATATTTGATTTTGGTTTCAATTTGAATGATTTATGGTTTAAAACTTTGGTGTAATGTCGATTGCGCGCATGGGTTTATACACTCACCATTGGTTTCAAAGGTCGGCCAAGTGAAATGACTCTTGAACTATGCTATAATGGGTTGAACTACTATGTAAATCGGCGGTTGTACTTTGGCAATTACTATTTTGCATGGCAGAGATAAGCTCCACCACCTTCGCACGCGGGCATTTATGTCTATCCCTTGTTCATCGTTTACCTCTGTTAGCTCGGGTAGCTCTACTCCTGTGTGGTCGTGATCCAAACCCTCGGCTTACCATGCACTCGGATCCATGGCACAAGTCATGTGAATCGAGCCGAATGGCAACCAAGCCCTGTTAATGTTTGACAATGCCCGCAATGACTTGGAGGAAATCGGATGGCTCACTTTCATACAGCGATTTGAGGGTTTTAACCTCTGTGTTGCACACCAATTCGCCTTGACTTTCGATGTCTATAGAGCCAAAGTGGGTGACACCCAGTTGGAAATCGACGAGAAATTTATCAGCTCTGCTACAGGGTTACCATCCTCGGGACAGAGTTGGTTCAAAAATTGTAAGGTCGAGGAGGTGCCATGGACACTGTTGTTTCTCTCACGCAAAGTTACCTCGTGTGACAAAGGTATGCCCATATCTGCACTTAAACCACGATGGAACGATACTTTAATGCTATTCAAGCAGTTCGTGACCTGTGAAGGTCCATACATGTTTGTGTTCCTCTACCACCTGCGTTTGTTGATGATTTTTATAGGGTATCCTTTAAACATGCCTTTCTACTTTCAGCGAAGCTTATATAAAATGTCGAAAAGGTTTAAAAGGCATAAGGATGAAAATAGCCAATTCCACCATGGGCTTATTAAGCTTATTATTGTTTATCATTTGAGTTTACATGGAGATAGTTGGAGAGCCTTCATAGCTCAGAATGGTTTTGATGACACAAACCCTGTCCAGGTTGACAAACCTGTGGTAAATGAAACCTATGTTCAGCCACTCGTGCCCTTACATATCTTATTTCCCTCTCCCGAGCCTATGGTCAATCCTGCTACTGACTTACCAGACGTTGGAACCGAGAAGGCCGAAACTATTAAGAAGCCTGCGAGAAAAAATCCCAAGGAAAACCCTACTGCTAATGCCAAAGGGAAAAGGAATGCATGGCTCATTTCAAGAATGGCAAGGAACAAACCTAAACCCTCTGCTGAACAAACGTGGAATGATTCTTAGCCAGCGAGTACCCTTACTCGCAGGGTTTTGAACCACCTTATGATTTCATGACAAACCTTCCCCCTTGCCTAAAAGATAATCCCAGTTACCCAGGGATTAAGTTACCTAGAGAAACCCTCAGTCATGTGTCCAAACCCTCGCCTGCTCTTCCAAACCCCACATAGCCATCATGTGACCAATGTTATTTATGGTTGGAACGATACTACATCGATGTTCCCATACTCCAATCGAAAATTCAATCACTGGAAAGTCGAATTGAGGTATTAACCAACCAATGAGACCAGCTCCAAGCAACTGATAAGAAGCAGAAGACAACAGGCTCGATCCTTTTCAAAAATGTTGAATCAACTACGGCCGTTGTCAACTCCAAATTGTCATAATCAAGTCGTCTCGTCGCTATGCAGGTATGAAAATTTGATATCATTTTTGTTTTGTGAATGATCAGGGTTGATATAATGATTTGAAAAAGCTTTGTCTCTCATTCAAATGCCTCTGTCATTCGGTGATCATATTGTACATTGTTTTTCTTTGATTTGATATATGATTTGCTCATGGATTTTATTGAATTTGAATGGTTGTCGTTTGGATTTGATTTGCTAAGTTTGTCTGATTAAAGTAACGAAATTAATGGTTTGTTTTCAATTCAATTCGTTTTACTCCGAACAGGAAGTTTTCAAAATCAATTTGGAATACGATTATGATTGGATATGGTTTCGTTATGATTCATATGCTATCATTGGCGAATGATTTCAAAGAATTTGGTTGTTACGATGCTGTGTCATATAATGTCTAGAGTTGATCGTTTCCAGGTTGGGAAAAATGACTCTGTTTTTTATGAAAACGATACATTTAAGTCTGTGCGAATAATGTTCATGCTCGAATCATGGAACGATCATGATTTTCAATAATAATGTTAAAATCCAGTTGTTCGATTCTCTTGCTAGATTCGTATCAGAGATAATGCTCTGTTTGGTGTTAAATTTGCAAAACGAATCGACTGATTGTGTTATCCCTACCAGATCCGGTTATAGTTTGTTTGATTGGAACGATGTTGACTAGAGTCAACTGGTCTTGATTGCCCAAATTGCAATAAAAAATTACGAATTCTATTGCTTACCAATCGATCCTGTTACGATGTTATTCGAATTGATTTTTGCGCCAGTTTAAATTGATCTATTCGTGGTATAAATCGTATGCTATGTCATTACAGCTATAACAATTGGAAAATGATTTTGTTCAGATTTGATCGTATCTACTGTTTAACCATTACCTACGATTTGTTTGATCATATTGATTTCAATTGGATATGAAATGATTGCATCTCTGTTCCTTATGATTTTATCACCCGACTTATGATAACAATCGAAACAGAATACACCTATCTTTGTATTCGGTTGAATGATTTTGATTATGTTTGATTTCGAATGGTATAATAATTTCAAACTAAATGATTCATTTTCAAATAGCTATTGGATTTTAATTGAGTTTAATTCTTTAAAAGATTTTTAATCAATTTCAATACTGATTCTGTATCTTATTTTAGACTAGCTACAGAATCAGAGGATTCTGTAGCTAGTCTATAGAATTAGATTTTTATCATTTACTAATAAAAGATCCTTTTGACTTGTCCATTTTTGACCTGTTTCAGGTGAATTCGAATTGCAAGGGACATGCTAGGCAGTCTATAGGATATTTTTGTGTTTAGTTTTATTGTAGTTTCCTAGTTTAGTTGAACTTGGGATATCCTCCCAGATTTCATGTAAACAGTTTTATAACTTCCACAGGGAGGTTTTACCCTGTGGAAAACTTATAAATACTTATTATTTTTGTAATAAGGATCATCCTCACTTGTGGGAGAACCAGGCTATGGATTCCTAATACAAACTGAGATAGAAGTTGATGTTCTGCTACAACTTTCACTTTCATAATACCAATCTTTTGTTTCATGTTTATGTTTATCAATTTGCATTTGATTAGTGACTACTTTAGCTATCATTGTCTTTTGCAAAGTGATATGATTTAATTAATATGATCCATGTCTGATTTCTTTCATTAATCGAAAACACAACAATTAATTGTTCAGTTTATGAATGATAGATTTCTCTTCTTCATTAATTGAATTGTTTTGTATAAGTCTTTACATACAGGTTTACCTAATTGTTAAGATTTATAAATTATATGATTGTTGTGATTTTTATGTCTTGTTTGTCCTGTAAATAAACTTAAAGAGCATTGCAGCTATCGTTTATGAGAAGCTTATGGATGATTCGGAGCGGGTTTCCTCCCTCTGATCTGCTTAAATAGTCATCATACACAGGACAAATCTGGAGCGTCTCCGGGTCAGCTTGTTGTTTATTTGTTTAGTATATTTATTAATAGTTTAGTTAGATATATGTGTAATTAGAATTAGTATATTAGTTGTTTAGTTTTAGTTAGTTTCATTTATTGTTCATAAAATCATAAAATCACAAAAAATATCTTTCTCTGTCTTAGGGCAGAATGCAAATGAGTTTTTCAGGTTTTATTTAAATCTGTAAATTGAAGATATTGTACATTTTGTGAATAAGTTATGTATATGTTAGTAGATAGTAAGTTAATTAGTTAGAGTTAGTATAGTAGTAGTTAGTAGATTGTATTATAGAATAGTTAGATTAGTT
>JZKD02S2127512.1:130122-141055 GCA_000966675.3 Picea glauca
ACTTAAAGGGAGGTAACATCACCCAATCTCAAAGGGACCCCGTATTTGCCCCTTGTTTTAGAAAATGTCCATTCTCATTAATAAACATACCAACTTGGTGGTCTTTACATCACATGGACAGCGTTATGGTGGTAGATATATTATAACATTGATATTACTCTTGGTAGACCAAAACATTTTAATCAATCAGATATCAGCCTCCAGCTATCATCCTGCATTAGCATATATTAGCAAACTCCAGCTATCAGCCTGCATTAACATATATTAGTATTGTTATTTTCATTTCTTCGGTTGGGTTTCATTTCTATTACTCACTTTGTCTACAAATTTATCGAGAGAAAATCCTGCCATTCCTATCACTGTGTGGACTGCTGCGCTGTAATTTGCACTGTTGTAAGTATCTACACCATCCGCGTCTTTTGTAGGAAGCGATTTGCAGGTTTTCTGAAACAAAGTCAGCATCTATGCTCGGTAAGATGATTCCTAAAATACCTTCTTCTACATAATAAGACGTTGTTGGAATTCAATGTAATATTTCATTATTTTTAGAATGAGTTAATTCAATTTATTAAATAAGTAAAACATTCTAATATGGAAGATATTGTAATCTGGGTGGGATGAGAAAACAAATTATTTTTGTCCTTCTATTTTTGTGTATATGATTTTGGCTATATAAAGGTAAATTTATTTTAACTTGAAGATTTATCCAAAATTTAGAAAAATCTAATTCCAATGCAAATATTTTCACACATTAACAAAAAGTTTTGCATATCATTTAATTCTTCTTTAAATTTGAAAAATAAAGATTAAAATCTAGTTTTTTTTAAAAGAATACCTGACTTTTAGATACAAAGACTTTTCCAACAATGTTGAAAATATATAAAATACTGCAGTTTATATATTTTATATAAACTAGACCATGGTGAATCAAACACCTTATGAATCAATTCTCAATGCAATGTTTTTGTCCAAAGATGCTTCGTAACCCTGGAGATTATGAGGAACCGACACGAAGAACTGAAGCTCCAGGTTGTCCATTACCTCAACAAAACCCTGAAAATAACAATACCCAATAAACCATTCCAGGATAATCTATTGAAAGATATAAAAAGTTTTTAACATAGGGCGAGGATGAATAGTCTTGTCATTGCAGTTAGGGTTTTCATTCTCAAAAATGTTGTATATGTCACTTAGTGCGCAACATTGTTGGACTTTGAATTGAACGAGCTCGTGTCTCTCAGAATCCTTATTCCAAAGATGTATACACTTCCATGCAAATAATTATGATCGTGATTTTGAATGAAAGTGTTTATATCTAGCAGGCGCTATTGTTTGTTTTACCCATGAAATTGACAACATAAATAAATAATACTTCACCATCCGCACAAATTCGCCATAGTCACCTTTGAATATTCGCACCTCTGCACCAATTCGTCATTAATAGGCAATGGCATGCAACTTGCAGTTATACGAAATAAACAAAAAATATATGCAATATATGAATAAACATGGTTTACATTATCAATAGGGTTGTTCCTTTAACCCTACAAAGGAGATATCCATGAAAAAGAAATACATTGTTCGCAAGTAAGCAAGCAAGATTAAGCATAGTGCTATAGTGATAGTACTATATTCAGAACATGGTTTGGTTTAAGCGAAGAAGCATACACGCCCTGTTTCCCTAAGCATTAAAAAAAATATGAATACATTAATATATATACATTGAAATGAAAACCTCAAGTGAAATCTAAACGCCAAGCTATACGAGGCATCCAACATTGCTACACATGGTAATCGACTCCTCTCCCTGGCCTGGCATAGTGAAAGGGTGGATACAGTAAATGTATGGGGAATCCAACATTACTACACTAGGTAATCAACTCATCTCCTTGGCCTAGCATAGTGAAAGGCAGATATAGTAAATGTTTGTTTCCTCATACCACATGGCGTAAATGTTTGTTTCCTCGTACCACATGGAGAAAATGTTTATGAAACCATCAATTAAAAAGGGATAATCCACTCCTCTCCTTGGATCTCCTGGCATAGTGAAAGGGTGGATACATAAATGTTTCCTATACCACATTGTAACATCCCTCTCTTGCGTGCACCTGATGCGACTTATTCTTTGAGGACACTTGCGTGCAAGTGATCCGGTTCATTATATGATTAATTGTTTCTCTTATGGATTATGATGATGTTGTAGATATGATGATATGTTATTTGATTATATATGTGTCGACAGTTGCTATTGGCTGGTTTATCCTGAGTGTGCAGGACTCTTGATAGGTGGGGATGTTGATGGCATCAATGGACCTCCTTGGACTCTGGATCGAGTCAGGAAGTGGATTGTTTATGGTTTTTTTATTTATGTTATTGCATATGTGACATATGATTGGTATATTATAATGTGATTTATGGATCGTTGACATGTTTGTTGATGGACGCATGCTGACGATAACTTGCTAATCATACTCACATTTGGAGTAAAGGGGTCATGCACGACAACCAGAGATATTGAGGGAGAGGTGTGGCAGCAACCCTGCCACAGCCTGCTAGCACTCCTTTCGTGGATCGAACTATAGGTTAATGATTACCTAGTTCAAGAGATCCACAATGTGGTGAGTGAAGACTGAGACAATCAATCACGAAGATTATAAGGAGCGTGCAATAAGGTAGAGTCCTTATTCCTTAGAGGCCCTTGGTCTCCCACAAGGTCACCTAACGGAGTATTGACTCCAAGGGCAGAGGTCTACCAAAATCAGTCAGAAGGAGAGTGGCACCCTTGGAGCAGGAAGTGTGTCTTGAAGGGCACATTGCACAAATGAAACTTGAATGAAGGTGAGTGGCACCCTTGGAGCACGTAGTGCATCTTGAAGGGCACGCCGCAGTTTTTAACATTGTTGAGTCAATGAACCTAGGTACCTAGAAAACAATATCTCTTTTTGTCCTGGTCGGCCTTAAAAATAAATTTTGTATGAGTAAGGTTTAATAATTATGAAATTTTCAAAAAAAAAACAATTTTGCTAAGCCTACTTGAATTTAGAGCATAGGTCTAATTGGGGGTATAAGGACTAAAACTAATTAATCAATTAATAAAGGGGGGATGAAGAAAAATTGAATTTAAAAATTAAAGGAGAAAAATTTATCCAAAAAAAAAAAAATTGTTGGCTATGTGCAAAACTTGCTAATTTAGAACTTAGACCAAAAAGGGGAAACTTAAATACAAAAGGAATGTGGACCATAGAAGGGAATCTGGTCTAGAGAAGTTTCCAAATTCGAGCTCAACTAAGCTTTAATAAAGGCTTGAGTCATTAAGGGAATGTGAAGGAATGAAAGGATATCGAGGAGTGTTTTTAGGAACGCTTTTAGGTGGATAAGGGAAATTGAAAAATTAATTTAATTAATTAAATGAAATTATGGTGCAACTAAAGGATCAGGTGACAAGTGTACAGGGGAGAATATTCCTAATAAAAAATTTAATAAAAAAAAATTAATGTGCATTTTGGCAACTAGTCACTAAGAGAACTCTAAAAAAAATGGAAGAGGGGGTATGGATCATGATTGGTATGCATAAGGTTACACTGTTGAATTTTTCTCTTCGCTGATTTTTCTTGTGGGAGTTGGGATACCCATATCGGATAGAGAGTGGTAGCTCGACCTTGCGAGGCGAACTGGGAGCTAGCTTTCTCTGATTTGTGTGTGTGGCCCCTTTGCAACTTGGGGGATCAGGGGGAAGAAGAGTACCCCTAGTGTTGGTTGGGAGGTACTGGTGAGGTCTCAGTGGTTAGCAAGCAGGAGCTAGACGGAGCACAAATGCGGGAGAGCCCCTTCGGACCCTTCGTTTTTGGTTACAGTACGCTTTTAAATTTTCAGTTGTAATTTAGTTAGAAATTGTACATAGATTCATATGTTGTTGAAATCGTTGAATATATGGTATGGTTGGAAAGATCGCTTGATATGGTTAGCTGGGATTAATCTTGACGGATTGGCTTACTTTTCTATCGCAGCACCTTGGTTAACTTTTATCTGCGCCTTGGAAAATTTTGATCTTTGTGCCTCGGATCCTTTTGTTTTTATTGTTGCTTCTCAATTTTTCTTATTTTTCATGCTTGAGGGTTTGCCTCTTTTTCTCCCAGCTTGTAAAACTAGTTTCTATCTCTTCACTCTGGATTATTTCCATACATCTCTGCACCTCATGGATTTATGCGTTGTTTTTCTTGTTGATCTCTCTCAAAAATTACAGAACTTGGGATACCCTCCCCTTACCCCTGCTTCTCATGTAGTATTCCTTTCAGAGGATTGCATGGAGTTGATAATAGATATATAGGACCTTGAAAGAAGTTGCAGATTTGTTCTTGTTGTGATTTTCTTTTTAAAAGTATTGGTTGTCCCTTGAATCTCAATTTGTTAAAGGGTTTCTTCCTTGTGATCCAGTGTGCTACATTACAGCTTCTTGTTGTCTCTTGACCTCATGTCCATGTTGTCTTAAGAGGCGACTGTAGATGCTGAGTTAATGGATTGGATATTTCATTTTCTTTTTTTTTTCACCGCAAGTCAAAACATCAGCTGTTCCTTCCCTGTGTGTTGAAAATGGATTGTAGGGAGCCTTCGTTTTTGTAATTTACCCATCAAGATTGAAATCGGAATTGAACCTGGGTGTCGAGAGTAGATGGCATGGAGCCTTCGTTTTGTATTTTACACAGCAAGTTTGAAACAGGAATTGAGACTGCGTGTAGAGAACGGTTGCTTGGAATTTTTCATTTTTTTATTTTTACAGAAAACCTTGTGTTAGCCAGCGTGGGAGAGAGGAGACTGGTCATGGTTCAAACCGCTCTCACCCAGCAAAACTGTGGGATCCTGTGCATGTGATACATGTCCCATTTCCATTTAAATTTTTTTTCCGAGCGTGAGGTTTCCCAGCGCAAGCGTGATTGAATGCAGTCGGGATTTGTTTAAATTTGCTCCTTACCCAGCTGTCTGTTCCAAAATATCGCCCAGCATAACGGTTTTACCTCTGCGCATGCCCGCTTTCCCTTAGCGTTCCTCGTAATTCAAATATATGATGGTTTCTCCCTTGGCTCGGCCTGTGGATTTACCTTTGCGCCTGTTGCTGCGGGTGAGGTTTTTAATTCCCAGCGCGGGGTCCTTGCACCTCTTCTTGGGAGATTTTTACCCTTTTTCGATCTTGGATTCCTTGTTATCCTCGTCAGAGAAGTCACCCCTCTTATGCGCGTCCCTCACTTGAGTTGATGTGGTGTTGATGCTCTACGTAATCCCAGCACCTGTTATGGACAGCGAACTGCCAGGAGACAGAGTTGTCCCAGCGTTTATTGATTATGTGCATTGACTCTAAACCTTAATTAATTCTTATCTAGAGTTAGAACCTAGTTTATTTCCTTTAGGATTGAAGTTTGAGTCAACCCCTTTTTATTGATCTTCATTAGTTTCTGTGGATTTAAATAATGTTTATTCCATCAGTCTTGAAATCTTCTTAAATTTTAATAAGACTTAAATGAGGGTATTAAGTCTGAAATTTTCTTTAGTTCCCTTAGTAATGCTTAAGGAATTTTGGTGCTGGATCTAAGGCTTTGACTCTTGGGAGATCTTAGTGAATTATAGGGAAGCTTCTCCTTACACCCCCCCAAGAAGATACCTTAATTCCTTATTGAATGTTTAAGCTAATAAAGGGTCCTCGTCATTGCTAGTTTATTTTCCTTACACTTGGTTGTTGTTGAGTACTCTTGGAGTGTTGTTAAATTAGGTTGTGGATGATAAGAAAGGTATAATTATATCCATGGACATACATATTCACCACTCATTTTGGAGCTTATTTTTGGAGAAGCTAGAAATTTGTTAGCTTAAAAAGAATTGTTGTTTCATTCTTCATTATTTATACTTTATTATGATTCATGAGTGATGTTCTTTAGGTAAAGGAACTCAATTGATTATAGGTTGTGTTGTAGATAAAATTTATTAAGTTAAATCAAGGAATCTTACTCGCACGATTTTAGAACCCGAATGTCCCTTGTTTTCTCAAGCCTTCTTAATCTCTTGCGTTAGTCATGTCTGGGTGCACGTTTGATTTAGAATTGTTATGTGCTCGCGCCATGAATTTAATGTATGTTGATTAAGTAATTTAATTCTTGTGCATTTGGTTTTATGTAATAAATGATGGAATTAATATTCTGACTTCTTGCGCATTGGGTTGTATGTCTTGAGTGATAGACTTAGATTTTAGATTTCTTGCACATTGAATTTACGTATTAAATGATGGTTTTAGATTTCGGACTAATTGTGCATAATTAATTGATGATGTGGTGAATGGTTGACAAACCTTAGATCTTTTACGCAATAAATCAATTGATGATACTCTTGCGCCTTGACTCTAGGAGATGTATGATTTCCTGTATATGATCATATTTCCTTACGCAACTTATGTATACAGTCGTATAC
Organism: Picea glauca; assembly: GCA_000966675.3. Lineage (NCBI taxonomy): Eukaryota > Viridiplantae > Streptophyta > Pinopsida > Pinales > Pinaceae > Picea > Picea glauca. Next base: position 136,576 of record JZKD02S2127512.1, read on the forward strand.
CTCACGCCTTATCTTATGTTGTCAAATGATGGATTAACAACTTTCAATTGCACCATTGATTTATTAATGAATGATTGTAGTAGACTTTAGACTTATGCGCGAGGCATAAATTGATATGATGAGTTATGTTAATGATTGTGTATGCGCCATGTTTAATTGTGACTTGGGATTAATGGATTTCTAAATTGATTATCATTGTTGTGATTAATATGCTAATACATTGAGGTGCATGTCATGGTTCATGGTGACGAGATGTCGACAATGTGTCGTGTTGGATTATTAATGCATTATTGTTGTTTCATAAATTATGTGAATGATGTGTCAGTGAGGTTGACTATTTATTTGGATGTTTTAATATTCCTAACACGGTTTAAAAAAATGGCATGTTGTACGTCACTTGGTTTTCATCACGGCGAGGGAGTTACATGTGGTATTAGAGTGGGTTCAACCCTGCGACTATGGATAGCCACGCCTTCCACTAAATTAAGCCCTTGATTAATACTCAACGCTAATTGAACATTGACATGCCCATGCATTAATCACGGTTAGAGGACGTCATAGAGATTCACAAAGTGGTGCTAGGGAAGGAGGTGTGACACCTCCAGAAGTGTTCATGCCCTAGCAGTCTAAACCCCAAGGGTGAAGAACAAGTCCCTGGGCAGGAGTCGATTTTTGTAAGGGATGTGGATAGTATTACAAGGAGCTTTCAAGGAAATTTCAGAGGCCTTGACTGACCGTCTATACTGAGATAAGGCTAGGGAACCTATACCCCTGAGAGTCCACAGCACACCCCAGCCAGTACTGTAGTATTCGTGGGGAACTCTAGAATATTAATTTCATGCGATCACGAGTGCCACGGACGGCTCAGTCCCCTAGGCATGGATGGAGAACAAGGCGATGTGCTTCTCACTTCACAGTCACAACCTCTAGCATGAAGGTCTGCGTGGCAATCTTCAGCTAAAGGGGTGCACTCTTCTAAGGTAGAATATGGTCCTACCTCAGCTAAACATGGTCGTCGGAGCCGTGTTATGGGAATGATTCGATGAATGGTTTCAAGAGAAGTAATTGTCAGAGGAATTCACTAGCACCAGCTCGATGAGTTTCGCGTGTTACGACAAGGTTGCCGTACGGTGCCAGATTATGAGATCATATTTATGAAGATACTCTGGTATGCCCCGCATCTGAACATGGAGAAGCTAGAGGTCAGCAAGTTTGTGTGTAGCCTTAAATCCATATTCGTGCAAAGGAGAGGGTCTAAATGCCTAAGACGTTGCACGATGCAGTCCAGTAGGCCTCTTAGCTGAAGAATAATTTACCACGGGAGTCAGGGAAGGAATCCTGCAAGACCATCTGGACTGATGACATCTGGGCGCATAAGCATTAGACACAAACCAAACCAGACATATTGGTATCAAGATACGTCTATAGAACCCTTGTTCACAGTAGAGAACCCCCTACAGGGGACCATCGCTTTAGCAGTAGTAGTGGTTGGGCATGTTCGACGGAACAGACCATAGTTTCAGGCTAGTGGGCCAGTAGCTACTACTTCGAGGACCCAGAGTACTAGACCGAAGACCGAATGTTGGACATATGGAGAGCCACATTACCAGCACAGTTGTCTAGTTGAGAGGGCTAGAGCGGCCAAGTCAATAGGACACACTATCGTTGTGAAGATTGGCAAGGCCCATAGGATTCATGACTACAATGAATAGTCGTTAGGCTGAATACCAGTCCACTATGCTCGAGGTGTTAGGTACCATCGCCAACCAAACTTTTCATATTTGTTAGATCTTGGTGCTACAGAGAGATCTATTATAGTACCACGTTGATGGGGTTAGGTAAGCGAATTGGACTGGACAAGTTTATTTTCATCAAAGTGGCGTTGAGTGCCAACCAGATGGTTGGAGGAAGGGGTATGAATTGTCACTTCAACCTGGGGAATAGTGTAGAGAATTCTAACCTACATCACGAACTTAAGATCTTATGACAACATGATAAGTATGAACTGGTTGGAATCACATGATGTGATGCTCAATAGTGAGGCAAAGTGGTTGAGTTGAACCGGTGATGAGGGAAGGAGAAGAGTGATTGTAGGAAGAAAACAGGGAATATCCATGAGGTTCATCCCTTCCCTTCATCTATGGAGGAGTATGCACAAGGGATGCAAGCTATATGCACTCCTAGCGCTGGACGGCAAGGGCTTGGAGGAAGGATTAGAATACCTTCTAGTAGTATGAAAGTTGGCAGACGTGTTCCCAGAAGAGTTACTAGGTTTCCGTCGAAGGAAAGATGGAATTTACCGTCGACCCAAAACCTGGAACCGAACTGATAGCAAGAACACCTTATCATATGTCGACCCCTCAGTTACAAGAGATGAAAATGAAACAAAAGAGTTGTTGGACCTAGAGCTTATACGTCCAAGTGTGTCACCGTGGGGTGTGCCTATTATTATCATACAGAAGAAGGATGGGTCGTGGAAGAATCTATGTTGACTACCATCTTTGAACGAGGCAACATTCAGGAACCCATATCCATTGCCAAGTATAGACAATTTGCTTGATCAATTGAAAGGCGTGACAGTGTATTCAATTTTGATTGGAGATCAAGTTATCACCCATTATGAATTAGAGAGGACTATATTCCTAAGACCTCTTTCAAAATGTGGTTCAGACACTACGAGTTACTAGTTGGCCATGGGGATGGACAAACTCCCTGGGGGTAATCTTGAGCTTGATGAAAGGGATGTTCCATGAATACTTGGACAAGTTTGTTCAAGTATTCATTGGCAAGAATTTGCGCTTGGTACTACATTGTTTTTGGAGAAAACAAATTATACAAGAAACTGTCAAAATGCTCTTTTTACCTATCAAGGACTCATTATCTAGGGCATGGGCGAAGGTATCGTTGTGGATCCAGCAAAGGTAGAGGCTATTAGGGAATGTCCTACACCGACGAACGTACCAAAAGTGTGTAACTTTGTGGGTTTAGCTGGATATTATCAACAGTTCGTCAAGGGTTTTTCAAAGATAGCAATCCGATTATAGAATTGTTGAAGAAGAACAAGAAGTTTGTGTGGACCGAGAAATGCACGGAATCATTTCGAAGGCTCAAGGAGTTATTGACAACAACGACAATACTAAAATTTCCTAACATGGATGAGGACTTCTTGGTGTGCACTGATGCATCCAAGGAAGGCTTGGGCAGAGTCTTGATGCAAGACAGTCGAGTGATCGCTTGCACCTCAAGGAAGCTAAGAAGGCATGAGGAGAACTATGCGATGCACGATTTGGAGTTATTATCCATTGTGTATGCCCTGAGAGTGTGGAGACACTACCTGATTGGATGAAAATTTGAACTAAAAATGTACCACTGTGGTTTACAACACATTTTTACGAAAAGTGACTTGAACGCGCGACAAAAGGCATTGGTCGGAAATGCTTAATGAGTACGATTTGAGATTTCCTACATAAAGGGAACAATGAATAGAGTGGTTTATGTGTTGAGTCGGAGACCATGCATATTGTCGGTGACACCTATTTAAGACAAATCTACATGAAAGGATTATAACTATACAGCGCGATTATGACTGGCATCAAGAGGTTAAGGAATTTATTGGACAAAACACCTTGTTGGTACCAAAATTTGAGGGACTTACTGTGGACAACGACGGATTAATGAGATATAATAACCGGATTTACTTACCGCCCAATGAAAAATTGAGAGGTTTGATCTTAAACGAAGCTCATAGAGGAGTGTACATGACTCAACCAGTAGTCACAAGGATGAGCACAGACCTTAAACCCTTAGTCTTCTGGAAAGGAATGAAGGCAGACATAGTCAACTACGTGGTGAGGTGTCTAGAATGTCAGCAAGTGAAGGTTGAGAATAGACATATGACAAGATTACTATAGCCACACGCTACTCCGAAATCGAAAGAGGAAGTCATTTCGATGAACTACATTGTTGGATTGTTGCTGACAGAAAGGAGTCATGACTCTATTTTAGTTGTAGTTGACACTCTGATGAAGAATGTGCATTTTATCCCTATGCATACGACGTATCAGGCACATGACATAGCCAGAGTCTTTATCAGTGAGATAGTGAGACTATATGGTGTGCTTAAGAGGATCATATCTGATCAAGGATTGATGTTTATAGGACTATTTTGGACTAGTTTCCAAGAGGCCTTGGGAACCCAACTTAACTTTAGTACTGCATATCACCCAAAGACAAACAGGAACACAGAAAGAATGAAAAAAATCTTGGAGGACATATTGTGTATGTACGTGATGGACCAACAAAAGCATTGGGAAGAGTTCTTTCCACTGGTAGAATTAGCATATAACAACAGTTATCAAAGCACCATTGTTGAGTCTCAAAAAGGTCCTTATTTTCACTCCATTAATTCACTAAAACCTTCACAATTACTTCCATTTCGCCTTCTTATCACCTCCACATCATTACATTTACCTCATTATTG
>JZKD02S2127512.1:169251-185511 GCA_000966675.3 Picea glauca
TCCCTCTCCAAGTTGCTGCAATCTGAGTCCCCCCAGCCTCCCTCTGACTCAGTGAACCTTCAAGATGAGAAACCAGCTGTCATCCTAGGTCCCATGGTAGAAGACAAAGATGATTTGTCCCCTCCCTTATACACCTCCCTGAACATACACGATAAAGTGTTTCATAATTGCCTCATGGATTCAGGGGCTTCCCATAACCTTATTCCCAAAATAGTAATGGAAGAATTGGGACTAGAGGTGACAAAAACTTATCATGATTTGTACTCTTTCGATTCAAGAAGAGTGCATTTTCTAGGAGTCATCAAAGACCTGGTGGTTTCTTTGTTTCAGCTACCCATGAAGAGTGTGGTCATGGATATTATGGTAGCTGACGTTCCCCCCAAATTTGGCATGTTGTTGTCTAGATCTTGGATTAAAAAGCTTGGGGGAACATTCCAGATGGATCTCATGTATGCCACCATTCCAGTCTTTGGAGGGGAACAAAGGAGGTTATATAGACAAGCTCAGTTGGCCTACATTGTTAGTGATGAAGCAAATCCCACCAATCACCCCATCTTTGCACTTGACACCGACCTGGGGTCTAGTTTATTGCAGCTCACTGATGCTCCGGAAGACCCTCTCCAAGTCAGAAATCAGGCCAGTCTTGATTATCCGATTCCCCCTCCAACCCCTTCCGTGTGGAAGATGTTTTTCGACGGAGCTTCTTCTAGTGAAGGTGCTGGTGCTGGGGTAGTTTTCATATCACCTTGTCAAGAGGCCATATCCCTATCATACAACCTGGAATTCGAAATCACCAACAATGTGGCAGAGTATGAAGCTCTTGTTCTAGGTATGAGGGCCACAAAGGAGATGGGAATTAAAGAAATAGAAATATTTGGAGATGCTGAGTTGATTATCCAGCAAGTCACAAATGCTTATCGTGCTAATAATCCCAGGCTCAGGAATTACAGAAATGAGGTATGGGACCTGATTGACAATTTATTCTTGGCCTTTAACATTTCTTTCATTCCGAGGGGGGAGAATACTTTAGCCGATTCTTTAGCTGTCTCAGCTAGTTTGCTCAAAGTTCCTCTGCCGCCTAGGCTCAAATATGACGTTGAAATAAGGTATAGGTCCTCTGTACCGGACAACGTCAAGCATTGGAAGGTATTTGAAGATGACGTGGATATCGAAAAATTTCTCCAATCTGTTGATGAATTTTCTGCATTGCACATTGATTAGGATCCCGACCCGGAAGGTAACCCTTGCCCTAAGGTGTTTTTAAATAAAATTTCTAATCACCAGATTATTCAGCTGCCCAGCAATCACATTCCGAGAGGATAGGTCCCCTTGGAAAGACTGTTCGATGGGAACGATGTGGCCATAAAGGGTAAGGTTTCAAATGAAGATGTTGATACAACCGAATGCAACATTGGCACACAGGAGGAGCCCAGGTTTGTCAAATTATCAAGTAGTTTGACCAGAGAACAGAAGGCCGAATATACTGAGTTGCTAAAAGAGTTCGCTAATGTGTTTGCATGGACATACGAAGACCTCAAGACTTATGACACATCTGTCATTGAGCACAAGATCCCACTAAAGGAAGAGGCTAAACCGTTCAGATAGAAGCTGAGACAGATAAATCCCATGTTGCTACCTGTCATGGAGAAAGAAGTGAAGAAATTGTTAGATGCCCAAATTATTGTCCCCTTGAGATATTCCGAATGGGTGGCCAATTTGGTCCCAGTAAGGAAGAAAAGTGGAGAAATTAGGCTCTGTGTTGATTTCAGGAACCTGAACAGGAGCTCAAGGAAAGACAATTATCCCCTACCCAACATGGAACACATATTGCAAAGGGTAACGGGTGCCTCTAGGATATCCATGATTGATGGTTTTTCTGGTTATAATCAGATATCAGTCATGCCTGAGGACAGAGAAAAAATAGCCTTCACCACTCCTTGGGGTACATTCATGTATGCCAAAATGCCTTTTGGATTGATGAATGTGTGAGCAACGTTCCAGCGAGCTATGGATATAGCCTTCATCGGGGAAAAGGAACAGTTTGTGGTAATATATCTAGATGACATCACGGTCTTCTCTATGTCACACAAGGAGCACCGCTGCCACTTGAGGAAAGTTTTCCTGAAATGCTGGAGGTTTGGCCTATCCCTAAACCCCAAAAAATATTTGTTTTCTATGAAGGAGGGGAAGTTATTAGGCCATATAGTATCAACAGAGGGAGTAAGAATTGATCCTAGCAGGGTAAAGGTGATTCAAACCCTGTCACTTCCTAGATCCAAGGAGGAAGTTCAGGCCTTTCTGGGAAAGATCAATTTCTTGAGGAGATTCGTCTCAAATTTTGCTGAGTTGGTGAAACATATCACAGCCATGCTCAGGAAAGGAAATGAAGTAAAATGGACTGCTAAACCCAAGGAATCTTTTATCCAAATAAAAAGGGCATTGACGGAGGCACCTGTGCTAATCAGTCCTGACTATTCCAAAGAGTTCCTAATTTTCTCTTTTGCTTCTTTTGATACAGTAGTGGCGGTCTTGTTGCAGAAAAATAAGGAAGGGCGAGAGCAACCCATTGCCTTCTTCAGCAGGGCATTAAGAGATGATGAGATCAAGTATGAAATCATGGAGAAATAGGCCTATGCCTTAGTGAAAGCTCTCAAATCTTTCAGAGTCTATGTCCTGCACTCAAGGGTAACCGCATACGTTCCTTCAGCTTCTATGAAGGACATCCTTATACATCCTGATATAGATGGGAGAAGAGGCAAATGGATCGCTAGAATCCTGGAATTTGACTTGGAGATAAAGCCCACCAAGTTGGTTAAGGGGCAAGGTTTAGCCAAGCTACTGGCCGAATCCAATTACGAAGCCCTGGGCGTTAGTTTCATCAATACCCGCTCACGAATTCAGCAAGTTGAGTTTCCCAGTCAACGCTCTTAGGAAGGCGTATTGCTGGCAGAGTGTGCCTGGTATCGTGACATTTTGTACTTTCTGCGGGAGTTGAAGCCCCCGGATGGAATGTGTAAAAGTAAGGCAAGAGATTTAAAGCTCAAGGCAGACCGATATTGCCTCATTGGGCAAGTCTTATACTGGAGAGACCCCCTAGGAGTGCTGCTAAGATGTCTGAACCCACTAGAATCCCAGAAGGTCATGTTTGATTTTCAGAGAGGCCTTTGTGGGGGGAATCATTTCTGGAAGACCACAGCTCACAAAATCCTCAAGGCTGGGTATTACTGGCCCACTTTATTCATTGATGTCAGCAGAGAAATCAGGGCCTGCATCAACTGCCAAAAGTTCTCAGGGAAACAGCAGCTTGGGCCACTACCACTGAAGCATGTGATAGCTTCAGCACCTTTTCAACAGTGGGGGCTAGACTTTATCGGGGAGATTCATCCTCCCTCAAGTGGCCAGCACAGATGGATCATGACTGCAACATATTATTTCACCAAATGGATAGAAGTTGTCCCTACCAGAAGTACATCCCACAAAGTAATTATCAACTTCCTGAAGGATATCATGGCCATATTTGGTTGTCCCAGCAGGATTGTAACTGATAATGATGCTTCTTTCAAATCTGAGCCTCTCATTAAGTTCTGTGAGCAGTTCCAAATATCGCTAATTCACTCCACACCCTACTATCCCCAAGGCAATGGTTTAGCTGAATCCTCCAACAAGGGCCTGATAAAGATCATCAAAAGACTATTGGAGGACAACAAAAGGGCCTGGGAGTTGAAGTTGAAATTTTCTTTATGGGATGATCGAGTGACAATGAAGAAATCCCTGGGCACCTCGCCTTTTTAGCTGGTTTACGGAGCAGAGGTGGTTTTTCCCACTCAGCTTGCCTTACCTGTGGCGAAGTTCTTTCAAGAGTATGAGGGAGAGCCAGATCATATGATCAGAAGGATTCATCAGATAGTAGAAGTACAGCAGATCAGAGAGAAAAAGTGAGGGACACCACTCGTAGTCATCAACAAAGGGTAAAACAAGCTTTTGACAGGAAGGTCAGGAAGAAGAAATTCGAGATCGGGGATTTGGTACTTAAGTGGGATGCACCTAGACAGGATAAGGAAAAACATAGCAAGTTTGACGCCCTCTGGATCGGCCCCTTCAAAATCTCTGAGGTCTTCTCAAACAACACGTACCAGTTGCACGATCTGGAGGGTGAAGAGGTTTTCAACAGCCCAGCGAATGGGCATTTTCTGAAGAAATGTTTTGTTTGAGCCTTAAACGACTCCTTTGTTTGTAAATATTGTCTGTTAGTTCTTTGTTCATTTTTCTGTTTGTATATTTTTTGCTTAGTAAATGACTCCATAGCCCAATAGAAAGGCACTGAAACTGAAGAATGAGTTCTTAGAGCATCACAAGGATGACTCTATCCCCCATGGAGCCTATATGTTAGCGACAATTCTTGTCTTTTCCATCGAGATATCCAGGTCTGCAGGTTACACGAGGAGCGCCCAAGCGCAGTGCACAGAAAAAGTCATTTTCGGACATAAAATCAAGTGAGCGGGCAAAATTATGTTGCCAACGGCCCAGATTCGTCCATAGGAGCAGATCGACGGTCGACAGGAAATCGCGGTTAGAGGAACTGCACCGAGATTAGCACGATGGGTAGCATCCATATACATTCATGAAGAATCTCGACCATCCATCCAAAAGGACACGTGGTGTGCGATCATGTTATGTTGGCATTCGAGGATTCGAGGGGTAAGAGCTCCTCGTCATTTTACATCTCAAAACCCCGAACCCCGAAACGTCGATAAGCGCCTTTGAAGCTAAGCCCATGGTCCTAGCGCCTGGTCATGTCAAGCGAGCCTGATAATGGAGGCATCCCTCTTCTGACATCAAATGACATCTCGACCATTCATCTGAAGGACACGCGGCGCAGATCTAAGTCATAGGTGGGGCCTTTCGGGATTTTCATAGTGAAAACACCGAAGTCATCTCAGCCGTCCATCCATCGATGAAACTCGGGTGCATTAGAATTAAAGGGGGTATGGATCTGGGTGGCCAGGATTCCGGAGGCCCCCCTCCATTCTACCTTTAAGCGGAGGGGGGGGTCTGAAATTGAGCGCGTAGCTCTCTAGCGGCCAGGATCGAGACGCCTAAATCAACGGCTGAGGCTTCATTCCGGACCCCCCTTGCCTTTCTTCCTTTAATCGGGGGGGGGTCCAGAATTGATGTGTCATTATTGTAGGGCCCCTTGCCTTGCATGTCACCCTTGGTATCGTCCTCCCCGTTGCCACTTGTTCTCCACCTACCGCCTCTCTCTTCCCTTGTCATCTATCCAACTTCCCTCTCGCCATCCACATGGCAACGCCTCAGCTCATCGTCCTCTCGTCTCCCGCCATGTGTCCCTCTCACTCCAAGTCACCTCCTCCTGTACTCCCGCACTCCATGCCCCTTCCTCCTTTTTCCTATTCAAACCACATGGCATTCCTCAGCTGATGTCACAACTCCTATTTCTTCTCCATCACCTCCACAGTGTTCATGCCTTTACCCCCCGTCACACCCTCGTCCACATCAGCCATAGGGGTCCCTCGCAGCAGTCCAGCGAAGTAGCGTCCAAAGAAAGACAGTTTGGCTAATCCAGGTGGCACCATTAGGAGACCTCCACGTCCCAGAAGGCACAGTTGACCGAGGCCGTCCCCGATCCCAAAAAGAAGTTATTGCGGTAGTTGTTGGTGGTTAAATATCAACTCTGTCATAAAAGGAAGGTCCGGCAAAAGACTAATTCACGTCGACTCACCTGCAGAAGGACAATCCGAAATCTGATGGCGTCTGTCATAGGTGCACGATCATCCTGAGTCTACATGGGCAGGCTATCAGAAGCCATGCAGATGCAATTCTTTAATGCAACATCTTGTTTTTGCTGCTGTGGTGGTTTTTGAGTATATGTAGGCGTTTTCGCCATTTTTGTAAAGATATCGATGGTAGAGCGGAGCTCCCGATTGTAAAGTTTTAACATACACTCTAGTTCTCTAGTTATGCATTCTCATGTAAGATCTCTTATTTAATGACAGACAGTCTCCTCAATCCATCTAGTTTTCATCTTATACTAAGAGATTTTGTGATCGACTGATTCGCACGAATTATGGCAATTATGTTGTGATAAAGGATTTATTGTGGCACTTTTGTTTTCTCTGGTTTTTCGCGTTTGAGCGTAAAAAGATCTTGCGTTTAGATGTCTTCTTCCACAATCTGTTAGGAAACTGATGTTTATGACATACCTTCGCATCTCTTTGATACAAGTCTTCCCCCTACTCACCCTTACTACAACTCACTGTCTGAAGTTATCCAATACCTCACTTGCCCATGCATGCATGGCCTAGTTTCGAAGTTGGAACCACATCATTTGAGTTAACCTCCATTTGATCACCCCATTAAACAAATCATGACATAAACTGATGGGCGTCGGGCTCTGCTCCTGCTACAATCCAGGGGTGACCTCCGTCACCAACAATATGATAAATGTGACTACACTGCAATAAATAATTATCCTCATGCTCTCTGAGAAAAAGATATTGAAAAGTTGCCTAGTTTCCAGGGAAATAATGTTGTGTCTGCCAAAATGTATATTAAGTATTTTATGAGATGTACTAAAAAATGGTGTGTAGTACATGACTATGAGGATGTTAAAATGAAATTTTTTTTCCTCTCCTTAGAATAAGATACCTTAGATTGGTATGAGGATATGCCTGACAACACCTTCAAAACACTCAAAGATCTTCTAGGTGCCTTCACAAAAAAATGGGGGGAAAAGAAAGATCATCATCAGTTGTTGTCATCCCTTAACTCAATTAAAAAGAACGAGAATGATACAATGGATGAGTTTAATAAGAAGTTTAATGAACTTGTGTCTAGCATGCATATATATATATATATATATATCAAGCCTGAAAATGTTGTTATTTTAATATACTATGTAGAGGCTTTTGGATGAGAAATGAGATATCATCTTAGAGATAAGGAACCCCTCAACCTCAAGGCAGCTCAAGATATAGCAGTGAAAATTGATAAAAACATGCAGGCTTCAGGGAAGTCCAAACTTCTTGGTTTCAATAGAGGTAGTTCTTCTAGGAAAATAGAGGCGAAGGACAAGGCTGTGGTTGCATCTCCTGAAAATAAAGACCCTAATTTCGACCCCCTAAAGTTCATTACTAACATGGTCAAGAGAATGGAAGCTACCCATGCTACTCAGCTTAGTGCCATGCAAAATAGGCTAGTAGCTATGGAAAGGTCTCAAAACAACATATTTCAACGTAGACCAAATAATGATAGGTGGCAAAGAAAAGGTCCCCCTCAAGACCAAAGGCTCCCTAATCAACTAGAGTCAAATAATGTGGTTAATGAAGAAGCACCACCTTTTTGTAGAGCTTGTGAAGACTTTCACAAAGAATCTGCCTATCCAGTATTTTTCCAGATAAATGAACAAGGCCTTCCTCTAGCAAAAAAATTTGTAGGTCGGCCCAGAAACTCCAACCACATCAATAACCTTGGTGCAACTCACCCTTTATCTATGGATTATTAGCTTCATATGCAAGAAAAAAGTGAGCAAAGTAATCAAGTGGTTGAAGAGTATGATAATGTGACTAAGTTATATGGTTACAAACCTATAGATGAGCAGATCTTAGAGATGGAAAGGTACAGAGGGATAGTCTACCAAAGGAGGGGGGAAGAAGGAACAATAAACTATCAACCTAACTTTACAAAGGTAACTACTCCTACACACACTCCAATTGCTAATCTAAATGTTGATTTAGGTAGTTGGATATCAAATGCAAAGGTCTTGGTTTCAGTGTCAGATCTCTTGAAAATTCCCTCACATAAAGAAAAGATTTTCCAAGCTATAAATCATCCAAGTAATAAAGTTGTTCCAAAGGATCAAGAAAAGGTTAAGGAACAACATGAAGATCCTCTAGTGTTCTTAACTAGCATAGATAGGACTAAGGAATAAAATCCTCCTTTCTTTGTATCATCAGAAATAAATGATCAATGGCTACACAACTGCATGTATGATTCAGGGGCTTCATCAAACATCATCACCAAAGGTATTATGCAAAGTTTAGGTCTTAAAATGACAGGGTCTTATGAAAATCTATGTTCCATGGACTCTAGAGAAATTGAAACACACGGAATAATCATAGACCTCCCAGTCAAGCTAGCCGTCCATCCTAACTTTGCATTCAAAATCGATGTTCTTGTTATAGATGTACCAGATGCATGGGGGATGCTTCTATCTAGGAAATGGGGATCTCATATGGGTGGTTGCTTAAATATGGATTTGACATTTCTAACTATTCCATACCCTCCTCCCTCAACTGAGAATTCCAGACTCTTTAGGGAAACAGAAAGGAAATATCACATAGAATATCCTAAAGAGAAATTTAATGAGTTTTTATGCCAAGTGACTGATATGGGTGACTTTTCCATATGTTATAACTTCTTAGCACCAGCTCAAGAAAATTTCAAAGATGAAAAAGCAAGCAATAAATCTTGGAGGATGAGTTTTGATGGAGCCCACTCTAGATCAGGCAAAGGGGAAAGAATTTTTTTAAAATCTCCAACTGGAAAAACCTATAATTTTTCATTCAGACTTGAGTTTGATGCAACTAATAATGTGGTCGAGTATGAGGCACTTTTTCTAGGCTTGTAAATTGCTAAGGACATGGGTATCAAGATTCTTAATATAAGAGGTGACTCAGACTTAATAATTCTCCAAATAAAAAATAAGTATGCATGTAAAAGTGAGAGGTTAAGAAGATACAAAAATGTTATATGGGATGCCATAGAATTATTTGATGTTATGTATCTCATTGATATCCCTAGAGACCAAAGAAGCTTGGATGATAGTCTAGTTGTAGTAACTTCTACTCTCCTACCCTCAAAATATCTAATGAAAGGAGAAGGAAAGTTGGAGATAATCTTTAGGCCATCTACCCTAGATAATATAGATCATTGGAAAGTATTCAAAGATTATGAACAAGTTCTAAGGTTCAGCCATAGTGTCAAAGATTTCTCATATTTTAATGTCATCTATAAAGAGGAGGGTAAAGAATATGTTGAGGAGGATAATCCAATTCCCAGAGGAATGGATGCCCTAGAAAACATTTTTTACGGGCATGATATGTACAAAAATAAAATAAAAGAAACAATAAAGCCTGGAAGTTATATTGAAATCAACATTGGGACAGAGGAGGTCCCAAGGTTTATACAAATTGGAAAAGGAACCTCAGAAAAAGAAAGAAAGGAATTGATTAGCTTAGTCCAAGAGTATAGGGATGTGTTTTCTTTCACATATGATGAGCTCAAAGCATACAAAGAGGATGTGTTTCAACACACTATCCCCCTCAAGGATGATACAAAACCTTTCAGACAAAAATTTAGGCGAATAAATCATAAGTTAGCACCTTTAGTTCAAGCTGAACTTAAGAAAATGTTGGATGTTGGAATCATTGCTCCAACCAGACATTCATCTTGGTGCTCCAACTTAGTTGTTGTGAGAAAAAAGAATGCGGGAATAAGATTATGTATTGATTTTAGAAACTTAAATCTTGCATGTATTAAAGACAACTATCCCCTACCCAACATGGAAACCCTACTTCAAAGGGTAATTGGTACCAAGATTATGTCCATGTTGGATGGCTTCTCAGGTTATAACCAAGTTTTAGTGAGGAAGGAAGATCAAAACAAAACTACCTTCACCACACCTTGGGGTACTTTTGAATACCTAGGAATGCCTTTGGGTTACTTAATGCAGGTGCCACTTTTCAGAGATCCATGGATTTTTCCTTCCATGAATTAATGGGTAAAATCATAGAAATCTACCAAGATGACTTAACAATTTTTTCTAAGAAAAGGTCAGATCACATAAGTCATCTTAGGCAGGTGTTTGAAAGGTGTCGGAAGTATGGAATCTCTTTGAATCCAAGTAAGTCCATTTTGGGTGTTGACGAAGGCAAGTTTCTAGGTCACATTATAACATAAGATGGGGTAAAAATGGATCTTGAAAGGGTTGAAGCCATAAAAAAAGTTCCTTTACCCCCAACCAATGAATCCCTTCAATATTTTCTTGGATATATAAAATTCGTCAAACGGTTCATACCTAACTTAGCTGAGTTAATGAAACCACTCCTTAAGTTATTAAAAAAAGATGCTAAATATGAGTGGACAGAAGAAGGAAGGAATGATTTCAAAAATATTAAGGATGCAATTGGAAAACATCCTGTGTTAATCAGTCCTAATTATTCAAAAGATTTTCAAATCTTTTCCTTTTCTTCAGAAGACACTATTGCAGGGGTCTTACTCCAGAAAAATGAAGAGGGTCAGGAGCAACCCATTGCTTTTATGAGTAAGGCATTACAAAATTATGAGCTTAACTATACTAGTATTGAAAAGAAAGCGTATGCCTTAGTCAAGTCTCTAAAACATTTTTGAGTCTATATAGGATACTCAAATATTGTGGGGTATGTCCCTCACGTAGTAGTAAAGGATATCCTTGGGCAATAGTATTGCTTGGGAGATAGAGGAAAGTGGGTCTCCAAGATTCAAGAATATGACTTAGAGATTAAACCCACTAAGTTGATTAAAGGTCAAGGGTTGGCTCAAATTCCCACTAAAGGAAATGAAAAAGTGTTGGAATTAGTATGTCAAAACAATCAGACTAGGCCAACCTTGTCCCCAGAGCTTCAAAAATTAGAACAACACCAATGGTATTCAGATATCATCTACTTTCTTTCAAACCTAACTTTCCCAAGTCATGTGATTGGTCATAAGAGGAGGGCTTTGAGGTTGAAAGTTGCAAAGTATTGTATCATTTAAGATGGCTTGGGGTGGAAGAACCCCGATGGAGTGATACTTAGGTGTGTTGATGAGCCAGATTACAAGAGACTTTTGGTTGACTTCCATTCAGGATTTTGTGGTGGATACTTTGCGACTAAAAATACTGCCCACAAAATCCTCAGAGCATGTTACTATTGGCCAACCATTTTCTCAAATGTACACAAAATGGTCAAGGTTTTTCAGCAGTGTCATTTATTTATAGGGAAGCAAAATCTAGCAGCCTTGCCTCTTCAGCCTGTGGTTGTGGAAGCTCTTTTTCAGCAGTGGGGGCTTATTGGCCCTTGGTTATGGAATAAAGTGAAGATCAAGGAAGAAAAGGTGAAATACAAACTGCGCCTAAGACACAGTGACTGATACTGGGTCAAAGTGAGAAAAAGAGCAGAAAAGACGGAGCGAAGTAAGGAAAAGCAATTCATTAGACGAGGAGATCGAGGATGACAGATCAAAAAGGAAGAAGGATTGTGGACAACTCAACAAGCGGAAAAATCCATCATTGGATGCTTTGGAGCACCACACAAGAAGGAAAGAAAGACAGGTTGGCAAAGCCCTAAAAATATGGGTCAAGTTGACCTAGGGTTTTGGTATCTAGAGTTTTGGACACCTAGGTTTCGACCTAAGGATGTCAGTGAGTGATTGCAATGTATAAATAAGAACCTATATGGGGGAAGAGGGTTCGTTCAGGTTCAAGTGGTTCGATCTAGTTATTGTTGGTATGTTTTGAGAGATTATTGTTGTGTGAGAGAGAACTGCTAAGTGGGAGAGCCTTCTGGTATATTGAGATCTTCAGCTGGGTGCGAAGGTCAACCCTACAATTGGGTGCATAGGGAGGGGAGAGAAAGAGAGGAGAAGAGAGAAGATATGATAGCTAAGAGCGTAGACAAGAACTGTATTCTTCATCTTAATATATTATAAATCACAGTTCTATGGACGTAGCCCTAAAGAGAGGGTGAACCACGTATATCTTTTGTTATGTGTGATTGGTCTTCTATCTTTGTCATTTGATATATGTTGATTGCATTACCTGGTTAGATCTGATAAATAGATGAGCAGAGTAGATCTAAGTTGATAAGTGACATATGAATGTTGTGTTGTTATTGTATTAGATCCACTTGATGTTCCCCTTGGTTGTAGACATCTATGTCCTGCAACCCCCCCATAACTGCTTCGAGTGAGACTACATCTACTTCACAGGTGTTGCCAAAAGGGCCAGTAGTTAGGGCTTGTTGTTGCGCTCTTGGAGTTGAACCCTGGGTCTGCCCCTGTGCCAACAAATGGATCCATTTTTGGGACAAAAATCGTCTTGAGGGAATGTCAAGGTGGTTTCCATCAAAGACAGAGACTCAAAAGTGGATAGAGGATCAAGAAAAGGACTTCGCTGAAGCTCAGAACAAGAACCCTAATCTTAGTACAAAGGATTGGTTGTAGAAATATATCTTTACTAATATACATGAGATTTTCTTTGGGGGAATCCATCAGGAGCTATATGAGTGGTTAGTTAGGTTAGCAGATACCTAGTTTGAGATTCGATCTAGACCTCTTGTGGTTTGGATGTCATATTTGATCAAGAAGTTCAAGAGAGCCGATAACGTTGTATCACGAGCAGTAGATCACTGGTTTGATAGCACCATTGGAGGATACATCACCGAGTTTGTTGCTTATAGAGTAGAGTCATTTAGCCAAGCCAAGAGATATTTCTTCAAGGGACCAAGAGGGAAATTTTTACAATTCCTGAAGCTAAAACTCAAGATGTTATTGCATGAAAAGAACATCTTGAAGATATAGTGGGTTGGCCGGATCTAGAAAAGATAATGTTCAAAAATTTGGACAGCGACAGCGACACAGAAGCTGGACATACATGCAGTGGAAAAGTGTTCAGAGAAGTTCACCTTGTGAACTTATTCAAGAAGAACTACAGGGATGAGGGTTTCTATAGTGGAGAAGAGGTAGATATGACAGACAAGAAGCATTCAGAACCTGTTGGGATAGAGGAAGGGAAAGTTGAAGAGCTTCACCAAGAAGAACCTCAAACTTCAAGAACTACGCAGACTGTTGAAGTAAGTTCTATTATCCCTCATGTTGATTCAGTAGTATTAATAAATCAGAGTAATCCAAGCCACCAGAGCGTCCATAGAACCATCACTAGTAGTCCACCACATACTCAGTCAGGAACCCTAGGAAGATCTATGGCAGATGAGATGAGACATCCCATATTTAGGGGAGATGGATCTAAAGATCCTGATCAGCACTGGTTCCTATGTGAAGCTGTATGGAATATTAAAAATGTCACCGACGAAGCTGTCAAAAGAACCTAGTTTAGTACCACTTTAAGAGATCGCGCACTGAGTTGGTACATGAAGCTTGTCCAAGGACTTTCACAGCCTAAGCCACTGAATCAGATTAAGAATGTGCTGATTGCAGAGTTCAAGAAACCCAAGTCGGAGTCACAATGTATTACAGAGATGAAATAAATCAAGCAGAAGGTAGCCAAACCTATTTTGGAATTCGATCAAAGATTCAAAACCTTAACAGGTCGATTGACTTTTCAGATCCCAGATGAGCAGAACAAATAATGGTTCATCTCTACTCTCTTACCACACATCAAATTTCCTCTGATGCAACAGAAGATTTCTTTGTAGTCTGAGGCACTGGAGATCGCCATGAAGCTAGAATCAGGCCCTATGGGAGAATCCAACTCAGGTATGAGTCAGATCTTGAGTCAGCTAACTAGTTTGTATGTGCAGGTCAAAGATATGAAGAAATACAAGGGAAAAGATAAAAGAGAATACATATGGTGTGCCAAGTCTAGATCAGAAGGCCATGAAAAGGAAAATTGTCCCCTATTCAATGAATACTTGACTTCTGGAGCTCTGAGCCCTTTGAAGCAAGTCAGCTTACCCTGGTGTGAGGTATGCAGAAATAGACATCACCCTGGTGAGTGCTATTACATGCAAAAGTATGTTCAGACACCCACAAATTTGTATTGCATGTTCTATAAGTCCATAGGAAATGATGACAGGGATTGTAGGGATTACGATCTCATTCATGAAAGGTCGAGAGACATATACAATATTCAAGGCGAAGTACTACAAGAAGGAAACACTACGTAGTATAACTCCCCTGGGAGAGGAAACTTCAATCCTCGCAATGGATTCAGAGGAAGAGGACGAGGAGGAGGAATGGGTCGAGACCAAGGACAAATAATATGTTATAAATGTGCACAACCAGGACACCTCGCAAGGGATTTTAAGAATCCTTGTACTACTTGCAGCTGTTGTAGCTCGTTTGAACATGTTATAGAAGATTGTCCTGTGTTGCTAGCTAAGCTTTAGGAAAGATGAGGTTCAAAAATTCATACAGCGACAACGACACAGAAGTTGGACATACATGTAGTGGAAAAGTGTTCAGAGAAGTTCACCTTGTGAACTTATTCAAGAAGAACTACAGGGACGAGGGTTTCTATAGTGGAGAAGAGGTAGATCTGACAGACGAGAAGCATTCAGAACCTGTTGGGATAGAGGAAGTGAAAGTTGAAGAGCTTCGCCAAGAAGAACCTGAAACTTCAGGAACTACGCAGACTGTTGAAGTAAGTTCTATTATCCCTTCTGTTGATTCAGTAGTATTAATAAATTAGAGTAATCCAAGCCACCAGAGCGTCCAGAGAACCATCACTAGTAGTCCACCACATACTCAGCCAGGAACCCTAGGAAGATCTATGGCAGATGAGATGAGACTTCCCATATTTAGGGGAGATGGATCTAAAGATCCTTATCATCACTGGTTCCTATGTGAAGTCGTATGGAATATTAAAAATGTCACCGATGAAGCTGTCAAAAGAACCCAGTTTAGTACCACTTTAAGAGATCGTGCACTGAGTTGGTACATGAAGCGTGTCCAAGGACTTGCACAGCCTAAGCCACTGAATCAGATTAAGAATGTGTTGATTGTAGAGTTCAAGAAACCCAAGTCGAAGTCACAATGTATTATAGAGCTGAAATAAATCAAGCAGAAGGTAGCCAAACCTATTTTGAAATTCGATCAGAGATTCAAAACCTTAACAGGTCGATTGACTTTTTAGATCCCAAATGAGCAGAAAAAATAATGGTTCATCTCTACTCTCTTACCACACGTCAAATTTCCTCTGATGCAACAGAAGATTGCTTCACGGTATGAGGCACTAGAGATTGCCATGAAGCTAGAATCAACCCCTATGGGAGAATCCAACTCAGGTATGAGTCAGATCTTGAGTCAGCTAACTAGTTTGTCTGTGCAGGTTGAAGATATGAAGAAATACAAGGGAAAAGATAAAAGAGAATACATATGGTGTGCCAAGTGTATATCAGAAGGCCATGAAAAGGAAAATTGTCCCCTATTCAATGAATACTTGACTTCTGGAGCTCTGAGCCCTTTGAAGCAAGTCAGCTTACCCTGGTGTGAGGTATGCAGAAATAGACATCGCCCTGGTGAGTGTTATTACATGCAAAAGTATGTTTAGACACCCACAAATTTGTATTGCATGTTCTATAATTCCATAGGAAATGATGATAGGGATTGTAGGGCTTACAATCTCATTCATGAAAGGTCGAGAGACATATACAATATTCAAGGTGAAGTACTACAAGAAGGAAACACGACGTAGTATAAATCCCCTGGGAGAGGAAACTTCAATCCTCGCAGTGGATTCAGAGGAAGAGGAGGAGGAGAAGGAATGGGTAGAGACCAAGGACAAATAATATGTTATAAATGTGCACAACCAGGACAGCTCGCAAGGAATTTTAAGAATCCTTATACTACTTGCAGCTGTTGTAGCTCGTTTGAACATGTTATAGAATATTGTCCTGTGTTGCTAGCTAAGCTTTAGGAAAGATGAGGACCTCAGCAGAACCCGCAAATCCACCTATATCTAACTAATCTAGGTCTAGGTGGATCTAGGGAGATCTAGGTCTAGGAAAAATTGGTAGGTGTGGACACTAACTGATCTCCCTAGATCCACCTAGATCTAGAACAAAACACACCAGAACATGATGCTTTCCTTAAGTTTTAGATATTGAATTTACTAACTAAAGAGGAATGAGTGACATACCATTTAAATGTTTCTTCCTCTAATCATCGCCATCCTATCTCCATTCCAACGCTCATACAATGATGAACCTGCAAAAGAACGCAACCAACCAAAGTGATAGCAATAGTATAAACTCAATATAAACCTATGTATGTGATCAAGGAATCATGCAATAAAACACAACAAGTTTTATAGGAAATAATCATATTATTGTATCATATTAAATGTGAAAGAGAATTTACAACCATGGCCTTGATGTCGTAAGGTCCCTTCCAACTTTCCTTCATTCCCCACACACTTCCACTTCAAGAATTTTGAGCATAGATCTGATAATATTCACAATCTATCTTGACAAAGTGGCTCATCTA
>JZKD02S2127512.1:187058-203965 GCA_000966675.3 Picea glauca
TCTCATGTATTTACGAGCATGAGAAAGAACAAAGACTAAGCTCGGGATTGTTTTCATTTTTACGCAAGCTTTAAAACAAAACAAAACTATGCTTGGGATAGATTTTAATTTTTACGCAAGGTTAAAAACTAAACAAAACTATGCTTGGACCTGGTTTCATTTTTACGCAAGCTTGAACCAGAGGAAACTATGCTTGAGGTACGTAGTTTCATTTTTACACAAGCTTGAACCATAGAAAACTATGCTTGCAACTTCCCAATGCATGGTTGGTGTTTAGCCCCCAGCTTAAGAAACTAGTGGCTTAACTTCAGCATGAAGTCCAGAGGCTGAGGCAAATGCCCCCCAAGCTTTGTTTCATCCAACTGCAAAGGAGAATGAAACGAAGCTTCAAATACTAGACGAAGGACTTGACTCAAATAGAGAGGGGGAAAACTATTTCATTTTTTAATGAGCTTGAAATAGAAACAAGAACTATGCTCGTAACCTTTGTTTCATTTTTTAACAAGGTTGCTACAGAGACGCAAAAACTATCCTCAAGTGGTTTCATTTTTTAACGAGCTTGAAATTAGAAAACTATGCTCAAGTCTGGTTTCATTTTTTAACGAGATTGAAATCAGAAAATCATGCTCAAAGACCTTTGTTTCATTTTTTAACGAGGTTGCCACAGAGACGAAAAACTATCCTCAAAGTGGTTTCATTTTTTAACGAGCTTGAAATCAAAAAACTATGCTCATAGACCTCTATTTCATTTTTTAACAAGGTTGCCTCATAGATGCAAAAAACTATCCTCGGAGTCTTCTTGATCATGGATTCCAAGAGGACAATGCTCTGAAAGGAGACCATCTCAAGGGAAAAAACTCGGTCATGGCTTCCGAGAGGTCTTCATTTGACGGAAGAAACACACTCTGGAAGGACACCATGTCGAGGGTTGTGACAGGAGTAAAGAGATCAGGCTCTAACAACCCTATCGGAGAGATCACCATGTCAACTACTGGATCTAAGTCATCAGAAGTTGAAGCCATGGGCGACAACGCCACATAATTGACCTGTGTCGGGGGCGATATCGTCTGCATATAAGAACCATTCAGGGAGGCAATCCAGGCAGGGTCAATGAATGAAATTTGATCAACAGTCAAAACCCATCCATCGTGAGGGAAATATATCACACGAAAAAGAGTAGACACAATAGCTTTCATGGCATAGACATAATCTTGCCCAAGGAGTAAAGAGAAATCCAAGGGGTCTTGGACTACCATGACATCAATAAAGACAGTTTTCCCTCCCAAAGTTACAGGAAACTGGGGAAGGGTCCCTAAAGGTTGACTTGTTCTTCTGTTAAAAGATAATAGATTCTGCGTAACCGGTGCAAGTGGAGGACAACCCAAAGCTTGCCAAGCAATAGAGGACAAAATACTAACAGATGAACCTTCATCTATCAGTGTCTGAGGAACGTCTCGACCAAAAACCTGTACTTTAATCTGGAAAGGAATTTGAGAGGGAAGACGAGGTCCAGTTAGCACACCCCAATCAAAATGGATGGCCTCATAACTTGGAGGGGGTTCCACGGGAGAAGGAGGAATACCCCCTGACACGGCAGAGTTTGTATCAATGAGAAAAACATGGGCAGTATCGATTTTACTCTCTAGCGGGAGAGTAGGATTGACCGATGGAGAGATCAGATTGGCCACTTGGGTTTCATTCTCCAAGGGGAGAATGGGGTCGATAGGTGTAAAAGGATCGACCACTTGGGTGACACTCTCTAATGGGAGAGTGGGATCGATCGAGGATGGGATCAGATCGACCTCTTTAGTTTCTCTCTCTGAGGAGAGAACAAGATTGACTGAGGATGGTATCGGATCAACCACTTTTTCAACTGGTTCAACTAAGGACGTGACCAGATTGACGACATGATCAACTGAATTAACCGGTGAAGGGACCGGAGTGATCATTCCATCAACTATTGGAGTGTTGAGAGAGAGCTTACGGTAAGCAGCTGGAAGTTGAGGTTGTGAAGCAGTCATGTCTTCCAGTAATTTAGAGGCTTCGTCCATAGAAGGGCAAAGGTGATTGAGATGAATCCCTTTGCATAACATGCACGGGAACTTGACTCTACTTTTCTTCTTCCCAACGGTATCGTGACTAGTTGACGGGAGGTCATCAGCATGTTGTTTAGAGGCTAACGACATAGGTTGGCGAGGATGTGTAGACCATGCTTCTATAACCTTGGATAGACCCGAGCATTCCTTACGAAGATGGCTACCCTTACAAAGCCTGCAAGGGTACTTGGGCTTATGGGTTGTTTGGGTGATCTTGACATCATCAACACTCCCAGCATGATTAATAGTAACTAGTTGTTTTCCAACATGTTTGACAACGGTCGGAGGTTTTTACCCTTGCTTATCTTTCTTCTTCTTAATCTTTCTTTTCTTCTTATTCTTATTCATCGGGTTACTAGCTTCAGAACTTTCACCCGACGAAGAAGATGAAACGGAAGGCGACATTGCAAGCGAAGAAGGCGAAGAAGACCTTACTGGTGAAGAAGGTGAAGGATCAACATGAGGTTGATGCTCTTGGGGGGAAGTGCTTGTGACTGAAGCACTAACTGCATTCGGGATTACCTGAGTGGAAAACAACCATATCGGTAATCCAATAGTGAGACCTGGAAGACTCAAAGTAGCGATGTGAGGAGGACCAATGTTTCCATAAGAAGGAAAAACAAAAGGTTCCCTTGGAGCAAGGGTTCCTTCAGTGGTCATTCCAGGAACTGACGCCATTAAATAAATCCAACCTAGAGTCTGCTAGGGAAAACAAACAACACACGCTAAAAATATAGGAAGCAAGCAAACAAACAAAACTTTCTTACAATGAGCACACTATTGGTGATGAAATCCAACGTCGCGGGATCAATGTAAGAAGGGGCTGAGAAAGAGCGGGTGGAAAAGTTATGTTGACGACCTGCTTAACGGACTTACACCCTGGTGCAAGCTCCCACACATAATTGTGGGCATACTCTCCAAGGAGCCCGAGTGAGTTTGGCCAACATTGATTCCAGGTACCGTGAAGACTTGCCCCTCCACAGTCACCTCGTGTAAAGAACCTAGAGAGATAGGCCACTAAAGTTACCAATCACTACAGTGATGCCTAGGGAAACAGTCGACAGTCCAATCCACATGCAAGGGCAGGGTATCTAGCCCGAAATCAACTTGAAATGCTTCCACTCATCATTGTGGGTATACCTCTCAAGCAACCCCCATAATACGCGTAATCTCTACACCAAGACCAACAAAGCAGGGTGAGTAACTCTGCTAGTCTCAATGTGACCTCGTGATTGACCCTTGTGTTAGAAGGGATTCCCAGGACAAAATGTAATAAGTGGATTTGACCGCTCCCTAACTCAAGATTCTATGTTTGTTTGCAACTTTGGAAAGTTATCTTTCACACCTATTCCAAAGCCCTACAACTGATCTAATGTAGGTTTTCTACCAGAAAAGATAAAAAATATCTAATCAGTTTTTATAAGTGCTTTATTTTATGGCTATTGTTACTCAATAGGAAAATGGCGTGGACAATATGGTGTTTCGACCGACACAAAAATTATGCAAAGAGATGAAGATGCAATCTTTTCATTTCGATGAAAGCTATGCTACGAGCAGGAGAAAACATTTATCATTCCCAGATGAACAACATCCAAAAATCTTAAAACTAATCAATATCAAGATTCTCAAGAAATGAGAGAAAGGTATTGTACACCAATGCACGATTCATGGCCCCCCTCGGCCATGAGGGGGAAATTTTTTCATAATTTAAGATCAAAAAATGCCAAGAATCATGCAATTTCGCTACTTGAAATGCAAGGATGCCCCCAATCTAATATAAAGCAAGAAATTAAATCTTTTTGTTTCAAAAATTTCACTAAAATCAATAATGAACTTTCTTAAAACAAAGAAACTCAAACTAAAAGTTCTCTTTTAAAGTGAACTATTTAGAATAAATCTGATCTTTCCCTAAACAATTCTAAAGAAAACACATGCTTTGTAATTGAAAGACACTCAAAGAAAGAGACTAATCCTTCAAAACCAAACAAATCAAAGATGGATAAAAGAAACTCAAAGAATGTCAAGAAGACTATAAATAGATCAATATAGGCTCCAAAAGTTCAATCCAGCTATTCAAAGCAAAATTGGGCATCTAAAAATGACAAGACCCAATCCAAAAAAATTTACAAACAAGTTCGCAGGTTGGCAGTGTATTACAGTGTGAGAATCAAAGATTCTTGCAGGATGAACAAAGTTTGATTGCAAGGGGTTCACACTGGACTTAACACTAGGGTGCGAACTCAGGTGTTTCTCACAAGCCACTAAAGGGTACAATGCGAGAATGCCTGTAAACAAGCAAAAAAATGAAAAAGGACTAAATTTGAGTGAACTTTCAGATCCAGAGAGTCTGGATGGATCTCCCACAGACTCAAAGACCAGAAAACAAGCAATCAAAGAAAGGGAGACTAGACTAACTAGGAAACAATCCATTCCCCAGTGGAGTCGCCAATTTTGTTATAGGACAAATTGGTAGGTGCGGACACTAACTGATCTCCCTAGATCCACCTAGATCTAGAACAAAACACGCCAGAACATGACGCTTTCCTTAAGTTTTAGATATTGAATTTACTAACTAAAGAGGAATGAGTGACATACCATTTAAATGTTTCTTCTTCTCATCATCGCCATCCTAGCTCCGTTCCAACGCTCATACAATGATGAACTTGCAAAAGAACACAACCAACCAAAGTGATAGCAATAGTATAAACTCAATATAAACCTATGTATGTGATCAAGGAATCATACAATAAAACACAACAAGATTTATAGGAAAGAATCATATTACTGTATCATATTAAATGTGAAAGAGAGATTACAACCATGGCCTTGATGTCGTAAGGTCCCTTCCAACTGTCCTCCGTTCCCCACACACTTCCACTTCAAGAATTTTGATCAGGGGATCAAGTTTTGTTCAAAAATTCAAAGTGCTCAGAATCGATTCAAATAAGATGAGAGTGTATGCCTCATCGTTGCAAACCCAATGCAACTCATTTGGGTTCAAACAGACATCGGGAGTGAGAGATATCGCGTTCTGTTCAAATTTACAAACAGGCAAAAAAGGGTTGCTGACTGTACAGTCCGTACGGACGCTGACGTAGTAGGTCGTACGACACATGGAAAGCCATACGACACGTGGAGGGATGGAATTCATATAGTTGGCAGGTGACTTGGCATGTTTGGCAGTGAATGGAGCGATGACACCTGGCCCAGTTAGTGGTCGCCACGTGTCATCCATTATTTGGTTAAAACTTATGTCATTGGTCGGAGTCGACCCCGCGACCTCCGTGCAGGGGAAAAGACTTGGAAAAGAGCCGCCAACCGGTGTGCCACCACTTGTTACTTATTATATATATGGAATAAAATTTATATAAGTTTGAATGTGCCGGTGGTTTGGGCTGCGACCGGGCCGGGGCTTAGCCCCAGCCCTTGGTCGTGCACTATATAACATATGACCCACGGTTATAGTGTATGGGCGTGCGCGCGGTTAATGTTTGTTCCAACGGTTATTACAACGAACCTCCATTTGGCCTTTTACCATTGGCTTATGAAATGGAAGCCCGTGTTTATGCTAGCGTGTGGTCGCATGGGTCAATATGACCTGGCCCTTGACGGTTAGGGGCTAGGTGCACCCGTAACTGTCCTACAGTTTGCACGGTTCGCGCGGTTGCATCTGGTGCTAGGTTTTTATGCTTAAATATGCGTGTGGGCTAGGTTGATCCATAGAAGGTGCGTTTTGTAGATGCAGAGATAACAAGCTTGAAGGGGGGACTTCCAGGAAGCCTATCTTCTTCAATTTTTGTCCAAATGAGGTGTCGAAAAAGCTCAAATAGGGGGTTTTTGGACGTTCTGAAGCCATTGAAGCATTCTATTTGGCAGTTTGAGAATTGTAAAGCACATTTTTTAGCACTTTGAGAAAATAATACAAATGATCCATTGGAAGCTGGACCAGGAGATGTAGCCCAAGAGAGGGGTGAACTCCTTTATCATTTGTTGCGTTATGTGTTTTATGTTCATTGATTATGTTGTTTTTTATATGCATCTTGAATGAGTAAATCCTATTATAAGTTGTGTTGCAAAGATGATCCATTTTCATTTTTAACACATAAGATTTTACTTGCAAATATTTTCAAGAATACAAGTCTTCTTCATTTTTAGATCAAATTTTGAGCATAGATCTGATAATATTCACAATCTATCTTGACAAAGTGGCTCATCTAGCCAAGCTAAAAATCTCCAAAGCTCAATCCAATCCAAGCTAATCCCAAAAGCTCCAAAGCTAACCAAAGATATCTTTCTCCATGAGAACTCCTCTCCTTTTATAAGTTGAAGAGGATAAGGTGAGGAGGTTAGGATGATCCCACTAAATCATGAAAGTGAGTAAAATCCAAACCATTCGGATGCCACCTCACCATAGAAGTTTCTCCTTCTATAAGATTTGAGAAAACGCTTGTTTTTCCCACGTGTAGGAATTCTCGCACCTTGCCTATAGAGAAACCTGTGAACATCTCGCACCCTAGCTATGGTGCAACCTGCGAGAATTAGGCATTCTTGCACCCTGCCTATATAGCAACCTGCAAACTTCCTTTTTTACAGGGCTTTTACAAGGGAAAATGAAACTTCTTTTCTTAGGAAAAGTTCTTCTCCCTTCTCTCTTCAGGAACTCAGGCCACTGACCCCTCTGAAGGAAAAATATAGGTTTACATCATAAACGGTCATAGGGATGATGAAAATAATGTGTAACAACAAGAACTACAAACTTTAATCAGACAATATGAGCTAGGAAAGATAGACCCCTTACTGAATAGGGCAGTACATCAAATCGGTAAGAAGAGAAGGAACAACAAGGAATTACATTTGAATGCTCAAATAGGAGAGTATGAGATAGATTATGTAGTCCTTGACTTAGGGTCATAGGTCAATGTCATGACGAAGAAAACCTGGGCACTGATGGGAAAACCGAAGTTGATCTATTCCCCTATCAAGCTCAGGATGGACCATTAGCAAGTTGTCATCCCCTTTGGACGATTGGAGCATGTCCCTGTGGACATCGACGGAGTAAGAACATTTGCAGATTTTGAGGTAATTGAGATAGTTGATGATAGTTGTCCTTACCTTGCATTTTTAGGAATTGATTGGACTTTCAATAATTCCACTGTGGTTGATTTGAAGAAGAGACGTATGACTTTTTAAAGAGATATCCTTAGGTTCATTGCACCTCTAGATCCAGATGAAGGTCAGCAATACACAGAACCTATCAGAGAAGAAGACCACGCATATGAACTAGAAAACATATACAAATTAACAGCAAGACAATAGGATTACATTAATCCTACAGTCGATGGGAACCTAAGTTGGGGAAGTGATAGCACATGTTCATCAGAATCAGAAGAATCATTGGAGAACTGGCAGAATAAGATGTACAAAGTATATGTAAGAAGATGTGCTAGATTAACCAGATAAGTTCATTGGATTGGCACAACAGTAAGTAACTTACCCACCTTTGATGGTCTAAATCCTTTAGAAACCTTCTTGTTGTACTTTGAAGAAAGTGTACCAATGCAACAAAGATTGTTGGCAATGGATGAGGCCCTGAAAGAAACCCCAGCAAGATGGTGGGGGGCACACAAAAACAACATTGCAGACTGGGTACAATGTCGTACCTTGATGATAGCGCGATTCTCAACACAAGTGGAAGGCTACGAAGTTCGGTACACAGGTTGAAGTTTCCCATAGGATCATGTGCGAAACTGCGAGAAATCCTGGAGCAACGTTCCTCAAGAACAATGGGTGCACAAATTCATCAACACACTGGACACGACACCTATCAACTGGTATCTTCAAGCAGAGTTGCACCTCATCACTATAGATTGGAAAGGTATGACTCTAAATTTTGTAACCACCTTCTTATTTGAAAGTCAATATCCTTCAGTAGATCAAGCATTAGAGATTGTGAGACAGAAAGTATTAGAGGAGGCATCTAGCCTTCCTTTGGAAGAAGAAGAGGACGAATGCACTGCACCTCTCCAGAAATAGCAAGGTTGTTGCAACATCAATGTTGATGAAGACGATGATCCTAGGAAGGTGAAAATCACAGAAACAGAAGTCCATAGAGATGTGGAAGGACCAGGATTTGAGATACCATTCATTGGATAGTCGATCAAGATTAAGAAGGTCAATATTGGGACAGAGCAGTCACCAAAGTTTGCAAATGATAGAAATTATTGGGATGCTGCTACCATTGACAAAATTACAAAGTTACTACATGAATATCGGGACTTGTTTCCAACCAAGTTCACTGATA
The DNA here is from genome assembly GCA_000966675.3 of Picea glauca. Classification (NCBI taxonomy): domain Eukaryota; kingdom Viridiplantae; phylum Streptophyta; class Pinopsida; order Pinales; family Pinaceae; genus Picea; species Picea glauca. The sequence goes on from JZKD02S2127512.1 coordinate 195,456, forward strand.
TGAAGGGTATTAAAGGGCCTATGGGAGAAATGAGGATTCCTTTAAATCCAGATGCAAGACTAGTCAAATAGAGACCTTACATATTGAACCCTAAATATAAGGAGAAAGTGAAGATTGAGCTCGATAGAATGTTGGAAGAAGGGATTATAGAACCTGTCGAAGAGTCAGAATGGATTATCCCTATGGTGGTGCAAGACAAGAAGATAGGAGAGATCAGGATATACGTAGATCTCAGAAAGTTGAATGATGCTTGTTTGCATGACCCCTTCCCTACACCATTCATTGACGAAGTGGTAGATAATGTGGGAGGCCAGGAAGTATATTCTTTTACAGACGGATTTTCAAGATTCCATCAACAAGTTTAGAAGGAAAGAGAGAATGCCTACCATGACAGGCACATCAAGAAGAAGGTTGTTAGACAAGGTGATCTAGTACTGGTATATGACAGTAAGTTCACCAAGCATCCTAGGAAGTTCATAACACATTGGCTCAAGCCATATGAGGTCGCTTATGTTACAGAAGGAGGAGATGTGTAGTTGAATACGTTGAAGGGAGAATGGAAGGAAGGATTAGTGAATGGGAGCCAGTTGAAATTGTACCAGGTGCAGTTGAAACTACGTACCAGACATGGAAAAGAAAGTCTACATAGGGAAGGAGAGGAGGCATAGAGTATAAAGCAAAGGCTACACTGCGCAATCTGAAATCGAAGTAAAACAGCAAGTTGACACCTAAAGTGCCTCGAGATGAGTCACAGGTGAGTGTTAGGGGCCTGTTGGCCCTTGGTTATGGAAGAAAGTGAAGATCAAGAAAGAAAAGGTGAAATATGAACTGCGTGGAAGACACAGTAACTGATACTGGGTCAAAGTGAGAAAAAGAGAAGAAAAGACGGAGTGAAGTAAGGAAAATCAAGTTGTTAGATGAGGAGATCGAGGATGACATATCAGCAAGGAAGAAGGATCGTGGACAACTCAGCAAGCAGAAAAAGACATCGTTGGATTCTTTGGAGCACCAAATGAGAAGGAAAGAAAGACAGGTTGGTGAAGCCTTGAAAATATAGGTCAAGTTGACCTAGGGTTTTATACACTTAGAGTTTTGGTATCTAGGGTTTTGGACACCTAAGGATATCGGTGAGTGATTTTAATGTATAAATAAGAACCTATATGAGGGAAGAGGGTTCATTTAGGTTCGAGTGGTTCGATCTAGTTATTGTTGGTATGTTGTGAGAGATTTTTGTTGTGTGAGAAAGAAGTGCTAAGTGGGAGAGCCTTCTGGTATTGTAAGATCTTCAGTTGGGTGCGAAGGTCAACCCTACAGCTGGGTGCGTAGGGAGGGGAGAGAAAGAGAGGAGAAGAGAGAATATCTACTATCTAAGAGCGCAGACAAGAACTGTATGCTTCATCTTAATATATTATAAAGCACAATTCTGTGGACGTAGCCCTAGAGAGAGGGTGAACCACGTATATCTTGTGTTATGTGTGATTGGTCTTCTATATTTGTCATTTGATAAACTATGATTGCATTACCTGTTTAGATCTGATAAATAGATGGGCAGAGTAGATCTAATATGATAAGTGAGATATGAATGGTGTGTTGTTAATGTATTAGATCCACTTGATATTCTCCTTGGTTGTAGACATATCTGTCCTACAACCCCCCCATAACTGCTTCGGGTGATACTGCATCTACTTCGCAGGTGTTTCTGAAAGGGCCAATAGTTAGGGCTTGTTGGTGCACTCTTGGAGTTGAACCCTGGGTCTGCCCCTATGCTAACAAGGATTGATTTCATAGGTCAATTTAAGGATAATTCAAGTAATGGTTATACTTGGATAATTACAACAATTGACTATTTTACTAAGTGGGTAGAAGAAATACCCACTAATTCAGCAACTGAGAAAGTAGTCATGGATTTCCTTGAAGATAGGATAATCACTCGGTTTGGTGTGCCTGCCAAGATTACAATCGATAATGCCAAGGCCTTCAATTCAATAGAGATATCTTCTTTCTGTTTAAGTATGGCATTGTGTTGTCCCACTCTTCAAACTATTATCCCCAAGGTAATGGTCTTGTTGAATCCAACAATAAGAACTTAATGAATATTCTTAAGAAAATAGTGGGGGATAATAAGAGGTCATGGGAAAACAAGATTAAGTCTGCATTATGGGTGGATAGAATAACCAAAAAGAGTTCCACAGGTAAGAGCCCCTTTGATCTTGTCTACGGGCTTGATGCTACTTTACTAGTTCACTTAAAGCTTTCAATGTATCAATTTGTTCAGAAATATGGTCTAGATGAGGACTTCCAACAGAGAAAAATTGATCAGTTGGTAGAGTTAGATGAGATCGGAAGGAAATCATTGGATCAGAGAATAAATAATCATGACAAGGTAAATAATACTTTTTATAAGTCTTCACGGCAGAGAGTTTTTCAAGAAAGGGACACAATCCTTCTTTGGGATAAAAGAAGGGAAAATCCAGGGAATCATGGGAAGTTTGATAGTTTATGGACATTTGCATACATCATACATGGTACAAATTTCAAGAATTCATTTTATCTCAACATGTTGGATGGAGAGAATTTGGCCCTTCCTGTCAACGAACAACTTCTCAAGTTTTTCTTCACAGAGGTCGTTTGATGCCCATGGGGGCATCTACTCTATCATACTCTCTAACCCTTATCTTTTGTACATTATGCTTTGTCTTTTCTGTACATTATTTATTTTTTCTGTATTATATGCACATGTATATTAAATGTTTTTGTTGTATTATATGTACTTGTATATTACCATTGCAAATTGTGTTTAATGTTGGTTTTATATGGATATGATTGTTGACGAGGCATCCATGATGCATGTAACATAAATATGGATTCTCGCATGGTCTCCTACAGATGTAAATATCAACCACATATCCTCATATGGAGCCAACGTTATCCACCAGTTTTCACAAGCTGGATTTCCTGAAGATCTGCCAAAGAATGAGCAGTCAGTGCTCATATGACAGAGTTCAGAGTTCACTCGGTCTTTCAAAAGACCACCTTTTTACACATTTCCACAATTGTAATAAATGACCTTAGTATGATATATTGTAATAGGATATTGGCCACCTAAGACCTAGGTACGAGCATGTACTCTAGAGAGTTTTTTTTCACTTGTTAATTATTTTTTCTACCTTCCTTTGTGGGCGATTAAATAATTTCTAAGTTTTTTCACTCAGAAGACTGACTCCAAAGCTGGAGTATGTGCTGGTGGTTAGGCCTTGGCATGAAAAACAAATTCCTAGTGTCTAAATGTATATGAGCTCATACTAGGTCATCTTAATTGAGTCATATGGAAATTGCGGCTAGGTTTGATAGGTCTTTTTTAATGTTTCAGTGAATTAATTAAATTCCTGCAAATGGAATTTTTTAATTCTAAGTCAATACATTGTAATAATATGGCATCAAACATTATCAGATTCCATATTTATGGTCGTTTTCTAGTCCAAAGTATCATTTAAACCCTGATTTCCCTTCTTCTGAGACAAAAAAATGATTATTATCACTAAAAAATGAAAATTACTCGAAAATTACGGAAAAATGGTGATTTAATTCATTTCATATTTTTTAGGAGAACTAGGGAACATGTTGGAAACATTTTTTCTTGTGCCCCCAGTTGACTGGAGGCCTAGTCTAGTTAATCTAATATGGAGGCGACTTCATTGAGGGATAAATTTGTGGAGGAGATCCCAAAGTGGGGACTCGACCCCACTTGATGAGATGGCACATTCCTAAGGAGGGGTGCACATCCCAAATCCCTCACACACCTCCTAACTTTCCCTTCCACTCTTACTCCACTCTCTCCCACTTCACACCACCTCACTCACCCTACACTCCCTCATCACCCTACTCCACTACCCACTTCACTCCACACATATCACATTCACTAAGTGCACCACTCCCTAACCCTATGCACATCTCCCCCTTAGCTCACACATCCCCTCTTTGGATTTGTCACCCTCTTGGCTATATAATCAAGGTCGACCTCTCCCATTACTAGGTTGAAGTTTGTGCAATCTTGTACATCATTGTTGTAATTTTCTCATACTATTGGAATAATAAAAGACTTTGGAGATCATCTATGGTGTGTGGTGCTAATGTGTGGATGAATGTTGGACTTATATGAGGTGATGTTACATTAATATACTAAATTTTTTTATTGTTTAATTGGTTGATCATAGGGATACTATTATCTAATTGGAGTGGGTTATTTAATTTTCTTATTTCTTAATCCACTTGTTTATCTATGTTGAATACTTCATTGTGTTAGAATATAGAAGATTGTGTGTTCATTTTACCATTGAAGATACCCTTGTCACCCAACCATAGGCTGAATCCACCCTCCGAGCACCTTAACCTTGACTGAGAATTACTCCAGAAACAAACCCTAGGCTAGACAGCCAAACAAGGTGTAGCGCATCTTCCTCCAAGGATAGCGCACCAACAATAGTTGATCAGATAGTCCAAACCCTAGCCAAGAGATAGTCCAAGGCAACACTGAAACTGCTAGTTGTAGCAACTGAACTTGCAGCTCTCCTCCACACATGTGCACCAAACTAGGAACTGCAGTGCGCACCAGTTGTTGTCTGCAATTCTGAGATGTTTTCAAATGAGAACTAGTGCCCTGTATTTATACTGGTTCTTCCAGATTTGTTGGGGATGAATTCTCCTTATGGATATGTGTCTGTTCAGTATATTATTATTATTTCTGGCTGACTTCTTATCTTGGAGGCTAATAACCTAATATAAATTATCTTCTTGAGTCGACGAGACTTCTAGGGTTATTATCCAACTCATTATGGTTTTCTCTTGCTTTCTGAAGTCTTCTATTCTCGTCAGGTTCACACGTGGACGTAAATACCTCCCGTAAATACCATAATATTAACACTCCCTCCTTGCTAGGGAGGTATTACAAGTAATGGTCTTCAGAAAAAAAACATACCATTTACCCGGTAGCATCAATATAGTCGTCTAGACTATCTCATGACTAGATCATGAGCATCACCATCACCACCAGCTGCATCATCTCTCGAAATCATACTTCATCTGAGTAATTAGACATGATGTTGGATAATTCACTCACACCATAGAGTGATACAAGAGCCACTCTTATAATCTAGAGGAGTAAATGCTCTAAACCAATTTTCGTCTGGAAAATCTCTGTTCATCATTCGTCTGGATGGCGATTATTTCCAATAAATTGTTGATAGTCTTCAAGGTAGTTAGAAAAAAAATAGAACACAACTGTGTCTATCCATAGTAATACATAACTACAGTCTAGTGGTTCACTACCACACCAAGTAACACACAAGTACTTGATCAACAACGTATAGTCACGAACAGTGGAACATATCCACCATAGTAGTCTTCATCTACTGTCATACAGCATTCATAACAAACATCTGATAGCAACCTGCATAGAAACAATGTTATGATATAAACTGAATCATCTGGGCCAATCTTTCACTCACATCTGTGAGCTCTGAAAGAATATTTGCCTTAGGAACAATGGAACATATCAACCACAGTAGTCTACATCTACTGTATTCATAACAAACATCTGATAGAATCCTGCACAGAAACAATGTTATGATATAAATTGAATTATCTGGGCCAATCTTTCACTCACATCTATGAGCTTTGAAAGAATATCTGCCTCAGAGTAGAATAATGAGATATCTGGACTATTCTTCTCAAGCAAGGAAGAATAATTGTCATGTCTTCTGAACCTGGACCATTCCCCACCCTGGGCCATTCTTCCTACACTAATCAAAGTGCTCCCTGGAGAGAATGTATAAACCTAAGGAATGCTAAGTCTGGACCATTCCCCACCCTGGGCCATTCCTCCTACACTAATCAAAGTGCACCCTGGAGAGAATGTATAAACCCTAAGGAATGTATGTCCCTAATTGCTGAGCCTGGACCATTCCCCACCCTGGGCCATTCCTCCTACACTAATCAAAGTGAACCCTGGAGAGAATGTATAAACCCTAATGAATGATTTTCCAAACCATTTCCTCTATTAACCACAAGGGGAAAATACTTTCCTACATCAACCTCCAAAACGGACCATTCCTCATGTTAACCATAATGAGAAATCGTTGTCCGGCGAGGCGGGCCAGTCTTCTTGAGTAACCCTCAAGAAGAGAGACTTCCCTAGACCACTACCCATGTTAAACACAATGGGAAGTCACTGTCTATGATACATCAGCAATCAGACTACTTCCCATGTTAACCACAATGGAAAGGGACTGTCCATCAGAAGTCTCAATCCACTTTCCGAACGGGAAAGCATTTGTCCAAGATGGACTATTTTTCAAATTTAAAGATGAATGTTTTCAATAATGTTTTCAGTGCTCCCTCCTAACTTGGAGAGTCATTTCTTCCTTTTTAAATAAGAAGGAAGTTGTTTCCACAAGATCTAGCTTGAGTACGCAAACTCTTTCATCTTGGATAGAAGTTTTATGAAAATGTCTACTTATCTGCTCATCTGTGGAGATATGTATTGGAGAACCATTTTCTCATTTCTGGACTTCATCATGGATAATGTAATGCTTGATTTCAAATGTACTTTAGTCTAGAACACTGTGAAGGCTTCATGTAGATCTGAACAATAGAGTATATCATAGTTGGAAAGCTGGAACATATCCATGTGGCACTTCTTCTGTCATCATGAGATCTGATCTACTGAGTAGTCATCTTGATGTTATAGGAAATCTTCACCACGCTTCTGTTGTGCACTGGAGGTTCTCCACCAATTTATATTCTTCTATCTACATACAGGAGTCTCTTTATGGTATGCCTCAAAGTCTTGAGATTGTTCTTCATACGCTCTTTATTCAATTTCTCTGGAGAACATTCTTTGCATTCATCTGATGTAGAACTCCAACTCATGGATGTTGCGGATGATATAATGACTTATGTAGAGATAAGTTTGGTTTACTGGAACAAGTAATCATCATAGTATTCTCCCTCCATCTGGGAGAACCTCTGGTTCTATATCTTGCAATGATTTTATTCATAAGTCTTCCATACACTGTTCTTCATCACGACTTTCAGTTCTTTTGCTTGATTTCTTTTAGTGAGTTCATATTAGACTGGTAATCTTGTGATTCTTGATACAATGACTGGTTGTTCTGGTTCCTCTTTCTTTCTTGGAATCCTCATGTTCTTTTTCATGTTTTTCTTTATCTCTTGGGTCCATGGAGTTTCTTCTAGATTCCATTCCCTAGAGTTTCCACTTCTTCCTTTCATCATAGGATCTCGGATCTGGATGGACAACTAGAAATACTTTAAGCCTTCTCTTCGAAGAAGTTTTCTTCTGTGGTTGAACTGAACACGTACTGTCTTTAATGGCTGCTACCATATATATATATATATATATATATTTATATATTTCATCATCTTCAATGGATCATAGGATTAGTTCCCTCCTAACCCTTACTTCATGTATAAGTGCATATAATCATCTCCCTCCGTCTGACAGAGTCCACGCTTCCATCTGCATCCTTATTGTCTTCTGCAATATATAATTGGGTCTTTTGTCTGACAGAGTCCACGCTTCCATCTTGTTGTCTTCTACAAAACATCATAAGTATTTTTCCAATTTCCTCTCGATTGCTGACTTATTTCTTTCTTTTCTTCTTCTAAGTCTCTTCGTGATTGATTCAGCCTATCTTGCAATAGCTTCCACATGAGTTGTATTTCATTCTTTCATGTGTATTATCTAATGATATCCATTTTCATCTTGTTTGTTCTTTCATAGGTATAGTTCTTCTTGGAACACATTATCTTCCAAGAGATAGATATACAAGATATGTACAGAGACGATGCAAACAAGATATGTAAAAGAAATAAGGAGAGTGTTGTTACCTTTTAGAAGAAAAAGTCTCTTCCATCCTGCTTAGTCTTCTTTGTAGGTTCATTTTCTTCGGCAATCGATGCTTCGTGTTTCTCCTTCCTTTTCTTTATCTCGGAACACGGATTATTGTAGTGACCGTACTTTTGACAATTAAAGCATTGTACTTTTAAAATGTCTTTCTCTTGATTTGGCTTCCTCCTTGAGCCAAACTTCCTTTTGTTCCTGAAGTTCTTGAATTTTTTTGTGAAGGCTTGATCATCGTACTTATTTTGGGGTTTCTCTTTTGCACTGATCCTTGATTCTTCTTGAGCACAGCGAGTCCAAAGTTATTCAAATGTTGAATACTCCTTCCTTGTGTTCATGCTTGCGGAAAATGCATCCCATGTCTTGGGAAGACCATTGAGTACTATGTTCACCAATTCCTTTTCCTAAATGATCTCTTCAATAGCTTGTAGTTGATCTCTTAGCTGGGAGATCCTTACAAAGTATGATGTTATGTTGTCATCCTCATTCATCTTCATGTCACGGAGCTCATTCTTCAAACTCATAACTTGTCCAATGTTTCTGACTGAGAAGAGATTTGTTAGGGCATCGTACATCTTCTTCGATGAGTCAA
>JZKD02S2127512.1:226220-246632 GCA_000966675.3 Picea glauca
CTCGACACTTCATAGATCCATAGTTAATATGGATTGTTGGTATGAATAAAATTTATTATAGATTTTTTACACACAAAGAGACGATAATTGTTATTCATTCAAAGTCCACATAAAAAAATATTTTTTATTTTTTATTTTTTATTACTATGGAGCTCGTGAGAATTTGTTTTTATCTTAGCAATGCTTATTTTCTTCCTTACACTTGGAAAAACAAATAGATAATTTTGATCTTCTATATTAGAGTTGATTACATCTTTATATATATAAGCGTTGAATATTATATGTGTGGTGAGTTAATGGTGGTGAATATTATCTTTGTGGTGTTAATGACTAAATATTTATCTCTAGGTCTATTGTGAATCTGGTTTGCAGTAAATCTGATTTATAGTAACTCTATTCTTGACTATTTAAACCCTTCCATGAATCAGGTGCACAAGTTTCTTATTTATTTATTTTTCTTTTAGATATGGGTAATTCATCATTTATACCTAAATCTAATAGAGGAAGGCCTAACCCTATATATTTTGCATGAATCTATAAAATCAATAGAAAAACATTTCCATGAATTCATAGAATCAATAGAAAAACATAGAGAAGAGAGATATGTCAAACTTCAAAGTGAATTAGTAGCAATGCTTTGAAGTGATTTAGTAGCAACGTTTGGTAATAAATTTACATTCTTTGAATATAATATTCAGAGACAAATGAACAATAAAATATTAGGTTTTGAGACTTAGCTACAAAAAATGGAGGCTAGATTACAAGAAATAGAAAAAAGAAACCTAAAAAAAAAACAATAAATGAAGGAAGAAGAGGTGGATGAAACTAGAAATATTAGGGACAAGATTAAAGAGCTAGAAGACCATGAGTGTAACAAAAGAGCCTTAAACCTCATAATTTTTGGTATAAAAGAACAAAAAGATGAGGACACATTAGCAATAGTTAAGGAGGAATTAAAAAATAAATCACAAATTGAAACAATTGTCCTTATAAAAGCAAAAAGGTTGGGGAAAATAATTGAACATAAATATAGGTTTATTTGGGTTATGGTAAGCTCTAATGCCCATAAATATGACATACTTAGTAAAATTTTGAGCTTAAAAGGGTCTTGAATATTTATAAATGAAGACCGCATTATAGAATATCAAGTTAAATTAGCGAAGGAGGTTCAAAAGGTAAAGGAATACAAAAATAAAGGAAAATGGGAAATAATTAGGGACCGAAAAGTTATTATTAGGGATAGAGACCAAAAGGATAACAATAAATAACAATTTGAGACACTTCAAATCCTTTCTTGGAACCGTTGGCGATTTCCTTGGAACAAAGGGCCTATACTAAGTTGGACCTCAAGTAAAATTGATATTATATTTCTGATTGAAACTTGGGAGCATGAGGAATATAAGGTCCCTAACATAGATGGATTTATATTTAGGTCAACATGGAAAAATAGATCCTCTCGTAGAGGGGTTAAAGGCATAACGTGTTACATAAGAACAAGCATTTCTCCTCACATTCGTCTTAATAAAAAAGACCATCTCAATCAATTTATTTGGGTGGATATTTCAGATATCAATGATAAGAAGATGTATATAGCAATTTGTTATTTTGTGCCTGTTAATTATACCTTTTATACAAAAAACAATTTATATAAAAATTGTCCCTATAAAAACTTAGAACAAGATATTTGAAATAGGGGAAACGAAGGTAGTATCCTCTTGTTCGAAGACTTTAATGCTAGAACTACAACTAACCAAACTATTATCTTACGAAACAATTCCAACCCTAATCCTTTGTGGCTAGATGAGGACCTTTTTTAGCTAATAGATACAAGAGAAATTTAGAAGACTTGACTGAGAATTTATATGGTACTAAGATAATCAAGATTTCTAGTTCTGAAGATCTAATAATTTGCAATGGTCTAATGAAGTGGCTGAAATATAAACAGATGACTTGTATCCATGGGTTGGGTAGTAGTGTTGTGGACAATGTGATATCATATATCCATGTTTAAAACCAAATAGTAAATTTTGACCTTTTAAATTACCATGAGCCTAACTCGAATCATAGACCTTTAACCATAACTCTAAAATTTATCATGCAGAAAAACCCCCTTGAAGATAACTCTGATAACCAAAGGCATATGCTTTCTGGAAAAAAAAAAATATGATCTCTTTTTAAAGGACTTAAACACCAAATTAAATATTCTATCATACAAAAACAATATTGAAGACATCTATCACAATTTTATAACAATCCTCATGTCTACCTCCATAAACAATTTCTCTATCGTAGTGTTGTGTAAAAAGAAGAATAGAATTTCCAACCCTTGGTATGATTGCAAGTGTAAACTTGCTAGAAAACCCATTAGGGATTCTTGTAATGAGTCTTTGAAATACAATAAGATCAATAGATACAAATCCCTAATTAAAATATAAAAAAGGCACAACATAAATAGAAAGTGAGATAATCTTCTACACCTTTATAATCTAGATCCAAAGAAATTTTGGAGGAAAATTATGACTCGCAAAACTAAATAAAATACTATGATTCCTCTGCAGACTCGAATTCCTACCTTAAAAAATTTTATGAATCTCGTAATGTCGTGGAAAATTTTCCAAAAGTTTCTGCAAAAGATTATGTTTTTTCTATAGAAGACATAAAGTTTGTGGTTAAACGACTTGCAAATGCGAAATCTATGGAAATTGAGGGTTACCAAGCTGAAATATTAAAAATTGGAGGGTCTATTATGATCCCTCACATACACAAGCTCTTCAATTTAGCATTCAAGAAAGGCTTCCCCAAACCTTGGACTCAAAGCCTCATTATACTTATTTTTAAAAGTGGGGATAAAATCAATCCCTCTAATTATAGGACCATTATGATTAGCCCCATTTTATCCAAGATATATGGAAGTATTTTGGAAAAGAAGATAAGCATATGGCTAGAAAGACATGAAAAAGAGATAAAGGCCATGCAACTTTTAGAGGTTATCATTCAACAGTGGACCACCTTATCATGCTTAGGATCGTTGAATATGAGTGTCATGATAATAAAACAAATCTCCTTTTTTATTTCGTTGACTTTAGGAAATATTTTGACACTGAGCCTAGGACCAACCTTTGGAATAGGTCAGAAGAGATAAAAGTTCCCTTTGAGCTAAGAGTTGCTACAATAAGGTTGTATGAGAATGTTATTGCCAAGTTTAGGAGCAATGAGGGTTGGTCAAAAGAAATTAATTGCAATATAGGATTCAAGAAAGGTTGTCCCCTATACCCTACCCTTTTTGGCATTTACATTGACAAGTTAGAAGATTGTTTGGAAGCCACAAGTTGTGTTGGACCAAGTCTTACTAGTATAGTAATCATCCTTCTTCTCTATGTTGATGATATTTTTCTTATGGAAATGAATCCCTATGACCTTGGTAAGCAACTTATAATCCTCAAGGAATTTTTCTCTAGTACATGTTGTTGGAAAGTTAGTTGTCATTGATGTCAAATATAGAAGAATTTTAGAAGCATTGATGTCAACCCTAGTCAACCCTAGAAGAATATCTGGAAAGATGGCTAAGTGGTTAAGTGGTTGAGACGACCCAAATGGTGTGTTCATGGAACCCAAAGTTGTTTGAGGAATAAGGATGTGATGGATAGTATAAATGCATGTAACACACTCGTAGTTGGATAGTCCTTGTTGTGTCATTTCCAATGGTAGGTGGTATGTCACGTGGTTCCTCACAGTTGAGGATTTATTCCCTCTTGAATTTGGAAACCCAGAAGAATGTTTAATAAGTGCCTAAATAGTTACAATTCATTAATTAAAGGGTAAAGTGGTTGTAACAAGAATCCCAAAAGTTAAAGAGAGAAGTTACTTTGAAAACGTATAAATACACCTCAAGGAGTATCTCATAAGTATATTCACATACACAAGTCTATTGAATATATTCTAAGTGAATAAGTGATATGGTTTATATTTTCATAGCATATCTATGGTAGGGAAAGTCTAAAGGTGCGAAGTGTAGGGATGTTACTAAACTATCTTTCTGAGGTTATTCGCAGGTCACAGTTCATCAAGGCGCGGATGCCCGTGGGTCACAGTGTAGCAAAGCGCAGATAGGTTATTTTCAGGTTGATAGTGGGAAAGGTGTGGATGTACACGGGTCATAGAAGAGAAAATCACAGATATATGTGGGTTGATAGTGTACAAGTCGCGAATCTGTGAAACATTTTTTAGGAGGATGCTAGTACCAGGTTGTTGAGGCTAAGGAAGAGCTACAAGTATGTAATCTTTTGTATCAAGTCTACTACATGATTAAAGGTATTTTTTATACAGTGTTTTGAAGGTTTTGTCTTGATACATGCTTGAGGCATGGTTTGGATATTTGGGCATATGCTTGAGGTACACCTTGGTGATGTTATGGTACATTGATTAAAGCATATTTTGGCTATCTTGGTATCTGGTTTGGTATATGTCATGTGATTTTATCACATGCTTTAGGCACTTCATTGATGATATCTTATGATACATGGTATATTTCATGATTGAGACATGTCATGAGTGATATGGTTTATGGTTGAGGCTAAATGATATGGTACATGATTGATGCATGATATGGTACAGGTTTTGGTAAATGGTATGGTACAAGTTTTGGTGCATTGTTGATGCATGATCTTATACAGGTCGATGTGATAGAGTGACAGTGACAGGTTGATGTGACAGTGACAATGACATGTTGATGTAATAGTGACATTGACAGTTTGATGTAACAATGATAGTTATAGGTTGATGTGACAGTGACAAGTTGATTGATGTATCAATGAAAATGACAGTAACGGTATCAGTGGTAGAGACAAGTTGAGTTTACACTTATATTTTAGGGTGGCGGGATGAGGCAAGAAAATATCAGGGGTTGTAGCCTCCTTCCGATTGGTGTTGGAGAATATAGGGAGTTGGATCTTCCTTTAGGTTGGAGTCTATAAATCATAGGGTCGTAGCCTCCTTCCGATTAGAACTCGATAACATCAGGAGTTGGAGGTTATTTCAGGTTGGAGCCTGTAAACTAGAGGGTTGGAGCCCACTTCTAGTTGTATCTAGAGAATTCAAGGAGTTGTAGCTTGCTTCAGGTTGGATATTGTAAATAGGGGGTTGGAGCCTCCTTCGAGTTGGTGCTGAACAATTGGGAATTTGTTGCTTCCTATTATTTTATTCTTGATATATATAAGAAAGAATTATGTGGTTTTCTCCCATTTGGGTTTCCACGTAAATTCTAGTGTATGATGGTTGTTTATTATGCACTGATGAATGATACTGTTTATGATGCAATGATATAATGAATACATAAGTGATAAACTATTGAATACTACTAATAAAGTTCAAGTTTATATGCATTGTGATTGAAAGTGGTAAAAAATGCTCATACTGATTCACCCCCTCCTCTTAGTATTCCAACAATGTGTATCAGAGGTGGTCCTTCAGAAAATAGTCTAATCACTGGAAGGAATATCATGGAGTACACTAAGATTGGAGTACCACAGTTTGATGGAAAGAACTATGACTTCTGGAGAAGAAGGAGGAAAACATTGGTATCATAGCAGATGGGTCAACATTATGTGCAGTTGAGTAGAATAATCATGGAAATTTTATGACATGTGGAAAGAGATGGATTTATGAGATCATTGACAGGTCTAGACAAATATATGATATCAGATGAAATCATATTGACAAGTGGAATCAGTTAGTCACAAGAAGGAAAGCAGTGAAAGGCACAACAAAACATGTGAAAAGAAACTATTAGCAGAAGCTATACAGTCAAAGAGAAATTGTTGAAAAGTATGGTCATTGATGTCTAAGAAGTGAACATGACAAGATTTATGAAGTTAAATAAATTTGAATTCTTTTTGTATATGTAATAGAATTACAAGAGGAAGCACCAATAGACAAGAAGCACTGGAAGAAAGTAAAGAAAGCATGTATAGGAAGCCCTGCATTGATCTACATAACATCTCGCAAAATAACATAGGGGGAGAGAAATCGTTAGAAGAAATTACCGGTATGCCATATGTTTATGTCTTCAATTTATATCATTTGCTTATGTCTCCATCATAACTTTCTATTTCACAAACATTTGAGCGAGCTGAAAAAGGAGACTTTCTAACCATGATAGACACTTTTCATTTCATTTTATCTTGGATTTCACAATTTTCACAGATTGAGTACGACGATTTCTGGAGGACAGGTGACTCAGATGTCTAGCACATCATATATTCATACATATTAACAACTTATTTAATTTCAAAACTAAACTTTCTAAAACTCTGATGGTTTTGGCCACTCTAATTTTCATATTGACAATTTATTGATTTAAAAAAGTTAACTTGTAGGGAAAAAATTTAATAAAATTTGACAGATAAGCAATTTATTTGTGGAATGCCATCATTGTGTGTACACATTATACATTAATATGTAAAAAAAAATTATTGACTTGTAGTAATCTCATTTCAAAGTGGGAAGTAGAATAACCCACAACAAACAAATTGTTTTTATCATAGTAGTTTTATTTTTTTTTTTTTTTTTATAATTTAGTTTTGTTTTTAAGATTAAAATAATTCTTGAAATGGTAGATATTAGTTGTCAATATTGTATAATCCATCTTATAATAGAAATTTTTCAAGATGGTCAATCCATTTATGTATTAAAAATCTTATGATATTGCAAAAAAAATCTTATAAATAAAACGTTTAAATTTATCCTCAAAAATAAATCCTTTAAAACATCCAAAACAATAGGATTGCATAAATAGAATTGTATATTGATACTCATATTACATTGTATATTCATAATTGTAAGGTCTCTCACCATACCCACCGAGCACACATGCTCCTTGGGCAGATTCAACGATGAAACAGGTGAAGAAGAATAAGGAGGAAATGATAGGTTGGGAAAACGAAGACATTTGGGTGTGAGCAGGAGCACCTTGGGCGCACGATGGTGACGTGCAGCACCAAGGGAACTTGGGTTTCATTTGGGCAAGGAAGAGACAACTTGTGATCATTCCCAAGGATTGGACCGATATTCCCTCGACAACATGGGTGCATTGGAGACGTTAGACAGCTCGTCGACACACCCACAAGGAGTCACGATGATCGGTAAAAGAGGGCACACAAGGAAAAGGGGTGCATGCACCCAAGGATGGGGAATTTATATCCAAGAGACAAACTATTTATGGGTGCATCGAGTCCACAAAGGAGGCGCGATGAGTTATTTTAGTGTGGGTTCATGAAGGGATGCAACTCACCCAAGAGACATGATGTTTAGCCCAAGTGATTCTTGGAATTATTATAAAAGCAAGGGCGCACAATCAAAGGAGGGATAGAAGAATTATTGACCAAGAGGTTTGGAGAACAAGTTCAAGGAATGTCTGAGGCAATGAACTAAGGAAAAATTTCCAATATGGAGGACAAGTATCCAAGAGTGAGATGCTTTGGGAGGTTTTGGGAAAATCTAGAAATGCAGGATTGTTGGAGGCATGTGTAAGGAAAAACCAAAATATTTGTTAGCTTGGTGAAATTATATGGTAACGAAGGGACAGCAAGTCTGAGGTTGTGGATACATATGAGGTGCACCACAGGAGGTTGCAAAGACAGTTGTGACAGAAACTCTTAGTGTGATGAATCTATTTATGAGTGTCTTGGTGAGGTGAGGTGAGTCGTGAGACTTTAATGAATTTGTAAACCGAGCCAGTAGTGCTTAGATTGTAAGTGTTTCAAAATAACAAATAATTTATCGGGTGTTAAGCACAGTTTGTGCTTCCCACACTATTTTTGTGTTTTTAATTGTTTGTTGCGCAGTTGTTCTCTTGGATTCTCATGTTCATGGAATGTATGCTTATATAATACTAAGTGTTAAATTGTGTTAACAATTGTCTAAGTATACACTTGAGTTTCAATAGAATATGAGTGTGACTCGCTCGTATCCTAGAATGGAGTATGGGTATGCTCTATGTTAAGAGGTTGTTGACGGGCATTTATGACACACCGTCAACTGGAAGGGAATATTCCGGTACGAGGTTGTCTAAATAACCCAAGTTGTTTGGAATACCTACCCTTGACGGGTTTAATGGCTCTTTTAGCTGATAAATGGATCTAATCTAAACTACGAAAATAAAATAACTAACTATGCATTAACGAAGATCTACTATATGCATTCACTATTCTCACTTTTATATACAACATATACAAATAAACAGGTGCAAGATTTACGAGAAACCTTGTAAACTAAGGTTGTACAAGAGAACCGAATCTTAGGAAAAATTAAATAGATCTAGAACATACTACTAATCTAATTTTAACCTTGAAACTTTAAAAAAAAAGGAAAATAAATGAATGCAAATAATAATGTTTTAACTTAAATAAACAAAGTATTTAAGCTAATATGTTAATTTACATTCACAAAATATAAATCAAAACAAATAGAAAATAATTAACCTATGAATGGCTAGTATTTAAAGAGAACTTTTGGTTGTGCCTTATTTTATAACGTTGCTCCAACAACCTGTCTGTTAAGAAAAATATATAGCAGAAGGTTGTGTAATTCTAAGTGTAACGACCCCCGTCGTTACGACAACATACAATGCATAACAAGTGCAAATTATTTTTTTGTTTTTTTCCTTTTTTCTTTTATAAAGAAGGGAAGTAAAAACAACAACATTCAATCAACGCAACTCGATGACGAACACAACGTAAGAAATCTAGGCAACAGACAACATAACGAGCCAGCATACTATCACATCATGCGACTGGATGCAACATGTGAAAATCAATTAGAAAAAATAAAAACGACCATCCGCCCATCCTACCCTAGAAGGTTAGGACCTCTAGGACACATAAGCAATTCTCAAGCCTAGGTTCCCATCAATTTTAACCATTTAAGGTCTCAAGGCTCGCGACTATTCTGAGGAACAAGGAGTTGTCTACATCCCGCCCGACAGAAGCAAGACCATGCCTACAAGCTAAAAGGGAAACATCAATCACTCCAACCACAACAGCTTCAACGACAAGTAGCTAGAACCTTCTCGGCGAGCGAGAGACAATAATTGAACATTTCAAAACAAGTACAAAACCTCAATAAAAAAAAACAACTTCATCCACATCGAGAGGTACCTGACCCTATGCCAGGTTATTTCATGCGCTTATCGAACAGCACGTGCAATTATTCGATCACAAGGATTAATGTCGCCACTTAGCGACAAGCGTACGAGGAACCCAAGCGCAAACATAGATAATTCTAAACCTTCAACCACTACATAGAATCCAACATGTTAGAAATCCAACTTGCATTGTTTTGTGAAACCTATAGACGAAGGCGCACTACACAATCACACAACAAAATGCGGGGTGACTAAAGACAATATAATATAAAAATATGCAACCACTAGTTAGTTTTCTTGTTTCCTTACTAGGAAAATCTTAGGTGGGTTCCTTTATGGTGCATCAACTAGATGTAAAACAATAGCAATTCATCATCAAAGGACTAATTCATAGCATACAGTAACCAATCACCATCTAATAATAAAAACATATAACCATCTACAAGCCACACTATGCCTTTCATTCAAGGGTTTCATTAAACCCATAACTCAACTACAATTTCTTTAACTTCTTTAGTACCATAATAAAGCAAGGGACCACAACCATAGAATGTAAAAACTTCTATCTATTTATTTCTCATCAAAACAAGACTAGACTAATCAAATGAAGATTCCAATTCTTACTCATGAATTATCCTTTCCTACGCTCTATTTTTAATTATCACCGCTAAAAGCCTCTCCTTCCTTCATCCATTAATTACTAATATTTAAGCAACTAGAACCCAACTACTCTACAGTCCATAATTTATTTAATAACAAATTCTACCATAATCTAGAGTTCCACTATTGTTTCGAGCTCATGATAGCAACATTATCATTTTCACAGTTAAAGACATGTAATTTAAGTTGCCAAGGTAAATCATTCTAATTAATTTAATTAATCTGCAAAGAAAAAGTCAAGAAATCTGGAACATTAACCTATCATGGTAATTTATTATTCTATCAAGGTAATAAATCTCGAAACTTTCATCTAGAAACATTATTCGGGAGCAATGGTCAAGGTAAATCATTTTAATTAATATGCAATGACATTCACGTGAAATATGGAAACATTGTCAAAGTTTAAAATGGTCGAAGGGAATCCGCCTGATAGCCTGGGATTAACTGCGGCCAGAAATAAAATTTATAGCTGGCCAACGCATGAACTGGGAGTTAACTCATTAAAGTATCAAATGTCCATAAATCTCATAGCACGATTTAAACCATAAATAGGAATTAGAATTTCATGCACATAGATGGTAATGGAATATAGTAAGGAAAAAAATTCCAAAGGATATAAAATATGGGCGCACTTAAACCAAATCTCAGAAAAATAATTATTTACGCTTGACATCTGTCCAAAACAGAATTTCACAAAACAAAAGAATAATTAAATAATTAGAATGGCAGATTAGAAAAATTAAAGTGGCCAATAATCTCATAATTTCGCGGATAAAAACAAATGAATCTCAGAGTAAGTAGATGAGGTGAAAACGCTGCCAGGTAAGAAGACATTACACAGACGAGGATAAAATGCAGTCGGGTTTTAGCATTTGGCAGACTTGGAGTCATTTTTGTCTTTATTCCATTTTCGTTATTAGAATCCATCCACGATCATTCGTTGATGGCTTTGGAAGAATTCAAAGCTATACAGGTATCCAAAGTAATGAAATTATCTAATTTAAAATCGATAACATATTCAAAGCTATAAAAATTGTATACATAAATTATTGGTCGACTAATTTCATGAGTTTTATATCAATTGAATACCGATCAATTTATATATATATATATATATATATATATATATATATATATATATATATATATATATATATATATATATATCAGAGAGAGACAATTCACTGTAAATGCAATTATCACCGTAAATGCAAAGTATCGTTGTCAAAGAAAATTATTACTATAGATGTGAATTGTCACTGTAAATGCAATTTGTCACCATAAATGCAATTTATCACTATAATGTGAGTTATCACTATAATGCGAATTATCACTATAAACGGTAAATGCAGATTCTCACTATAAATGTGAATTATGACAATTCCATTGCGCGTGAGATAACAAATTTGATTTTTAAAAAGTAATTAATCTCAGAATCTGAAATATGAGAATCTAATTAATTATTGATGAAATGCCCTTGATGATCACAAGGTAAGCTTGCGGCATTTGACTGCGGCACAGTAAAGTAGAAGGGTCGAATTCCAACACTGAGGGGATTATATAAAAAAACACTCAGTGCCTAAGGCAAGATTGCAATTATTTCAACTTAATAGAAAATGAGATTTCAAGGTTGTTTTAGCATGAGTTACATGTTGAAGCCTTAGACTCCCTTGGTACAATGTAGGGATTTCTATTGGAGTACAAAGTGGAAGGATAAAAAAAAACGCAGGCAGAGGTAGTAATCAAAAATCCAAAACAACGGAATAGAGTCGATAGTCGACTACCTAGAAAAACAAAAACAAATTGCAATCTACGGGAATTGAAAGTCCCAACATCAAAAACTGGGGGGGAAGGTCGTTTTCACAAACTAACAGCCTCTAAGGTTTTCTTCTTCCGTGCAATAACATGTTTAAAAATTTTAGGAGAGGAAATTAAGTAATAGCTACTAAAGGGAGGGGCTACAAGCAGAACAAGTTTTAAGAGCCCAACTCGACTACAACCAGCATCCTAAAACCACAATAGAAATTGAAACTAAATAAAATCTTAGATTTAATGCCTTATTATAAACAGATAAAATAGCTTTGACTGGAATGCATCGGTTGCTTCATCATTATTATAATTTCAGACACAGGATAAATTTAACTAAAATACAAACAAAATTCAAATACGTGTACCAAATTCGAAAGAGATAATCCCGTAGATGTTGTCCTACGCGTGCGCTCCATCCAGATCCCACTTTTCGACCGATGAGACCTCACCAGTACCTCTCAGCCAACGTTAGGGGTACTCTTCTCCTCGCTGAGCCCCCCGAGCCGCAAAGGGGCCACGCACACAATACCAGAGAATGTTAGCTCTCATCTCGCCTCGCAAGGTCGATCCACCACTCGTTACCCAAGTTGAGTATCTCAACTCCCACAAGAGAAATTCTGGTAGTGTAACCTTACGCAAACCAGTCGTGTTCCTACTCCTCCTATGCCATCCTTTTTATAGATTTTTCAAGTGATTAGTTTCCCAAACCCTCATTAGATTCATTTTTCATTTATTTAATTAACAAAAACATCCCCCGTACACATGTCGCCCGATCCCCTAGTTGCACCATAAAATCAATTTATTAATTAATTAAATTTTCCTATTTACCTCACCCACCTAAAAGCATTCCTAAAAATTCTCCCTGGTGTCCCATTATTCCCTTACAATTCTTAAATGACTTATGCCTTAATTAAATCCTATTTGAGTTCATAAATAGAAAGTTCCAAAGGCTAGATTCCTTACTAAGTTAGACATTCCCCTTTTTCTTTAAGTTTCCCCTTTTCTTTAAGTTTCCCTTTTTCTTTAAGTTTACCCCTTTTTAACTAAGTTCGGAATTAGCAAGTTTAGACAAACAACCATTTACCCCCTTTTAATAATTAAACCTTCATTAAAAAAATTACTTTAATCAATAAAGCTTGAATTTTCTTTACCCCCTTCTTGTTATATGTCTAATTAGTTTTTTTGGTTCAGAGGTTCTACTTAGACCTAGGTTTTAAATTCACTAGGATTGGTGATAGTTATTAAGGGAAAATTTGTTATTAAACTTTACTCATCACATCATTCATTTTAAGTTTGACCAAGTCCTAAAGAGGCATAGTTTTCTAGGTGCTAGGTTTATTAACTTACCCGAGTTAAAATTGTAACGTGCCATTCAAGATGCACTACGTGCTCCAGGGGTGCCACTCACCTATTTCTATTTTATTTACACAACATTCCCTTCAATACTCACTATGTTCTCCAAGGGTGTCACTCACCTCTTGATTGAATTTGGTAGATGTCAAACCCCTGGAGTTGATACTCCGTTAGGTGATCTTGTGGGAGACTAATGGCCTCTAAGGAATAAGGACCACACATTATTGTGTGCCCCTTAGAATCATCGTGAGGGACTGTCATAGTCTACCCTCATGACATCATGGGTCTTCTCGAACTAGGTAATCATTAACCTATAGTTTGAGCCATGATGGGAGTGCTAGTAGGTTGTGGCAAGGATGCTACCACACCTCTCCCTCAATGTCTCTGGTTGTCTTGCGTGACCCCTTTACTCCAAATGTGAGTTTGTTCAACAATCTATCATCAGCCTGCATCCATCAACGAAACATGTCAATGATAGCAATCAACATCATATTATCTAATCATATGTACAAATGTCACATTAACAACATTAAAACCATAATAGTCCACTCCCTAATTCGATTCTGAGTCTAAGGAGTTTCATCGATGCCTCGGCATCCTCTCATGTCCAGAGTCGTGCACACTCAGGATAACCCATTCAATAGAAACTGTTAATGTAAATACAACAAAAATAACATATCACCAAATCCAAAATATCTCATAATCATAATCAAAACAGCCAATAGTATAATGACCTAGATCACTTGCACGCAAGTGTCCTCAAAGAATAAGTTTGCTCAGTGCGCGCAAGAGCGGGATGTTACATACACCCCCTCTTGCTTTAAACTTCATCCCGAAGTTTCGCAGTATGTAAGTGTTGAAATAAATTGTATCACAGTATCATATGTCTATCTATCAAACAAAAATGGAAATTGTTGATGCATATCATATGCGTCCTCCTAGGTCAACGAGTGTGGACTACAATTATCCCACTGGACCTTGATTTGATCTACTGTTCGACTTCGTAGCTATCGAATGCGATGGTACAGGATGCGGATTGGCTCCACCATGAGCACACCCTCATCTGATACCTGCAAGGGTCTCATGTAAATAACATGTGTAGGATCACTAACATAATGTCTCAAAACAGATACATGAAAAACATTGTGCATATGCCTCAAAGAATCAGTCAAGGCTAGTCGATAGGCCACGGGCCCCTTCTTTTCCACAATCTTGAAGGGTCCCACGAACCTAGTAGAGATTTTATCACCCTTTCCAAACTTGATTGAACTCTTATGCGGTTTCACTCGCAAGAAGACTCGATCGCCAACTTCATAACTACGATTGACATGATGTGCATCGGCATAACTCTTATGTCGATCATGCGCTTCCTTGATCCTTTGTCTTATTGTTTTCATTTGATCTTCCATTTCTTGGATCACTTATGGTCCCACCAGGACCCTATCCTCAAGCCGATCCCAACTCAAAGGTGTCTGACACGATCGCCCGTAAAGAAACTCAAAAGGCGCCATCTTAATGGTGCTTTGATAACTGTTGTTATATGCAAATTCTGCCAGTGGCAAGAACTCTTCCCAATGCTTCTGTTGGTCCATCATGTACATACGCAACATATCCTCCAAGATTTGTTTTGTTCTTCCAGTATGACCGTCTGTCTCTGGGTGATACGTGATACTAAAGTTAAATTGGATTCCCAAGGACTCTTGGAAACTAGTCCAAAATCGTCCTGTAAACACCGATCCTCGATCAGATATAATCCTCTTAGGCACACCATGCAGCCTCAAAATCTCACTGATGAAAAATTTGGCTATGTTAGGTGTCTGATACGTCATATGCACAAGAATAAAATGTGCACTCTTCATCATAGTGTCGACTACTACAAAAATCGAGTCGTGTCTCCTTGTCGTCAATGGAAATCCAACAATGAAATCCATCGAAGTGAACTCCCATTTTGATTCCGGAATAGCATGTGGCTTTAGTAAACCTGTCATATTTATGTGTTCAGTCATCACTTGCTGACATTCTAAACATCTTTCCACGTAGTTGACTGTTTTTTACTTCATTCCTTTCCAGAAGAATAAGGGTTTAAGGTCTGCCCTCATCTTCGTGACTCCAAGATGAGCCATGTACACTACTCTATGAGCCTCGTTTAAGATCAAAATCCTCAACTCTTCATTGGGAAGTATGTAAATTCAACCTTTAAATCTCAATAATCCATCGGTGTCCACAGTAAATCCCTCAAATTTTGGTACCATCATTGTGTTTTGTCTGATAAAATCCTTGACCTCTTTGTACCAGTCATCGTTGTGTTGTAATGTTAGAATATTTTCACATAGATTTGTCTAAAGAGGCATCACCGAAAATATGCGTGGTCTCTAACTCAATGCATCAGCCACTCAATTCATTGTTTCTTTTATGTAAGTAATCTCAAAATCGTACTTTATAAGCAATTCCGACCAACGTCGTTATCGCGCATTCAAGTCGTTTTGCATAAAGATGTGTTGTAAACCATAGTGATCCATTTTTAGTTCGAATATTTGTTCAATAAGGTAGTGTATCCATAGTCTCAAGGCATAAACAATGGATAACAACTCCAAATCATGTGTCTCATAGTTCTCCTCATGCCTTCTCAACTTTCTCGAGATGTAATCGATCACTCAATCGTCTTGCATCAAGACTTCACCTAAGCCTTCCTTGGATGCATCAGTGCATACCAAGAAATCCTCGTCCATGTCAAGGACCCTTAGTATCGGTGTTGTCATCAATAGATCCTTGAGCCTTCGAAATGATTCCGTGCATTTCTCGGTCCAAACAAACTTCTTCTTCTTCTTATACAATTCTGTTATCGGATTTTATATCTTCGAAAAACCCTCGACGAATCGTCGATAGTATCTTGCTAAACCCATGAAGCTATGCACTTCTGAGACATTCGTCGGTGTAGGCCATTCCATAATAGCCTTGATCTTTGCTAGATCCACAACGATACCTTCATCGAAGATGACATGCCCTAATTAGTGAATCTTCGATTGATAAAACAAACATTTAGACAGTTTCCCATACAATTTGTTCTCTCGTAGACACTGTAGCACCAAGTGTAAGTTCTCGCATGTTCCTCCATCATCCGAGAATATATCAAAATATCTTCAATGAATACTTGGACGAACTTGTCCAAGTATTCATGGAACACCCTGTTCATTAAACTCATAAATACCCCAGGGGAGTTTGTTAGTCCAAACGGTAAAATAGTAAACTCGTAATGTCCAAACCTCATCTTAAAGGTGGTCTTAGGGATGTCTCCCTCCTTGATCTGTAACTGGTGATACCCTGATCTCAAGTCGATCTTTGAAAACACTGTTGCGCCTTTCATCTAATCAAACAGATCATCAATCCTTGGAAATAGATATTGATTCTTGATCGTTGCCTTGTTCAATTGACGGTAGTCAATGCAGAGTCTCCACGACCCATCCTTCTTCCGTATGAAAATAACAGGTGCACCCCACAGTGACACACTTGGACGTATAAGTCCTAGGTCTAGAAACTCCTTAAGTTGAATTTTCAACTCTTGTAACTTAGGGGTCGACATTCGATACGGTGTTCTCACTATCGATTTAGTTCATGGTTTTAGTTCGATGGTAAATTCCAAATCCATCTCTGGTAGCAACCCAGGTAACTCCTTAGGGAAGACGTTTGCAAACTCTCGCACCACCGGAAGGTTTTCTAGACCTTTTGCTACTCCCTTATCATTTAACACAAGGATCACATATAGCTTACATCCCTTGTGCATGCTCTTTCTTAGTTTCAAGGAAGATATGAACCTCAAGGAAACTCCCTGGTTCTGACCTACAATCCTGTGTCTCTGGCTTTCATCATTGACCAATATCGATCGTTTCTTCTTATAGTTGAGTATCCCCTCATGTGATTCCAACCAGTCCATATTAATCATTACGTCATAAGACCCTAAGATCATGACGTATAGGTTGTCCCTTGTGACAAACTCTCCTAGGTTAAGGCTACAAACCGTAACCTTCCCTCCAACCTTTTGTTTGGCTCCCGAAGCCATTTCTACAAAGCTAAACTCATCCTATTTGACTGCCTTTACCTTAATTATTTTTATCATTGCACCAGAAATAAAACTCTCTGTAGCACCTAGATCTATCAAAATTCTAAGGGTTCGGTCAGCGACGGTACCTGACGTCTCGAGCACAGTCGATTGGTTCTCTTCCTAATGGTTATTCACTGCTACATGAATCCGATGAGCCTTGCCCAAATCTCCCACGGTAGTGGGTCCAGATGTTCCATATGCTCTGGCCCTCTCAATTGGTCATTCACACTGGTAATGTGGCTCCCCACATGTCCAACACCCTTTCTTCGGTCCAGTACTCCTGGTACCTGAAGTAGAAGTTGACGGCCCACTGGCCTAGAACCGTGGTTTGTTTTGCTGAACATGCCTAAACTGATGTTGTTGTGGTCAACGTTGTTGTTGGTGTTTTGGTCCTCTATAAGGAGTCTACTATTGAGGCGTCGGTCATCGTGGTGTAGTGTATGTGGATCCTCTCTGAGTGCCTTGAAATCCCAGTGAATTTATAGTCGGTGTCTGATGTTGTAGTGCACCAGATGACACCTCTCCCGCTGGTCCTGTTGGAGTCCTACTCTGACCCCCACTGATAATATCCTCCTCTAATACGATGGCCTTCTCGATAACATCATGCAAGGTTTGAGGCATCATAATCCTCACCTTTGGACGAATGTTGACGTTAAGGTTGAACATGAACTTGTTGACCTTAAGTTTATCAGTGTTCAATTGTGGAGCATACCGAAGAAGCTCCATGAAACAGGACTCATACTTGGGCACCGTATGGTTGCCTTATCACAAGGCGTTGAACTCATTGAGTTGAAACTCAATAAATTCCTCATATAGATACCTCTCCCGGAACCATTCCTCGAACAGTTCCCATGACACGTCTTTCAATGCCATGTTCAATTACGACAAAAGCGTCTTCCACCATAGAAGAGCGCTCCCCTTCAGTTGAAATACTACCATGTGGACCTTCATGTTGGAGGTATAGTCACGAAGTTAAAATCACATCCCCATATTCTCCAACCATGCCTCGGCGGCTACGCCATCCGAGGCATCAAATAACTAGGGAAATTTGACCTTCTCAAGTTCACGGTGAATGCTACCAGTACCGACCGGAGTGTGTGGTGGACCCTCAGGAGGTGTCAGCGCTATGGACCTCATTAGCCCAACCACATCACCCATAGCTATTTTTTCCTACCCAACAACCTGTTCATCTCGCTCGGGGTTAGACTGGGGGCATTGCGCCTTCTCCCTAGCACCCCATCGTCTGCCTCTGCGGCATCTTCTAACCATGATTACCTACACAAATACAAATCAATATAATTAGCAACATTATAATAAAATATTTAATCAATGGAAGACATAGTGATCCCAAGTCACGAGTTGAACCAGCTCCACTATCATTTGTAATGACCCCCGTCGTTACGACAACATACGATGCATAACAACCGCAAATTATTTTTTTTGTTTTTTTCTTTTTTAAAGCAGGGAAGTAAAAAAATAAATAGTCAATCAACGCAACTCGATGACGAACACAACACATGCAATCCATGAAATAGACAACATAACGACCCAACATACTAGCACATCATGTGACTAGATGCAACATGCGAAAATCAATTAGAAAAAATAAAAACGACTACCCTCCCATCCTACCCTACAAGGTTAGGACCTCCAGGACACATAAGCAACTCTCAAGCCTAAGTTCCCATCAATTTTGACCATTTAAGGTCTTAAGGTTAGCGACTGTTCTGAGGAACAAGGAGGTGTCTACATCCCACCCAACAAAAGCAAGACCACGCTTACAAGCTAAAAGGGAAACATCAATCAATCCAACCACAACAGCTTCAATGACAAGTAGCTAGAACCTTCCCAATGAGCGAGAGACAATAATTGAACATTACAAAACAAGTACAAAACCTCAATAAAAAAAACAACTTCATCCACATCGGGAGGCACCTGACCCTATGCCAGGTTACTTCATGCGCTTATCGAACAGCGGGTGCAATTATCCGACCACAAGGATTCATGTCGCCACTTAGCGACAAGCGCGTGAGGAACCCAAACGTAAACATAGATAATTCTAAACCTTCAACCACTACATAGAATCCAACATGTCAGAAATCCAGCTTGCATTGTTTTGTGAAACTTGTAGATGAAGGAACGCTACACAATCATGCAACAAAATGTGGGGTGACTAAAGTCGATATAATATAAAAATGCGCAACCACTGGTTATTTTTCTTTTTTACTTACCAGGAAAATCTTAGGTGGGTTCCTTTATGGTGCATCAACTAGATGTAAAACAATAGAAATTCATCATCAAAGGACTAATTCATAGCATACAGTAACCAGTCATCATCTAACAATAAAAACATATAACCATCTGCAAGCCACACTATGCCTTCCATTCAAGGGTTCCATTAAACCAATAACTCAACTACAATTTATTTAACTTCTTTAGTACCATAATAAATCAAGGGACCACAACCATAGAATGTAAAAACTTCTATCTATTTATTTCTCATCAAAACAAGACTAGACTAATCAAATGAAGATTCCAATTCTTACTCATGAATGATCCTTTCATACGCTATCTTTTTATTTATCATCGCTAAAAGCCTCTCCTTCCCTCATCCATTAATTACTAATATTTAAGCAACTAGAAACCAACTACTCTACAATCCATAATTTATTTAATAACAATTTATACCATAATATAGAGTTCCACTATTGTTCCCAGCTCATGGTAGCAACATTATCATTTCACAGTTAAAGACATATAATTTAAGTTTCCAAGGTAAATCATTCGAATTAATTTAATTAATCTGCAAAGAAAAATTCAAGAAATCTTGAACATTAACCTATCATAGTAATTTATTATTCTATCAAGGTAATAAATTTGGAAACTTTCATCTGGAAACATTATTCGGGAGCAGTGGTCAAGGTAAATCATTTTAATTAATATGCAATGGCATTCACGTGAAATCTGGAAACGTTGTCAGAGTTTAAAATGGTCGAAGGGAATCTTCCCGATAGCTTGGGATTAACTGTGACCAGAAATAAAATTTCTAGATGGCCAGCACACGAATTGGGAATTAACTCATTAAAGTACCGACTGTCCATAAATCTCATAGCACGAGTTAAACCATAACTAGGAATTAGAATTCCGTGCACATAGCTGGTAATGGAATATAGTAAGGAAAAAAAATTCATAGGATATAAAATATGGGTGCACTTAAACCAAATCTCAGAAAAAAGAATTATTTGTTGGAAGATTGGTTGTTGTCATTGATGTCAACCCTAGTCATGGGTTTTGGACCAGAAGATTGATGAAGTTATTTGGACATGAAGGAAAATGAAAATGAAGATACAAC
>JZKD02S2127512.1:246642-264913 GCA_000966675.3 Picea glauca
ATGACAAATGTTGAATGCTAATTGATGAGTTTTTGTGCAAGAGGGAAGTTTTGGGAAAAAGAGCCCCACACTCATTCACCCCCCCCCTCTAAGTGTGGTAGGTGTGTCCAACATTATAATTTCATACACAGGATAAATTTAACTAAAATACAAACAAAATTCAAATACACGTACTGAATCTGAAGCCAATGATCTTGTAGACATTGTCATGTGCGTTCCCTCTATCCATATCTCGCTTGTCAACCGATGAGACCTCACCAGTACCTCCCAACCAACACTAGGGGTACTCTTCTTCCCCATGAACCCCTCGAGCCGCAAAGGGACCACACACACAATACCAAAGAATGCTAGCTCCCAGATCACCTCACAAGATCAAGCTACCACTCGTTACCCGAGCCGAGTATCCCTGTAACGACCCTTGTCGTTACGACTACATGCAACACAACACAAAAGAAATATTTTTTTTTTTTTTATGCTTTTCTTTAACTTAGAAAATTTAAAATGTAATAAATCTTTTTAAAATCAATTCTAAGTTTTAGGGAGAAACATCTGATCTCCAAACTTATTGCAAAGTTAAAAAGAGAGTCACATTTTATTTTATTTTATTTTAACTATATTTTCTAATTGGTTAGTTGTTTCTTAAACACGTTGTTTCCTTATATTTACTTTTTCACTTTTGACTTCTTCATAGTTAGGATTTTAAATTGATGTTCAATCATGGAGATCCATTCATTTAACCTCTCCTAATTAATTTTCCTTCTCCATTTTTTTTTTATTTGCCTTACATTGTTTCCACTATTTATATTATTGTTGTAAATATTTCATGATTTATATTTTTAGCATTATATAATTTTGTTTCATTGGTTATTTATAAAATTTAGAGTCCATTCTCTTACTAAAATCTCTTATCATTGAAGACTTCATCACCAAGAATAAATTCTCATTAAACATAAAATCATAAAAATTCTTTGTAGGAAACTTCTTCAAGTTGGGACTAACTAGACTCATTAGTTTAGTAGCTCATGGATTTGATCTCAAGTGTTGCATCTGATATCAATCGTGCAATCTGCTTAATCCATATTCATGGAAAATCATGTAATATTGATAACTATTGACTTTAATGATGTTATTAGCTAGAATAACTCATGAAGCAATTTAATTTGAAACCAAGATTCTAAAGAAATTTGGATTCAAACAAAAATATAAATATCTTTGTTTCACCAATGACGAGGTCTTCTCCACTATGCTTATCAAAAAGAAAGTTGCATGTGAATTCTTTAACTAAATAATGGACACAGATATATATTTGTCTTCGAACATTTGATATTTTAAAGTCAATATGGACGTGTTTTTGTTATACAGGTATCCAAGACAACAAAACTCAGAGCACTTACATAAGTTTATTTTATTTTTATTTTTTGGGGTTATAGATGGTGATTAGGTTGATTCCACATTTTATATTATTATGATGATAATGGTATGGTAATGGTTAAATTGATCATTAATGAGACTGGTAATTTAAATGAGTGAGATATTAAATTTCCAGTGGCGAAAACTAAAATCGATTTCCTTAAATAATGTAAAGATTGTGTATATGCATGGCTAAAATAAGTTGGATGTGACCCTCCTTCTGGAATCGTTTGTAATGGAGAAAATGCAAGTATATCATTGTATAAATAACAATAAATTCCATAACTAATCATTGTGCGAATCCAAAACTAAATCAATGTCAAGTAAATACGTTGGGTAACTAAAATAAAAATGGAAATTGAAACTTTACACAATAGATCTATGCCCAGCAAAGTCGTTGTGTAAATACCTTTAAAAGTGAAATTAAAACTCTACAAAAACAGATCTCATCATGGCAAAATCACTATCTAGATTTGCTATAAAAATCCATGTCACACATTATATATAAAATCATTGTCTTTTAAATACATGAGATCATTGTCCACTAAATGCATGACATTCTCGTCTATGAAATATATGATAATGTTGTCTAATAAATGGAAATCGGTGTCTATTAAATACATTAGATAAAAATGATGTCTACCATAATCTTTGTCCATCAATAATTCCCTGATGCATGATGAATCGTTTTCCAACACAGGTAACTATCTAACACGTATTTAAAATCGATGTCTATCATATCTTTAAAATCGTTGTATATCATATATTTAAAAGGTGTTGTCTATCGTAAATTTAAAATGGAAATCATTCCATATTTAAAATGCAGTTATGTACACAGTCATAATAAAACGCAATCATATTTAAAATCGCTATCATAAATGAACAATAGATGTATAAAATCGATGTCCTACATAGCAACAAAGAAATTAAATCGTTTTATATTAGATATGGGTAAATAGCTATAAAAACATGGGTGAAATCGTTGTCTAACATCTTGGTAGATGGCTCATAAATTCATGGGGTACATGTTGTGAAAAAATCCAAGAGAAATGAGGTGTGAGTGTTGTCATCTAACAATCCAAAAATGTAGAGGTTTATCATCTCAAACGCTGGAATCATCATAAAAAAAAAATGTTGAGAATTACCATTCCTCAACGCTGGACATCATCAAGAAAAACGCAGAGATTTTCCATTTAAAACACTAGGAATTATCATAAAAATACGCAGGGATTTACCATTCCATAACATTGGGGTTTATCATTCAAACATGCAGAGTTTTATCAATCCAAAAATGCAGAGATTGAGCCTTCAAAACTCAGAGGTTATCATTCACAAACGCAGATTTTTATCAATCCAAAACACAGAGATTTAACAAAGTTTAATAAATTAATAACGTAGAGAAAATCGGAGTTTTAATCAATCAAGACGCGAAGATACTCATTCACAAGAAGGTGCAAAGATTAGGGGTTAATCATAAGATAAAAATGTAGAGATAAGTAAGGGTTCGACAACTGGGAGAAATTTATTCTTCACTTATTATCCATGCACAGGAAAGCAAGGCATTTGAATCTATAAGTCTTTAAACATTGGAGTGACGACCGTCGATTCAGCTCCTGGTTGACTACTCAGGCACAGACTAATAACTAAAGGGATAAGGGACGGAAGATAAAAACTCAGTTTTTATTCACATTAATCAATAAAAAAAACGCAGAGAATTCATTGCAATCAGAGGTTTGGTTTGCCATGGGAATCAATTTAGAATACAGTGAGTAAGGGGATTACAAATACCATAGGAAAGTAGGTGCAAGAAATCTCATGGTAATAAAATATTTAACCGAGCACAGAAAAATAACATGTGTAAATTAAATTTCATTGCAAGTAACAACTTTAATAGGCATACCTTAGCCAAACGTGAATGATCTGAAGTTGTTGTCCTGGGCGCGCTCCATTCAGCTCCCGCTTGTCAACTGATATGACCTCACTGGTACCTCCCAGCCAATGTTAGGGGTAATCTTCTTCCCCCGAAGCCCCTTGAGCCACAAAGGGGATGCACACAATACCAAAGAATGCTATCACCCAGCTCGCCTCACAAGGTTGAGATACAACTCGTTACCCGAGTTGGGTATCCCAACTCCCACAAGAGAAAGTTCAGTCAAGATAACAATTTTAGCAGTGTAACGTTACGCAAAAAGATGAGATCCATACTCCTCCTCCTCCATCCTTTTTATAGAGTTTTTAAGTAATTAATTTCTCAAATTCTCATTAAATTCCTTTTTCAGTTAATTAATTTTGAAAAACCTCCCCCGTACACATGTCACTTGATCCCCTAGTTGCACCAAAAATCAATTTAATTAATCAATCAAATATTCTTATTTCCCTCATCCACCTAAGAGTCTTCCTAAAAACACTCCTCGGTGTCCCAAAATTCCCTTACACTTATTAAATTACTTACGCCTTACTTAATTCCTAGTTGAGTTCATAATTAGAAAGTTCCAAAGGCAAGATTCCTTACTAAGTTAGACATTCAGCTTTTTCTTTACGTTTCCCCTTTTCTTTAAGTTTCCCCCTTTTTCCTTTTTAACTAAAATTCAATTTAGCAAGTGTAGATAAAACAACCATTTACCCTTTTTCCTTTTTAATTAGAAATTAATTTAGCAAGTGTAGATAAAACAACCATTTACCCCCTTTTCCTTTTTAATTAAAATTTAATTTAGCAAGTGTAGATAGAAAAAAAACAACCATTACCGCTTTTTAAAAATTTAATCCTCCATTATAATTTTGACTTTAATAAATTAGTTTGAATTTCTTACCCCCCCCCCTTCTTGTTACATATTTATTTATTATTATTATTTTACCACAAGTTCAACTTAGTCCTAGGTTTTAATTTCACTAGGTTGGGCGACATTTTTTTTAATTAGGAAAATTTGTTTTTAAATCTTACTTATCACATTATTCATTTTAAGTCCGACTAGTTTTATTCACTTACCAGTTGAAATCATGACATGCCCTTCAGGATGCACTAGGTGCTCCAAGGGTGCCACTCACCTCTTTCTGTTTTCCTTGTGCAAAGAGCCCTTCAAGACGCACTACGTGCTCTAAGGGTGTCACTCGCCTCTTGACTGACTTTGGTAGACGTCAAGCCACTGGAGTCAATACTCTGTCAAGTGATCTTATGGGAGACTAAGGGCCTCTAAACAATAAGGCCCCTTCCTTATTGCGTGCCCCTTAGAATCATCATGAGCGACTGTCACAGTCTACCCTCACAGCATCGTGGCTCTTCTCGAACTAGGTAATCGTTAACCTATAGTTCGAGCCACGGTGGGAGTCATAGTAGACTTTGGCAGGGCTGCTGCCACACCTCTCCCTCAATGTCTATGGTTGTCGTGCATGACCCCTCTACTCCACATGTGAGTCTAGTTGGAAAGCTATTGTCAACCTGCATCCATCAACGAATCATGTCAACAATAATAATCAATCATCATAACCTAATCATATGTACATATGTCACATCAACAACATTCAAACCCAACAGTCCACTCCTTGACTTGATATGGAGTCCAAGGGGTATCATCGATGCCTTTGCATCCTCAACGTCTAAAGTTCTACACACTCAAGAGAACCTTGTCAATAACACTTGTTTAGGTAACTACAACAACATAACATATCATCAAATCCATAATATCTCATAATCATTATCAAAACGACCAATAGTATAATAACCCGGATCACTTGCACGCAAGTGTCCTCAAAGAATAAGTTCTCTTAGTGTGCGCAAGAACGGGATGTTACAATCCCAACTCCCACAAGAGAAAATCCAGTCAAGATGAAATTCTGACAGCGTAACCTTACGCAAACTAGTCATGTTCATACTCCTCCTCTTCCATCCTTTTTATAGAGTTTTCAAGTGATTAGTTTCCCAAACCCTCATTAGATTCCTTTTTCATTTATTTAATTAGGAAAAACCTCCCCCATACACATGTTGCTCGATCCCCTAGTTGCACCAGAAAATCAATTTATTAATTAGTCAAATTTGTCTATTTCCCTCACCCACCTAAAAGTGTTCCTAAAAACACTCCTCGGTGTCCCATTATTCCTTTACAATTATTAAATGACTTGCACCTTACTTAAATCCTAGTTGAGTTCATAAATAGAAAGTTCCAAAGGGTAGATTCCTTACTAAGTTAGACATTCCCCTTTTTCTTTAAGTTTCCCCTTTTCTTTAAGTTTCCCTTTTTCTTTAAGTTTCCCCCTTTTTAACTATGTTCAGAATTAGCAAGTTTAGACAAACAACCATTTACCCCCTTTTAATAATTAAATCTTCATTAAAAATTTTACTTTAATTAATTAAGCTTGAATTTTCTTTACCCCCTTCTTGTTATATGTCTAATTAGTTTTTTTTGTTTAGAGGTTCCACTTAGACCTAGGTTTTAAATTCACTAGGATTTGCGACAATTCTTAAGGGAAATTTTGTTATTAAACGTTACTCATCACATCATTCATTTTAAGGCCGACCAGGTCCTAAGGAGGCATAGTTTTATAGGTGCTAGGTTTATTAACTTACCCAAGTTAAAACCACGACATGCCCTTCAAGATGCACTATGTGCTCCAAGGGTGCCACTCGTCTCTTTTTGTTTTATTTGGGTGGTGTGCCCTTCAAGACGCACTATGTGCTCCAAGGGTGTCACTCACCTCTTGACTGAATTTGGTATACGCCAAACCCCTTGAGTCAATGCTCCATCAGGTGATCTTGTGGGAGACTAAGAGCCTCTAAGGAATAAAGACTTGCCTTATTACGCACCCCTTAGAATCATCATGAGCTTCTTTCACAGTCTTCCCTCATGGCATCATGGGTCTTCTCGAACTAGGTAATCGTTAACCTATAGTTCGAGACACAGTGGGAGTGCTAGTAGGCTATGGCAGGGTTGTTGCCACACCTCTCCCTTAATGTATATGGTTGTTGTGTGTGACCCCTTTACTCCAAATGTGAGTCTGGTCAGCAAGCTATCGTTAGCCTGCATCCATCAACGAAACATGTCAGTGATAGAAATCAACATCATAATATCTAATCATATGTACATATGTCACATCAACAACATTCAAACCCTAACAGTCCACTCCCTGACTTGATCTGGATTCCAAGGAGTTTCATCGATGCCTCGGCATCCTCTCACGTCCAGAGTCTTGTACACTCAAAATAATCCATTCAATAGCACATGTCTATGTAAATACAATAAAAATAACATATTACCAAATCCACAATATCTCATAATCATAATCAAAACAACCATTAGTATAATGACCCAGATCACTTGCACGCAAGTGTCCTCAAAGAATAAGTCTTCTCAGTGCGCGCAAGAGCAGGATGATTCTTAGTGAAAATGTACAACTAACAGGTGCAAGATTTATGATAAACCTTGTAACCTAAGGTTGTACAAGAGAACTGAATCTTAGGAAAAAATAAATAGATCTAGAACATACTACTAATCTAATTTTAACCTTGAAACTTTAAAAAAATAAAAATAAATAAAAATGAATGCAAATAATAATGTTTTATCTTAAATAAACAAATTATTTAAGCTAAAATGTTAATTTACATTCACAAAATATAAATCAAAACAAATAGAAAATCATTAACCTATGAATGGCGAGTATTTAAAAATAACTTTTGGTTGTGCCTTCATGTATATCATTTCTCCAACAACTTGTCTGTTAAGAGAAATGTATAGCAAAAGGTTATGTAATTCTAATATTGTGACAGTGTCAGGATGAAAATCACTTTGACTGACAATTCAAATCTTATTTAAAATGTAGATAGAAAAATTTTCAAATCATGATTCTTAGTGAAGATATAATAGACTAATCGACAATAAGAAAAATATCAATTGAACAATTATATCTTTACAAATCCGAAATACATGAATAAACTCAATATAATACAAGATTTGTATCAAAATAATACAATCACCAAGACCAAGATAATTGGGATAATATACTATTAAAGATTAACAAAATTAATACATAAATGATAGTGATTAACCATGTATTGATAAAATAGACTAAATCTAATTTAAATCAATTCATAATCAATTATTCAAACAATATGAACCATAATCAAAGATATTATAATGAAAACAAAACCATTTTACTCACAGGACGAAAGTCGTTAAGCAATCTGGAATTTCATATTCTTCTTCGAGAATACTTGTCCATTCTCCCAAAAATTCCAACCATCCGTTACTCATTTTGAAAAGTAAAATGTTACAAAATAAATAATATACAAAAGAAAGGATAAAAATCTTCCTTTGAATTTCTTCAATATCCTCCCTTGGCTCTGAACTTTCTCATATATTTATGCAATGAATGAATAGTTTGGGCGTCACTAACAATTTTTCCCACCTAAAATTTCCCTCGGAAAGAGACCAAAATATCTCTCAAATCACGCATTTGTTTGGGAAAAATCTCGCGAGTAAGCTAAATGGGTCTATTCTGCAGATGGGTTTTTCAATCATTTCTTGATCTTCCTCACGGTTTGGCTGCAATTAGTCCCGCAAAATCGTATGTATGTTCTTCAACGCATTTCCAAATCTTATATGTTGTTGCTCATAAATTATTTGCAGCATTCCATTGTTATTTTTGGATAAATTATCTTGAATGTATTAAGATAAGAAAATCAAGCCATGATGAGATCCGTACCAAATATCTGATAATAGAAACCTGTGAAATAAAAATAAACCAAATTAATAACCTAAATATAAAAATTGTGAATAAAACAAAATCTAGAACAATAAAATTAAAATAAATTTAAACAAAAAGCTAACTATAAGTTGTAAACAAATATTAGTTATATTTTCCTTTCAAATATGATCTTAAAATTCTAGAAGCTTCAAGTTGATGGAGAGGAGAAAAATATTAATTTTGGGTTTCCACAAAATCAAACAAATGATAGATAATTATTTTATTTATTTATTTTGAAATGAGATTCAAAATGACAAAAGAATTTAATTAATTAACCCACCAGATGATTTTGTGAAAATGAGACACCAACCAAGATATTATTTGATGAAGTATTGAACC
Organism: Picea glauca; assembly: GCA_000966675.3. Classification (NCBI taxonomy): domain Eukaryota; kingdom Viridiplantae; phylum Streptophyta; class Pinopsida; order Pinales; family Pinaceae; genus Picea; species Picea glauca. The sequence goes on from JZKD02S2127512.1 coordinate 255,127, forward strand.
CATTATTCAGAATAGTCAAACTTGCTAATGAGCAAAAGACGAAAACATAATCATAATTTAAACGAAAGTAAACAGTTGATAAAAATTAATGTTTTCATTTAAATCAAGATTTCTATGCTCATCTCTCCTTCATTCAAATTTGATCAAATGTGAACAAATGTCATAGAAAAGATGTGTCACAATAATATTTTTTCCTGTAAAATCATTGTTATTAATCCATGTCTTCAACCAAGCCATTCTCATAGTAGATAAATTCAATAACGAAGAGGTAATAACAAACTCCCAAATAATGAAGCTCGTCCATCAACATCAAAAATTTGTAGAAAGAAAAACGAAATGGAATTTGAATTTCATGAAATTCAAACCAAACCAAACAAAAGAAAAGAATATAAAATCAAACCAACCTCGAAACAAAGCAAACCAATACTAATACAATCAAGTCAAAGGGAAACAAATGAAGGATTGAGGTAAAATTTAGAGGGACTCTAGATTTTGATTAAAGAAAAAGAAGGGGGTCGTTCCAGGCAGCCAATAGAGGTGTATCTTGAATGAATTACTATTGGTGTGCCAAGAAACCAAGTAAGAATTGTCGCAGTGTCACACACCCTCAAGAGGTGAATGATCACAAGTATTTATAAACATATAATGTATTTAAAATGTTAAATAATTATTTATTTAACACACACACGCAAATATATATAATTAATTATAAACTAATATTTATAAATATAAATATAAATATAAAAAATATAAATCGAGAGTATTTATACATATATAATATATCTTTAATTTTTATAATTAATTATTTAACATTATAAACATATTGTATGCATATTCTATTTTTTATTATTAATAATCAACCCTAATATAAAATATCATAATTATCTATGTGTTTTGACTAGTGTAAAGAAAAAAATAAGCATTGCTAAGATAAGAACAAATTCTCACGGGATCCATAGTGAAACTAAGCGTTGGTCAATTCCTAAAACGCCATGGGATGAAAGAGTGTGCCACCTTTGTGACACTAAGAAGGTTGAAGATGAAAAAGAATTTCTCCTAGATTGACCATCCTATACCTAGATTAGATCTCATTTTCAAAATATTTGTCACACTACCAACCTTCCTAACCTCTTAACTCAACAAAACTATGGTGATCTTGGAAAGATTCTCTTAATTCTTTTTGAGCATAGAAACAAAATTCTAACGAATCACAAGTAATCATTGTTAACGAACAAATTGGTAAGTGTTGACACAAACTAATATCCCTAACTTCAACAATAAATTAGAACAAAACATAGCAGAATAAAAGCTTCTCTTTATATTTCATTGTAATGTAAACTAGTTCAATGAGGGACAAATGGCATATCGTTTAAACTTTGTTTGATCCTCGCTAGTATCGTCCTTTCTCCATATTTGGATTTGTGAGATGTTGAACCTGTTAAGAATCACAAACTCAAATATAGAGTACAACGATATATATATATATTCCAATGAAACCTATGCATAAGATCAAGGAATTATACAATAAAAATGGAGACACTTTTATAGGGAAGAAATGTATCACTGCATTATATTAATGAAAGTGGAGAATATAACCTATGCCTTGATGTTGCAAGGTCCCTTCCAACGGCCCTTTGCTTCAACACACACACCTTTTATCCAATGCTTTTGATAAAGAGTATTCACAACCTAACTTGGAAAGCTAAATAAAAGCTATGACAAGTACAATCTTCAGCAAAATTCTTCATGCATAAGCCAACCTAAATTTTCCCATGAGAGAACCCTCTTTATATAGAGTGAAGAGGGATAGATGAAGAGATTAGGATGATCCCACTAAATCAGATAAGCGGGTGAGATCCAAATCGATCGGAGGCCACCTCATCCTTCCGGAGATTCCATTCTAGAACCTTCAAGAATTTCACCTTTTTCCTTTGCTTGAGCATCGTCGCACCCTAAACACAAGTAGCATGCGATAATTTTGTAGTCCACTTGGTGCAGCATGTGTCGATCAGGGATTGTCGCACCCTTATCATTTGGCAAGGTGTGACGATCTTCTTTGGTAGGGTTTTTAAGAAAGGAGAGATAATTCTATTTCCCAGGGAGAAATTCTTGATCATCGCACCTTTATCATTTGGAAAGGTGTGACGATCTTCTTTGGTATGGTTTTTAAGAAAGGAGAGATAATTCTATTTCCCAGGGAGAAAGTCTTATTTCTTCAGTAGCTTCAGAGAACATAGGAGTAAGCAATACACATATCATTGGTGATCATGGGGGTGACCAAAATAATGTGTAATAGAATGTCCCCCAAAGTATGAAGTTGGAACATGTGACAGCTGAAATACTTTGTAGAATGTGTGTGTCGAGAACAAGGAGCACATTAGTCGAAAATATACAAAAAATCAAGCATTTTCATAATAATATATCATTTATTGAGGTAGGCATTCCCATACTCAGACTACAAGTGACTCTAAACATAAGTGTCAAGTGATTTATGGCCACCAATCATACACTGTGGATCCATGTCATCATGATTCAACATAGCCACAAGAAATACACTGTGGATCTATGCTATAATGACTCAAATTTGGACATAGCCATGAGAAATACATGGTGGATCTATGTGTCAGTATAGACTTGTAATTAATTCATCGCAACCTAGATCTATGTGATAGTATCCAGGGTCTTCATTTCCATCATCCTGAAGTATGAATCTATCCATGTGATTACAGGTGTCGAAGTCGAACATGGTAGAAACCACTTGATTATCGGTCATTAATGGATACCATTAAAAAGTGCGAGGGAAATCACCATTTATGTCAATGACCCCCAAGGTATTCTAGTACAATCCAACAAATGTGAATTAATGAGCTGAAGTTGTACACTCAATGGAATATTCCCATCAGGGGTCAATGATGTGAATCCACTTTTGAAAACGAGGAAACCTGCCATTGAGACATGCAGGCTCCAAGGTACTAAATGATTTATAAGTCTAATTCTCAAATAATGAGATGAAGTTGACAGGAAAAGACTTGTCACAGGAGGGTCTTAATGTATCCCCCATCAATGACACAAAATATGTAACAGATTTGAACTAGATCGGAGTATAGAGTGATTCATAATTGACTCAGGGAAGGCTGACATGGTAAGAGTTTGAGGACTACAGATGGTCGAATCGATAGAAGGCTTATTTAGGTTGAACTTCTCTTGAACATATAAATGAAATGACAATTGTATTGGCATCATTGACTCAAGGAGGACCTAACATACAGACTTGTGGATGATCAAACGAGAGACAAATGGATTTTCCAACCCAGATACAATAATGAAGAGGGGTGTCATGTTCAAGAGAGACTTACTGCCACTAACATAGATATAGATATACATTTATTTCCCAATTTTCTCCCACCATTTCTAGCGAGTACCTCTTTATTTTTACACAAGCTTGAGGACGATAACCTTGGCCCCTATGACAACCGCAACTCAAAAAGTAAAAAGAGAGAAAGAACTAGGGAAACCTCCAATTTTGGATTTTTGATGAACTAATTCATCTTTTGTTGTTGTTTGGAATATTTTCCACAGTTCAGCATGCTCGAATGGCGAGAAAGATACCATGAAGAGGAATATTACATTTCCGAGAATGATCCCACAACCATCATGGAACTCCGGGAGTGTGGATCTGTTAAGTTTTTCAAAGTGCAGGGCATGAGAGCCCAATTGGTTCTATTGGAGAATTTAGTCCGAGTGTGGAATGTAAACGAATAAGTATTTCATGTCGGGGCTCATATACTCACTCTAGAGATTGATGACATCTATTTTTTGACTGGATTTTCTCTTCGTGGATATCAAGTGTCACTATTGGGAAGCATAGGAGGAGGTGAACCTATGGATTATTATGTAGCACATTACTGTATAGCTGGTATAGAGAAACATAGTGGCAAGGTTGCCATAAATATGTTGAGGATTTATCATTGAGGACCATTCTCTATAGTATCACTCGTGTGGCAGGGAGTGCAGCTCCACATATGGCTTTCCAGATCCATTTCCAGTATTTTGTCGAGTGCATGGATCCCTGAGTCTTCAACTGGTGTGTGGGCCTCCTAAAAAATATGAAGAAACAATTAACAAAGTGCAGGACCGGTCGATTGAAACAATTCGGATATGGATCGATTTTGGTATCCTTTTTCCTAGAGAGGGTCCCAGTTTTGCGACTATATCATGTGTATTGGGGTGTACCCACTCCAAAGGATCCTCACATGAAGAGGTGGGTAGACTTGATGGCATGCCATGGTGGTGTACCAACTGTTACATATGGTCTTATCTTCTTCTAGTGGCTAAGATATTAGCTCATCATGATTGAGTATTATGCATATGCCAGGATGGATTTCCATGGTGATCCTGACTTGGCACTACCTGAGGGTTCACAATGGGGAGAGATAGGTAAAAATAATTTTTCATTATATTTTTTTTTTGGTATTTTAATTATGAAATTTTTATGTTATGTACCTGAGAATAATCAAGAGCTCTCAATAATGCAGATGTGGCACCTTTCAGGCCTCTAGGATCATCTCCAATCTAGAGGCGTGGAGAGATAGGTGCAGTGGCAGTTCGAGGAGTAGCAGTTGAGGATCTCGAGCAGATCAAATGAAAACTCGAGGGGTTGACTATGGATATCCCTGATATCAATGTGGATGAGTTACCTCGATGCTACCAATGCCATATTGTTGGTGTTTCAGCATCCATTGGTCAACTGCTCCGTCGTGTAGCACAGGAAGTGGTTTGTTATCACAAGCAGCATCCATGATGCATACGTATATGAATCCATGTGCTTCAACATTTTGATCTTAGGACACACTTTTTGTAACTTTTGACGTTATAATACAAAACTTATACCGACTTACTTGTCTTTACATGTGTGTTTGGATTTATAAGTGGTGCAAATGTCTATCTAAAACATAATTGGCTAATGCATCTGTTAATGTGTTTAGATATCTAGGAATGTGTTGATATTCAATGTAATCAAAATTTATTTCCAAGAGGCAAATTCTCAAGTATACCTGTAATAGTGTAGGACTTCGGATGGAATAAACATTGCTTAATTGCAACACCACTAGTTGTAAATCAAGACATACAATTAGATGACAGATGAAAAATTAAATGGCGTCAGTTAATAACTCAATAACTGCATTGTATTCCGCAATATTATTAGTTGCATGACCAAGGTAAATACCGTGTAGACTGATCAATTCGTCAGTAGGTGCATAGATTTCCCATGCAGCAAACGCTAGATTTTGAGTACTGCGACTGGCACCATCAGCAAAGCCAATATATGGTAGCGAGAACGTCGACATATGGAAACCAAGAACAAGGGGAAAGGTAAGTATCTTGAGGGAAGAAAAACAAACGACAAAAAGCACACTAGATTATGATACATTAAAGTACAAAGCACTTATGCAAGAAAAAATTAAGCATAGTACTTCTTTAGGTAAAGCCCATTTTTGGGTTCACCCAAAGGAATTCCATCATAATCAACCAGCTCATAAGCCCCTTTCTCCAACACTTGTTTAACGATGTATGGGATTGAATTTACCTACCCCCAACAAATCATGATCTTGGTCATACAGAAGAACCAAATCGCCTTCAAAAAAAACATGAGGTTTAACATGTTTGTCGTATTGAGCCTTGACATGTTTATTTTGGGTTTATATTACTAACACAACATCACGATGAGTCTTGTCTTATTGCATTAAATACAAGAGACGTTCTTCTTTGTTTATGGTGTTGGGGAGAAGTTCGACAGCTAGTTTCAGAGATGGGATTTCACATTCAATTGGAAAAACGGTTTCGATACCATACACTAACTGGAAAGGTGTGAACCCAGTAGAATGCTTAACTGATGTCTGATAGGCCCATAATGATGAAAAAAACATTGTGTGCCATCTTGACTTGTGAATCCCTATCATCCGTCGAAGCATAGTAGTTAAAAATTTGTTGATTTCTTCAACTTTGGCCATTGGCTTATGGATAATAAGGGGTTGAGTTTTCATGTCGTAAACCCAATTTATCGGTAAGCTCATACATCATAAAATTGTGAAAATGGGTGCCATGGTCAGTGACGATGGCTTGAGGGACACCAAATATAGTAATGATATGATTGAATATGAACAGTGCTACAATTTTCTCGGTGTTATCAAATGTAGGCATCGCCTCGGACCATTTAGTGAAATAATCCACAACTACAATGATGCATCCATGTCCCCTGGCTGAGTGAAGGTTACATGTCATGAAGTCAATGCCCAATTTAGCGAATGGACCCACGAAAAGTACAGGATAAAGTGGAGCAGGATGAGATCGAATCTTATTATTATAGGTTTGACAAGAATGGAATTTCTGAACTGCAAGAATTTAGTCTTTGAAAAGTGAAGTCCAGAAGTAACCATCTCGTAGGATCTTTTGGGCAGTGGCATACCCAGACATATGACCGCCACATGCTCTAGAATGACAGTCATTTAGTGCTTTATCATATTCATCATATGTCAGACATCGTCGAAACACGGAGTCAATACCACGACGGTAAAGGGTATCACCATGAATAATATATTGACGGGCTTGATACCTAATACGATGACGATCTACATGAGATATAATAGGCTGGAAAGTTTGGGTTTGGAAATAAATGATAATGTCTCCATACTAGATATCGTTTGAACTGGTCAGAAAGAGAGATTCATCAGGAAACAAATATTTTTCCATAGTTTATGTCTCAGTGGAGGGAAGGTCACATATCAACTCAACAAAGACCAAAGATTTCTTCGACTTGGCTCTCTCAAACTCCTAGAGAATCACTATCCATTTGGAGTATTTTCCCCCTAGAAATTTCCGTGTAAGAATATGTTGCATATGGTTGCAATCAGAAATAATCGTAGTTTTGCACAATAAGATATAGTGACGAAAACGTTGGACAGCTTGAACAACCGCCAAGGCCAATTTCTCCACATGCATGTATTTGATTTTGGTGGTCATAAGACTCCGACTTAAATAGTAAATGACATGTTCATCGTGTGAATCATCCTCTTGGACTAGAACCATGGCTATGGTATGATCCGAAGAAGCCAAATATAAGAAATAATATTGACTATAATCGGGGGGGAATAAGAGTGGTGTGTGGGTTAATGCAAGTTTCAAATATTCAAAGGATTTGTTGGCAGTGTCATCCCATACAAAGTCATGTCCCTTCTTAAGAATTTGAGTGAAACCTTTCGTTAGTTCGGCATAATTGGGAATGAATCGTTGTAGAAAGTTTTCCTTCCCTTGCAAACTTTGGAGTTGGCGTAAGGTAGAAGGAGGAGGAAAATTGATAATAGCTTCAACCTTCAAAGGATCCACCCTGATCCCATGTGTGGGAATAATAAATCTTAGAATTCTTCCAGACTCCACACAAAAAATGAATTTATGTGGATTCAATCGTATGCGGTAATATCGACATCGAAGGAAAATGGCTCGTAAGTGTGTCAGGTGATCTTGACGTTGCATGGAATGCATCAATAAATCATCTAGGTAAGTTTATATAATATGTTTAATATCATGAAATGCATAAGACATAGCGCATTGAAAATTTGTACCAGCATTCTTGAGACCGAAAGGGAGTTTACGGTATGCGAAGGTACCCCAAGGGAAAATAAAAGCGGTCTTATATTGATTCGCGGGTAAAATATTGATTTGATTATAGCCGAAAAATCCATCCATCAGAGAGACTATTTCACTCACATCACAATCGTCAACGATTTGGTTGACGAAAGGGGTTGGATAATTATCTTTAGGACAAGCCTTGTTAATATCCCTATAATCAACACAAACATGGGTTTCTCCTTGTTTCTTCGTAACCAAAACAAGATTGGACACCCAATCAGTCAACGCTACAGGGTAGACAAAACCAACTTTAAGAATTTTTTCAACTTTGAGTTTGATCACAACATCTTTCCGTGGATGAACTGGGCAAAGTCGTTGTCGAACGGATTTAGCATCAAGGTATGTCTTAATTTCATGTACAACGATATCTAGATCAATTCCAGACATCTCTTCGTAACTCCATGCAAAAACATAACAGAATTCTTGGAAAAGGGCCTTGTAATTTTTGATCTCGTCACGAGAACATGAGGCACCTATATGAACATTTTTCACAATTCCAGGCTTAATTGAAATATCTAGAGGGATGGTGGGTGAAATATTTCCCAAGTTCCCTTCATACAAAACATCACGTGTTGGTTCAGAAACTGGGGAGCATTAATAATAGAAGACGGATTTGAAATTTGTTGATAACTCTTGATAGTCTTAAGCTCAAGGAAGAGGATGGAATGATGATGTCCATCATCCCAAGGTGTGTCTTCCATAGACATAATTGCCATGATATTTTCATCAGTTGGAAATATTGTGTGAAATGGATAGAGAGACTTATCAAAGAGAGAAGGAGGAGAAGGAGATGTCGATTGAATATCTTGATAGGCCAATTCCATCAGACTTAAAGGAATTTGGTTTCCATAACGAAGACATTCTTCCAAGATAGGTACTATCCAAGGGTCATAGGACTCGGGGATTTTGCTAACACCGGTCGAAATCATGTTAATAGAAGCAACAAAAGGAGGAGGAACATCGGGTGGTGGAATGGGAAAAGTACCCATTAACTATGAGTCCTTTAAAACAACCACACTAACATTGTAACATCCCCAAAAACAAATTATTTTTTAATTTGAAAATTATTAGGAAAATTATTTTGTTTTTTGGTAAATTTGAAATTGGAAAATTTTTGCCATTTATGGCAATTCCAAATTTTGAATTTGGTTAATTGTAATTAATGATTATGACTGTTGGGAAGAGATATGATTTTACCCAACTAACTACTTGACTATGACACTTTTATGAAACAAAATATTTTATAATTATTGCAGGAGGACAAATGGAACAGACATGTTGAAATCAGTTGACCATGACTCCATGAGTGGGGAACATGTTGGAACTACCTCAGGGCTGATTGTTACAAGTGGCAAATCCATAATTTGGCCATGGGAAGCCCCTAAAAATCAAGGATTTGGAAATCTGCGAAAATTCCCAAGAGGGAAAAAGACCTAGGCACTTTTTCTTTTGGATATCTAGAAAATGTGAGGAGGCATGACGCTACCTAGTATGCTGGAGAAAATTATTGATTGCTTGTTGTTATGAACACTACTTGATGAGTGTGAGGCAAGGAGAAAACTGTTGAAGGCATTGTTGAGGAGGAATTCCATGTTAGCCCTCATGGATTCTTGGTCAAGCTAGGGGGTGAACAGGACAAGTGATTTGGTTGCCCTGTTCTACGGTTGGGAGGATCGTGGTTGTTCCATTTGTTGTCCGACAACTTTTTTTCAGAGATGTCCACTTTATCCTTCTCTATTTATATGTCTTGATAAATTCTTGGTTGATGCATGTTTTATCTGATTTGTATATATATGAGATGTCCTGTTATCAAATTCTGAAGGAATTGTAGTTGTGGTTAAAATAATCCCACTCCATAATTTTATTTGAATTTTTTGTTAGAATCCGATGCATCTAATATGACTGGTTATTTTATTAGTAATCTCCCTTTGGAAGAAATTTTGAGAATTTCTTTCAAGAATCCCACACATTTATCTCTGAACATTGATTTTTATTTTAGCTTAGTTACCCTATCATATTTAATTTGTTGCTACGATTAGTCATAATTAAATGGGAGATAATTATACATATATATACAAGTACATAATATATGAATATGTAG
>JZKD02S2127512.1:265137-276559 GCA_000966675.3 Picea glauca
TGGCTCTATGAACTAGACTACTGTTTTAATAAGATATATTGTAGGTGAAAACCTCTAAATAAATTGTATTGGCAAATTCAAGAATTATCTATTTTTTAAAATTGAATAGTGTAGCCATGTACATACAGTTATATCTTACCGTCCTATAGGTGAATGACTATACAAAAACCATATTAATTAAATTGAAATTTCATTCATGTCCATGCTAAATCAAACAAGGGGGAACTCTATGTATGTATGGAATAAGGAAGAAGATATACATTTCTATCCTACTATAAGGAGAATACAGAGTCACGGTATTTATAAAACATCGAAGTAAAGTAAAACAGTATAGAAGCTTCATATAGCACAATAGACATCCATATGATACAAATATACATATATCTAGATGTATATATATCTGTACAATAGATTCGATTTAAAAAGTATAGACCTTTAGAAATGAACAAGTTTATTTTCTATGCAGTGCGTAACTGTAAGTTCAAACTATACAAACATTAGACATTGAATATGCAACATAAGATGACAGCCCACGGTAAATAATTTAAGTATAGGAGGAAACCAGAATGGCGAGAAGGATTGAATCAAATCATCAACAGTCATTGAAATAATTCAAGTAGGCAGAGAAAGGCCATGTAGCTTAACTTCAAAGGAGATATTACATATATCAACCAGACCAAAGAAAAATCAAGAGCACAATTGGGAACTCTCCTCCTTCCAGCCACTACAGGAAATCGAGCAGAAACTATACTTCCTATCATTAATTGAGATTGAAATGTGTGCCTTCACTGTGTGAACACCTGAAGAGTTTACTAAAGGAAATCGAATACCTTTTGCACCGAGGATAGGAACGCAACATTTATAAGTTTTGCGCATATGGAAGATCTACAATGTTTTACCATGAAATATCAGTAATTATATGAAAGAAAGGCAAACAAAAACATCAACAAAATAATAAATGTAATAACAGAGTATTCTAGAATGATACTCAACTTATGACAAGCAGTTTCATGTTCTTCCCTTGTCGCTCCTGGCTGGATAGGTGACCGGGTCGAGGGGGAATGGTCCAATGACTCCCTGATGGGTACACTTGCATCAACAGGGCCCATCGTTAGTGTTTATATTGAGTCCCAAAATCTATCACTCACGAAAATGAAATAATTGACAGTACTAGGTTTCTTTTAACATAGAAACGGTATAAATCATGCGGTGCAAAGACATAATATAAAAATTTTACGTAGAACAGAGACTATCTAACTATTGATTTTAAAACCTTCCAGAACCAAATTGCAAAGGGTAAAGTTTCTTTATAAATTCAACAATCGATAAGAAGTTATCTTTATACTGAATTCAAATGGTGTAGGTCACGATAATGACAATACGTCTGTAAACTCAAAAGGACTCTATATACCGTAGGGTATCTTTAATAGACTATTCGTAAATCGCAGAGGTCACATTTGGAATGACACCAGACAGGAATGTATTAAGACATAAATAAATCAACATATGTGAAGGTACCAGTGAAAACTGGATGAAACTACAGAAGTATGGACTCACCCCTTACAGGAAAAAGGAAAGAAAATATACAATCTATTATGCATTACATAGTGGGACTATTCTTCCGAAAGAGAATTTTGCGCACAGTCCCACGAAGATTCGTCTTCGAGACTCAACTTACAATAATAGAGGGACTATAAGGAGCCACAATAACATAGATTTAAAAAACTCTAGATCTTGAAACATAACCCAAGTGAAATGGATGCATTCTCTCTAAACCAGAGGAGGAATGTCGATACCTTCAAAAGAGATTGAGGAAGAAACAACCAAATAGTACCACTTCTCCGGGAATGGGAACAAATTAGAAAGTATTATAGTGAAGTAACTATAAAGGGAGTTTTCAGCAGAAAGAAAATGTATAACAAAAGTTACATAATCACTACGGCTTTCACTATAATGATTATCCGAAGAGCCACCTTATTATTCAACCATAGAAATACATTAAGGGAAAGACTTACCAGGGGAATCGAACCATGTTGTCTGATACACCAGTTAAACGACCTCCAATGACGACAGTCTCCTCTGCTAAGAAAATGATACGCAGATCCTCTTTGATGCAGGAGCATCGCCAACACATCAAGAAGGCCAGCGCGGAAGCGGAGGAACAGCTAGACAAGTGCCAGCGCACATTTTGAAACACCTTGAAATTGTTGCACGAACATTAATGTGGAAATTTAATGAGGCGCACTTGTATATTGTAAAATGGACCTTGAGCGGATTTCTCTCGTCCTTTAGTAGGTAGAGGCATTTAAGATAGTTAATGTAGGTGGATAGAATTTTAATTCTAGATTAGACAGTTTGAGAGCGCAAGAGGGAAACGGGATATAGACACCCTCATTTTGCATTGTAATATTATTGAAGCATTAGAGCAAGAGCAAGCAGAGAGCTGTGTAAGAACACCCATGTACAGACATTTGAATTAATAGAAAGAATTGGTTCAAATTCATGGTTTCTGTTGTTCTTTTTGTATTGATGTTGATATGCTCATGAATGTTTGCTTCCAGATATACATTTTCTTTTATATGTTGTGTATATGATTTCATGTTTGAATTGAAGTCTGAGAGGAAGAGGGAATGAGTTTCAATTGTTTCTCTATTTGAGCCAGAGAATTCCTGCAAGGAGTGCAGTGGAAGTGTCTGCAAGGAGTGCGTCGACAGAAGGTTCAGATAGAGATAGCTTTTGTTCTCATTCATCCCAAAAGTGCAGATAGGCACAGGAGCCGTGTAAGGAGTGCGCAGGCCAAGCTAAGTCTCAGGGTTACGAACCTAAGTACGAGTTGAAGGACTACTGCTATAGACGTGCGCAGGGTCAAAAGGATTCAAACATTTGAAGTGTTTGAATGTTGCCGCAAGGAGTGCATGCAAAAGTCTTTTCCAAGGTTTAGAGTTGGAGAAAGCTCATGAGGGAGAGGGCCCTTGGAATTATTGGAAGACAGCACAGGGAGTTGGTGCGTGAAGTGTTCAAGCAGGCATTGCAAGTTTGCGCGCAGATGAACAAGTTTCAAGGAGGAAGACTTGGTTCAAATTTTCAGAGGTCATCAAAGAAGAAACGGACGGTCGGTGTTCTCTAAGGAGGATTCGTGATAATCTGTGGGCCGTCAAATCTTGCGGAGGTGCAAGGGAGATACGGAATCATATTCTCTAAGAGGTCAGAAGCTCAAGAGGGGCAGGTTCGTCGATCCGAGCCACAAGGGTCGTCGGGTTTGCATGTGGAATCGTGTATCGGGGTTTCATGGATCGAAACTTCGAATTATTGAAACGGGAATCGCGATATTGCGATACGCGAAATCCTGACAAGTTGAAGGATAGTGTGGGCCATAGCGGAGTCGGTTAGTGAACAGGTGGTACACCATTTCTAAGTTCGGGGAAAGTAAAATCCCAATACGATTGCATCAGGATTCGCAAAATCGCGAACCCTGAATTGTCGATGAAGTTAAGGACCATTGAATAGTCAATCTGCGCATGCGTCGGAGTTTCAGCGTATCGGGCATCGGGAGTCGGGGATACAAGTTGTTTGATATCGCGAGTAGAAAAATCGTGATAGAGGAAACCCCGATAGGAGAAAAGGTCAGCATTAACTATTGTCGGGGTTCGGGGTTTTGAGAATTCAACACTTGACCATTGACCTCACGATATCGCGACGTCCGATCACCCGATTGTAACATGGGGATCGCGTGAAGAGTTCTATGGGTGCAGATTTCCCGATAGGGAAAAAGAGGAACATTGAGTTCTTCGGGCCGAGAAGGAAGAAAAGATCCTGAGCTGACATAGACCTTCTGACCTATAGGTTTGTGAGGAAGGGCATTGGCGTCAAGTGGTATCAGAACACAGAAAGGTTCTTTGATTTTTGTAGCAAAGAAGAGGAGAATTCACCATGCCGTCGAGAAGAGATAGAAAGTCACCCGATCCAGAGGATAGGGAAATGTCGCGATGAAGAGGCAGGCAGATGGAAGATCCAGCTATAGAGAGACAAATGCGTGATCTCTGAGCCAGAATCGAAGACATGGAGACAGCGCAAAGACACACAGCCAGTGCGAGGGATCTGAGTGATTCCGAAAGTGAAGTCAAGGCTGAACGTGAAGAGGAAGTTGCAGTTGAAGATGCATCAAATGAGCGTTTGATCAGAGCTATTGCCAGGATGGGTGTAAGGGAAAAGATGGACATTCCAGTTTACGAGGGAAACTTGGATGCAGAGGAGCTTCTAGACTGGATTAGAGCTCTCGACACATACTTCGACTATGAAGATGTCGAAGAGGACAAGAAAGTCAAGCATGTTGTCACAAGACTGAATGGACATGCAGCATTGTGGTGGGATGAACTGCAAGCTGACAGACGCTGCAAGGGCAAGCAGAAGATCAAGAGCTGGGATAGGATGATCGTGAAGATGAAGGTGAAATTCATCCCCAGGGACTATCAAATTACTCTGTTCAGGAGGATGCAGAACCTGAGACAGAAGCTGATGACAGTGAAAGAATACACTGAGGAATTCTACAAACTGAAAATCAGGGCAGGTCATTGGGAGAGCGATGATGAGAAAGTTTCCAGATATATGAATGGCCTGAGATATGATATCCAGGATTTGATGAGCATGGTAACCATCCGGACGGTGGAAGATGCTTATCAGATGGCTTTGAAAGAAGAAGAGAAGCTAAGCCGAAAGCAGAGTCAGAGGGGCCGAGGCAGAAGTCATCCCAGAGGCAAGTCAGTTGCCCAGGATAAATACCAAAAGCCTAAGGACGACTGGAAGAAACCTATGACTCGCACACAGAGTGGTGGGACCACACAGAGGGGGCCATATGTTGAACAGAGAGGGAAGCATATTGAGCAGAGAGGAGAGTATGCTGACCATAACACTTTTCCTCATACTAGAGGTAGAGGAAGAGGTGGAGTAATCACATGCTTCACATGCGGAAAGAATGGGCACAAGTCTTACAAGTGCCCAAAGAAAAAGAAGGACATTGGAGAAGCTCACATCACCGAAGCGCAGGGGTGGGATGTTGAGGTAGAAGACGTTGAAGGCGGAAGATCACTCATGATGCGAAAAGTCCTTTTGACATCCGAGAACGAGGTGGAAAGTTCAGTCCAAAGGACCAGACTTTTTAGGACTGCTTGCAAGACCAAGGACAGGGTATGAAAGGTCATAGTGGACAGTGGTAGCACGGATAATCTCATTTCTACGGAGACGGTATAGAAGCTGGAGCTGGAGACGACTAATCATCCAATCCCATACAGAGTTTCGTGGCTACAGAAAGGACACCAGGTAACTGTCACTAAACAATGCTTGGTTGAATTCAAAATAGGAAGATATAATGATAAGATCTTATGTGATGACATTCCTATGGATGTTTGTCATCTATTGCTGGGTAGACCATGGCAATATGATAGGAATGTGATTCATGATGGTTGAATGAACACATACACCCTGGAAAAGAATGGGAGGACACACATGTTGCTTCCGATAAAGGATAAAGAGGTGAAGCCGGAAGTAAGAAACATAGTACTTCTCATGAGTGGGAAGGAACTTCTTACAGAGGTGAAGAAGAAGGAGGATCCACAATTCTTTGTGGTCAGGAAACCAAAGATTGTTCTGACTAGCACAAGAGTGGATGATTTACCAGATGAAATTCAGTAACTGCTGGAAGAGTTCGCTGACATAATAGTGGACAAATTACCTCATTCGTTGCCACTGATCAGGAGTGTGAGTCATCATATTGACCTCATACTAGGAGCCATTTTTTCAAATAAAGCCGCGTACAGATTGACGCTGTAGGAAAATGAAGAGGTTAAAAGGTAGGTCCAGGAGTTATTGGACAAAGGTTTGGTCAGGGAAAGCTTGAGCCCATGTGTTGTTCCAACAGTACTCAGTCCGAAGAAAGACGGAGGCTGGAGGATGTGCACTGATTCAAGAGCCATTAACAAGATAACCATCAGGTACAAATTTCCATTGCCGAGGATGGATGATCTGATGGATTTCTTGAGTGGAGAAAAATATTTTTCAAAGATTGATTTGAAAAGCGGATATCACTAGATTTGCATGAGAGAAGGCGATGAATGGAATACAACATTCAAAACAAATGAGGGTTTGTATGAATGGCTTTTTATGCCATTTGGCTTAACAAATGCGCCAAGTACCTTCATGAGGTTGATGAACGAAGTCCTGAAGGAGTTCATCGGGAAGTTTTTCATTGTGTATTTGGATGACATATTGGTTTACAGTAAGATAGTGGTAGAGCACTTGAAGCATTTGGCTACAGTGATGCAGAAATTACAGCAGGAGAAGCTGTTGATTAACATGAAGAAGTCCTCATTCATGAAGACAGAGCTCATTTACTTGGGGTTTGTTATTTCGGTGAAGGAGTTGAGGATGGATCCAGATAAGGTGGAAGTGATTAAGAATTGGCCATCACCGAAGAATATCTTTGAGGTGAGAAGTTTTCATGGACTGGCTAGTTTCTACCGAAAGTTCATCAGGAATTTCAGTGGAATTAGTGCAGCGATGATGGATACAGTGAAGAAGCGGCATAAGTCTTTTCACTGGACAGCAGAGGCTGAGAAAATTTTTAATCTGTTGAAGAGGAAGATTATGGAACAACCAGTTTTGGTGTTGCCATATTTCCAAAAGAAATTTCAGGTGAAATGCGATGCAAGTGGGTTTGCAATCGGGGCAGTCTTAAGTCAAGAGGACAGGCCGATAGCGTACTTCAGTGAGAAGCTGAATGAAGCGAAATTGAAGTACTCCACATATGATAAGGAGTTCTATGCTATCATACAGGCATTGAATAAATGGAGGCATTACTTGATCCCGAAAGAATTTGTTTTGTACAGTGACAATCATGCACTACAGTTTGTGACTCAACAGGAGAAGTTGAATCAGAAACATGTTAAATGGGTTGAGTATATGCAGAATTTCACTTTTTTGATTAAACATATTTCTAGTACTGCTAACAAAGTGGTTGATGCTTTGAGCAGGAAGTGTTTGTTGTTGCAGGAGTTCAGAGTCAAAACGTTGGGTTTTGATGATCTCAGAGACATATACGTTGATGATCAGGATTTTGGAGAGACGTATGAAGCAGCTGAGAATCCAGTTCTCAGAGACAGAAGCCAATGGGCGTAATACATGATCCAGGAAGGATTGATGTTTAAGGGCAATCAGTTGTGTATTCTGAAATGCTCCATGAGGGAGAACTTGTTGAACGAGAAACACAGTGGAGGATTGGTCGGACATTTTGGTCATGACAAAACATTCGCAAAGCTGAGCGAATCATACTTTTGGCCAGGAATGCAAGCATATGTCAAGATATTTGTAGACAGATGCAGAATTTGCCAGCATTCGAAGGGAAGGAAACAGAATGCGGGATTCTATCAACCATTTCCCATACCAGAGAGGTTGTGGGATGCGATTAGCATGGATTTTGTATTGGGGTTGTCGAGAACACAAAGAGGTGTTGATTCAATATTTGTGGTGGTGGATAGATTTTCCAAAATGGCACACTTCATTCCATGTCAGAAAACCAGTGACGCGACTCACATCACGAACCTGTTTTTCAAAGAGGTCATTCGACTTCATGGGTTGCCGAAGAGCATAGTTTCGGACAGAGATACGAAATTCATAGGGAATTTTTGGAGGACCTTATGGAAGAAGTTGGGAACTAACTTGGCATTTAGTTCATCTTATCATCCTCAGATGGATGGACAGACGAAAGTGGTAAACAGAAGTCTGGGAGACTTGCTGAGAAGCTTGGTGATGGAACACCACACCCAATGGGACAACATATTTCCACAGGCAGAGTTTGCTTATAATGACTCTGTTAATAGGAGCACAGGGCAGAGTCCATTTTAGGTTGTCTATGGGATGCAGCCAAGAGGAATTTCTAAACTGAGGGATTCAGAATAGACTACTACTAGGAGCGCTAGTGCAGAGGAATTCGCAGAAGCGATGAAAGAACTTCATAGCCAGGTGAAGGAGCGACTGTTGAAATCAAGCCAAGAATATAAACGCAGAGGAGATCAGCATAAGAGACAACTTCAGTTTGAATTTGGTGATATGGTTCTGGCACATCTGAGTAAGGAAAGGTTCCTGAGAGGAACATACAATAAATTGAAAATGAAGAAAATCGGACCATGTAGGGTCTTGAGGAAACTTGGGGACAATTATTATGATATTGAATTACCCGATGGGATCGGAATCTCTCTGATATTCAATATCTCATATTTGTACCCATACAAAGCTGAAGAAACAGGGACTGGAGCTGAGCAGCCAGTGATCCAATGGACAAAGCAGATGCCAGTTGCAGAGAAGCCGCAGATGGAGTGCATACTGGATAAGAGAATTGGCAAGAAGACCAGGAGAAAAGAATACTTTAAGTATCTAGTCAAGTGGAAGAACCATCCAGTTGAAGATGCCAGCTGGGAGACTGAAGCATAGATACGGAAGCATGGATGGACCGTGCAGGAGCTCATGGAAAGGAGCCCATGAATTTTTTTCAAGCGAGGGAGTATGATGCAAGAGCATCACCAACACATCAAACGGGCCAGCGCGGAAGCGGAGGAACAGCTGGACAAGTGCCAGTGCACATTTTGAAACACCTTGAAATTTTTGCGCGAACATTAATGTGGAAATTTAATGAGGCGCACTTGTATATTGTAAAATGGACCTTGAGCGGATTTCTCTCGTCCTTTAGTAGGTAGAGGCATTTAAGATAGTTAATGTAGGTGGATAGAATTTTAATTCTAGATTAGACAGTTTGAGAGCGCAAGAGGGAAACGGGATATAGACACCCTCATTTTGCATTGTAATATTATTGAAGCATTAGAGAAAGAGAAAGCAGAGAGCTGTGTAAGAACACCCATGTACAGACATTTGAATTAATAGAAAGAATTGGTTCAAATTCATGGTTTGTGTTGTTCTCTGTGTATTGATGTTGATATGCTCATGAATGTTTGCTTCCAGTTATACATTTGCTTTTATATGTTGTGTATATGATTTCATGTTTGAATTGAAGTCTGAGAGGAAGAGGGAATGAGTTTCAATTGTTTCTCTATTTGAGCCAGAGAATTCTTGCAAGGAGTGCAGTGGAAGTGTTCGCAAGGAGTGTGTCGATAGAAGGTTCAGATAGAGATAGCTTTTGTTCTCATTCATCCCAAAAGTGCAGACAGACACAGGAGTCGTGCAAGGAGTGCGCAAGCCAAGCTAAGTCTCAGGGTTGCGAACTTGAGTACGACTTGAAGGACTGCTGCTACAGACATGCACAGGGTCAAAAGGATTCAAACATTTGAATTGTTTGAAGGTTGTCGCAAGTAGTGCGTGCAAAATTATTTTCCAAGGTTCAGAGTTGGAAAAAGATTAGGAGGGAGAGGGCCCTTGGAATTATTGGAAGACAGCGCAGAGAGTTGGTGCATGAAGTGTTCAAGAAGGCGTTGCAAGTTTGCACACAGACGAACAAGTTTCACGGAGGAATACTTGGTTCAAATTTTCAGAGGTCATCAAAGAAGAAATGGACGGTCAGTGTTCTCCAAGGAGGATTCGCGATAATCCGTGGGCCGTCAGATCTTGCAAAGGTGCAAGGGAGATACGGAGTCATATTCTCTAAGAGGTCAGAAGCTCAGGAGGGGCAGGGCCATCGATCTGAGCCACAAGGGCCATCGGGTTTGCATGTGGAATCGTGTATCGGGGTTTCGTGGATTGAAACTTCAAATTATTGAAACGGGAATCGCGATATTGTGATACGCGAAATCCAGATGAGTAGAAGGATAGTGTGGGCCATAGCGGAGACGGTTAGTGAATAGGTGGTACACCATTTCGGAGTTCGGGGAAAGTAAAATCCCGATACAATTGCATCAGGATTCGCGAAATCGCGAACCCCGAATTGTCGATGAAGTGAAGGACCGTTGAATAGTCAACCCACGCATGCATCAGAGTTTCGGCATATCAGGCATCGGGAGTCAGGGATACAAGTTGTTTGATATGGCAAGTAGCAAAATCACGATAGAGGAAACCCCGATAGGAGAAAAGGTCAGCGTTGACTATTGTCGAGGTTCAGGGTTTCAAGAGTTCGACACTCAACCATTGACCTCGCGATATCGCGAAGTCCGATCGCCCGATTGTAACGTGGGGATCGCGTGAAGAGTTCTGTGGGTGCAGATTTCCCGATAGGGAAAAAGAGGAACATTGAGTTCTTCGGGCCGAGAAGGAAGAAAATATATTTAGCTGACGTAGACCTTCCGACCTGCGGGGTTGTGAGGAAGGGCGTTGGCATCACTCTTCGAAGAACTCCACAATGAAAATTGTGAACACATTAAAACCCTAAGCAGTGCCTTTATTTCTTAGTGTAAATGCAAAGAGTACAAAGGACGGTATAAGCCATGTGATGAAGGCAGAGTCGGTGTGACACGTTGGATGAAAAGCCAGGTGAATACAATGTAACTCACACTCGCGGGACTGCCATTAAATGGTAGTTACAGAGCCTTAACTCCTCCTGACAGTAGATCACCCCTTCCACATAAAATAATGTCGCGAATATACCCCTCCATGACTTGACAAGTTTGGATCTTGTTCTCATCCACTTATTTAGTTTTAGTTAGCATTTCGATCAGGATAAGACTTCGTTGGAACATCTTTTACATAAGTCGGGGTAATGAGAGTTAACACGAGTCCTCGTTAGTTGAACCTCTTTAGGTGTTTTGGTTTGGAACATCACTAAACCCATTGTATAAGTTTTAGAAACCCATTTAATTACTGGGACTCTATAGTTATGTCAGACACATGTTATTAAACCTGATCCCATGGCTATATAGATGGAAATAAAATATTTCCCAAGGACCAATTAAGTAGATAGACTTGCACGCAAACTTAGGAATCTCATGTTAAATATAGAGTTGCAATATAAGTCTTAAGTCTAACCACTATATAGACATGCATACGCAAATAGGTAAACAAGATGGAGGCAAAGGGGAATTACTAGAACCCTTGGTGATTTATCCTTATATTCGTTTCTATCCAAAGTAAGTTAAGATGGCATAGCTATAACATCATTTGGTAGGCAGAACTTAAGATTTACCCCACAGACATTTATAACAAAGATGAGGATCTCCTCCTTCTACTAGAAAATATATAAAACGAAATTTGGGAATTAATGACCATAGAAAAAATAAAAATAAAAATAAAAAATTATGGCAAATTTGAGGTTCATTACATATGGTAGAAGAGAAAATGTTACAGCACTTGGACCTTGAACAGGTCCACATTATTTACTTAGTGTTGATTAAGGTTGGTTGTCATTGATGTCAACCCTTGAAGAAAGCCCCGTAGCAAAAAGGTTTGGGTAATGGACCCAATATTGTTTGATGTAAATATGACTCATTATTGT
>JZKD02S2127512.1:339614-377306 GCA_000966675.3 Picea glauca
GCAACGGGAGAATTTAATGATTTTATTATTTGCCTATTATGCAAGGTGACCAAATCATTTTTTGGGAACAAGTGAATTGCTAAATTAAATAAAATCCTTCCCATTGGAGGCAAACTCATATCAACTCATGACATAAGAATATCCCAATCATCAGTAACGGGTTCAACATTTCTTATGTTAGTCAAGAGTTGTTGAAAAGCGGCTTGCCTTGGATGATTTCCTTGTTGTCGAAATATTGTATCCAAAGTAATAACAATGTTGAATTTTTTCCATAAAACTTTCCTTGTTGTATTACCTGCATACAAAGGCTTATCTTTTATAGGAGGAAATTGACCAAGGTCACCCATAAGAATGATGGATCTACCACCAAAAGAGCAGGATTTTTTCTCAGGAAATTCTTCTCGTAATCGAGAATATATCTGTATGAATAACTTTATTCCTAGAAAGTTCATTTCATCAATCAAAATATATCAAATATTTCACATTTCTTCTTGAAATATTGCAAGAGATTTCGCTTATAGTGGTCTCATATCTTTGATAGGAATTTTGAGAATAGAGTGTATTGTTTTTGCGTGTATATTAAAAGAAGTTATTCATGTTGGAGCAAGCAAAAGCAATGGACTATGGCCATTAGATGCTGAAGTGAAAAGAGAATGAGAAATATAATGAATAACAAAAGACTTGACAGTGCCAACAGTGCCCTGTATAATCATGTGAAGAGGTTCATGATGCTCATATTCAACTGAGTGTCGTAATACGATCTCAAAAGCAAGTCATTTTTTCTTTGACAAGGATGTTGGTGAAGGAATTTTGGTAAGATATTTTTTGACAATAACACCCCTAGATTGGGAATATTTTTATAAAATTAATAGATTCTTCTACAACACCATTTGAAACCACTGATTTCTCCCAATTAAAGAATAAATCAAAGTCCCTTCAACCAAGACTCTAAAGGTCAGAAATAGTCACATTATTTGGAGGTATCAAGTGAGATAAAACTTGCCATTCTTCAAAATCATATTCAACAATGGTTTCTTGTTCATGGGAATCTTCATCGTCTTCAACTGTATTAGAAGAGATAAGGGAACGATCAACATGCCATGCTCGATATTGAAAATTCCACCAATTTTCAATGATTGTTTCACTTGAAAGTCCAATATCAATGGGAATATTATGAAATGGCTTGTACAAAAGTAACTAGGTCCAATAGAAAGTCTCAAAGTCATCTGAAGCCTCACTGGGAATACAATAAAAATGCATCCTAACTAGAACAATGGCATGAACATCTCTATGTTTCCATTATTATTTCTTACGTTTTTCATCAAAGGTCCAAGATCTTGTTGTTTCTATCATAGAAAAATGATCAAGAAAAGGTGGATTTTGATATATTTGAAGAAAATTATCCGGAGATGAAAATTGATGGGGATTATTTGATACTTTCTTAAAAACCGTTCTACCAACATCTAAGGAAAAGAATTTCTTACTACAAACAACAAGAAGTGGTTTCAACAACATATGGGAGGTTTCTTGTGTGCCAATATTGTGATCAACAAGGGTTTTTGCAAGGAACCTTCTGTATTCACACAATGCAGGAGCTTCTAAGGCGCTTACATTTGAAATTCTAGCCAACATATATTGATAACTTTATGACCTCTTTTCTACCTTGGAAGCATACTTTGCAATATATTTCAAGATAGCATGTCGAGAAATAACTCACTGAAAATAAACATTAGCATGCCACATTGCAAGAATATCAACATTATGAACATTATGAAAGTTTCTTGCAATCATGGAAATATCTTGTGGAAAGCTAATTGTGTGACCATTATATTTATATTTCCCACCACGAGCATGTGTAACTTGTAGTATTGCATTAACCTATGATATTAGCATCTCTTCAACTTGGGTAAGAACGCTTAGAAAATGAGGTTGGACTCCTGGATCCATGTTATTCCAATGAGAGAAACAATGGGAACCTCGCTCATATTTAAACCTTTTACAATGAGGACCTTCAGGCCCTCTAAAAACTTGGATTCTAGGATAAGATTCACGACAAACATGGAATATTTGAACAATGGAGAGGCTATCAATATTAGCTCAAAAATGTTTATGAACTTCAATCATGTTGGCATCAAAATTATGGAAATCACGTTGATTCACTTGATGGATATGAACTCTAGACACTAGAGCATCTTCAATACCAATGTTACAGGCCCTACCCAAGTTTGGGGAAAGAGGAATGGTTGCATTGTTTCCAGTGTTTCTTTCCCATGAATTTATGGATTGCATGTATCTACTTTGATTGCATTGAATGGTGTCCTAGTCATAAAAAATACAAAACTTTAATTTCCAACTTACTTCCTTACATGAAAAGAAAAAAAGTAAAAAAATGAAAGAAAATGATATACATAGAACATGTACATTATATTTCCAATTAGATGGTCTCGATTGACCTGGAGAAAGGTAATGAGAAGACTCCCCTTGACTTCCAACATGTGTTGTTGGAATATATTGGGTGGTCAGTTCTATATACCTATTGGAACGGTTTGTATCCTGCCAATAAGAAGAAAATAAAATGTGTTTTTAGCAATCTATATAACAGGTCTACTTGCAAAATAGTGACAATGAATAATGGCATTGAAATACCTTAGTTATTCCAAGTGAAATAGTTCTAATTGATTATGTTGGTGGGGATATATTTGTTTCATAATGAGGGAGAGGAGACGTAGATCCAATACCAGCAACTAAAGGTTGCAAATTATCAACCAAATTGGAAAGAATATTATTGTCATCCACAACTTCAAATGGAAGTATACGTTGAATGTCCTCTGTAACTCTAGAATTAAGGTTTTTCACCCTTCCTTCATGTTGCAATCTAATATTTTCATTTGTAGAAGACTCAAGGTTGTCATTTGAGGTAAGGTTTTCAACATGATGATATTTCGGAAAATGAGAAGTTTTGGCAATTAAAACAACATTGTTAGGAGATTCTGGAATAGAAGAAATATTTTGAGTATGAAACTATTGTTGGAAAGAAACATCAAGAGGAATTGTTGTTCACATGATAGTATCCAAACTTCAATACTTACGGCTATCGGGAAAATCATTTTCAATATTACTTCAAGTGGTTCTTGCACGATACAAAGATCTTCTACGTTCATTTATTTCATCTTTTTTTTGTTGATATCGTAAATGATGAAGTTCATTTGTCCTCTCACATGTTATCACAAAACGAGTACGTTTCGCAATATGCTTACTTATGCCTTCAGTAAACATTTCTATAAGTACATAGGAAAAAATACATCATTATTAACTTACCATACTCGATTGAATTAGAAGAGTGGTTTAATCACATAATTAGGAAATATAAATAGACGTCATTAGGAACCATATATAGAATTGCAATTAAGAAACAATGGATAAACAAATATGGAAATGACAATTATATAAAAGTGAAAAGTATCAAAATATATAATAGAATATGAACATTTCTGAAACAAGTATAAAATGTTTGATAATATTTGACATAACTTATTATAAGGCCAAGTATCCTAAGCCATCAAATTTATTCCCAATGGTGGAATGTCATCAATAGAATCCATATTTGGAAGAAGTGGAAAATATTTTCCATTTTTCAATGAGATCATTGCAATGGTCTTGCAAAGGAAATATCATCCCATAGTATTGTAACATGGATACATTTGTGATCTTTGTTGGGACACAAAATCCAGTTATCAAATCATAGAACATGGGTGGAACTTCATTGTTATTGTACATGTCAATACTATCACATCCACTATTTGAAATGGAAGATAGCCAAGGCATATTTTATTTATATCCATTGAAAGGTGTTGCAAAAAAATCCATTTGAATCCTGAGTTATCCTCAAAATAGTCCAAACTTTGTTCAATACATGGTTGACCAAATTGAAAATTATCCACTTCCTCAATAGACCAAGCTGAGGTGGAACCATCATTGATGAGACATATAAGTTGGTTATTGTATAATTTCAATGACATACATCATATGTCTGTGATTGGAAAAAAATAAAAATCCCACTGATTATTTAAAACATCCAACCAATAGGTAGTGTACCCATACCGAGGGTAATCTTCATAATTTTTGTCCAAATACAACCAATAAATTCTACTTTTATAGATTACTACCTCTTTTGGAGGTGTAGTGCCACCATAAGGAATGTTTTTCCTTCTCCACACCCTGTCAAGGCTACTGCAAATGAAATACTTTGATTGCATTTTTTTTCAAATATGTTTCAAAACAATCCATTCAAATTTTCCAACACTGACATTCTCCAAGAGTGTAAAGAAACCACAGTCTCCAACCCATATAGATCCTATATTTTTTAATGACTCGGTAAATAGATTCATCACAAAATAATTATTTGCAAGGGATCATCCTATTGGTAAAGATAATAAAATTAGGGATCAAACTATGCATTCAATTGTGTATCTGGAATCTATAAATGGCACATGAAAATGGCATATGCGACCAATTTGATTAAGGTATGCTCCTAGGAAGTAACGTTCCTCACCATGGAGAAAAGGAATTAAAAAACTAAATCACTACTGGAAACTCCATGACATTGACCAAGAAATTAAGGGGTTTGTAAAACAACATTCCAGTGTTTACAAACAGTTCTAAATCTTGTCAATACTAAAAAAGGGAGCCAAAAAAATAGTTTTTCCAAAATTTTGAATGGAAAATAAATCCATATGGTTGGATCCATAACGATATGAAGAATTTGCCTAGCAATGAAAAAATACAAACATAGTGAATAGAACTATTTTTTAATGAAATCTAAAACATGAAACCTTAAATGAATAGCAGGATGAATAAAATCATCAACCTTGTAAAAGAAATGGAAGAAATGACAAAAAAATGAAATAAAATAACAAAAAAATAAAATGTTAGGATCTACATATCAAGTATATTGAAAACCCCATTAATATTTATGAAAACTCCGGTAATTTTTAAAAATCATTCAATCAATACATAATGTGACTACTAAAAAAATGCATTTCTCTAATGACTATTTCTTTATTATTGTTTTTTTTTCAATTTAAGTTTATGGGCTTAAGTAAACATAAAAGGGTCAAGTAAAAATCGTGAATACAATGCATTGCACCTATAACAAAATGATATTAGTATGATGGAAGTTGCAACCTTGGGGTTTATTCTATCAAGAAAAGGAACAAAATATTTTGAATGAACTATATAGAGAGTTTAACGGCTTGGGAGTTTAAAAGCACCGGCTTTAACTGTTGGCCCACTCATTTGTAACAACATATAAATCCAAAACATTAAATAGCCTTTCATCACTGATATGAAAAGGTTATTGTTATAGCAAGATTTGTCTCACCCTATGCAATCTTGCACAGAGGGTCTTTCTCCATTTCCCTATGCAGACTTTTCATCCCTTTTTGCAAATCCCAGAGCTAAAAATATTTTTTTTCCACATATACGCACCTTGCCTACTATATAGCATGCGTATACGCAGGTTGCACCACTACAGCCCGCGTACATCAAGATTTTTTTCCAAAAATGAAAAATGGTGTCGAGTTTCCATGTCACGACAGGAGATCAATGATCCTTGGCCTTCCATATACTGGAAACGTTCTGACTCGACCCTTCATTTCCACTTGAAGGCTATGAATGGGCCAATTCCGAGCTATGGAAAGAGTGGTGCCCTAGTCGCCCTAAAAAAGGTATTGTTATCATTTATCACAGGTCACAGGTGAGTCCATTCTAGTTTTTGTATCTAAAGAAACTCTACACACCTCAGGTAAACCGCACAAAATTTTACGAAGAAGAAAAAGACAAGTCAAGTGGGGAAATTTAAATATGTGTTTTTAATTTAAACACTTTAATGTATTTTAAACCCCTGTGATGTCTCTTTTCACATTAAACACGTATATTTTCACAGTAAATACGTATTTCACTGTGACGTATTTTAAAGACATATTTAAACACGTATTTTATTGTTGGTTGAAAATATCCCTCTCTAAACCTTTCTAACATTTATTTGGTTGATGGTTTCTACTAAAACTATAGTGTTAGGGTGGAATAACAGAAGTGGAATTCAATTCCCATTTTGGGAGTTGTTTGGTACTTTTATAATATAAAAAATTGTGAGCTATCAAAACATGTCATTTTAATAAATGTCCAAAGAATGCTAGGGTGGAACAACAGAAGTGGAATTCAATACTCATTTTGGATAGCAGTCATGTTATTTTTAGTTTTTAATAGAGTGCAAACAGTTATATCGAGTTTATTTTTATTTGCATAGATTAACATATTATAGACAATTTTAAAAACTACAATTTAACATTTTTTAAATAAATAATAAATAGAATTAAAATTGTAGATGTGACATCAACATAATTAAATTTTTGTGATGAACCAATCTCTTGTCGTGCTGCAGAGAGCCTTTATAAGGTGGATTAATTTGATCATAAAAAATATATTCGCAAATCTAGATGGCATGTTAGCAACTGAGCATGATATACAAGAGCTATTTGGACTATAATGATAGGAATGGTGTTTATCTCAAATACTCTGTTGTAAATACGGGTATGATATTCATTCCATTGATATCATAAGCATATGATATCAATGACATTAATAGTTACATGTGCTATCAAACTAAATGATCTTAATCCAACTAAAAACGACCTTAATAATGGCATGTGTTGGACGCACATGAAAGTGACCTAATCCAATACCTTAATCAAATCAGTTGCATATGTCGTTTTCACAGTTGCCCATGGCATATGTAATTTTTAATGGTTTTTAAAACCTAAATCCATTATGGCATGTGTCTACTGGAAATCATAATTGAAGGAAATCAATTTCATAAATTTTAAAGAGATAGACGAAGATATCACTTCATCATGCTTGATGGTTCTTTCCATTAGCCTTCTTCTGAGTCCAATATGTCACAAAATATTTGTTTTCTGGCTTTTCCTCCAAATGCATCCAGTGGGTCGAAAATTCTTGTGCAATAGTAATATGGATCAGATAACCTAGAAATCATAATTGTAAGAAACCTATTCCATAAATTTTAAAGAAATAGAGGAAGATCTTACCTCATCCCGCTTGATTTCTCTGTAAGCCTTCTTCCCAGTCCAATATCTCAAAAATAGTAATCGTTCTCTCACTTGTGCTCTAACCACAATTCCTCTACAATAGTAATATAAATGTAATATAAATATTGTAGCGACACATATATAATATGAGATGTAGATGACCATAATATGAAATTTCAAAAAGACAAATAAGTAATTAACTAATTTTAAATTGAACGCATAAAATTAAAGTGAACGCATAACTTTAAGTTTAAATTTAAATTTAATGCCAGAAATTTAAAGTGAACGCAGAAGAGAATAAGTTGAAATTGAACGCCATAAGTTTAAATTGAACGCATAAATTTAACTTGAACGCATAAATTGAAAGCATAACTTTAAATTGATTTCATAACTTTTAATTTAATGCATAACTTTTAAATTGAACGCATAAATTTAAAGTGAATGCATAAATTTAAATTGAAAGCATAAAAGATAGAAAGAGATAAATAACTTTAAATTGAACGGGCCAAATATGGCATCAGGCAATGCCACGGTTCACACTCTATAAAAAAATTAATGCTTCCCCCAATATGATATGTATCGGGTAATGAGGTTGAGATTGAAGTAGTGTCTACTAATTATCCAAACATGGTAATAAAATCTTGCATAGATATTGATCTTGGTTAATCATCTAAACATGGAAACCATACAGCCTTACAGTAATTTCTTAATATGATTAGGTAAATGTGAAAAAGTAAACAGTAATATGATTAGGTAAATGTGACCATCAAGTTAGAATTTTAGATTAAAAGATCATTAATTGTGCCCATTTCCAATAGGTGTAACTTGTATTATTGGATTAACCCATGCTACTAGCATTTCTTCAACCTGGGTAAGAACTCTTATAACATGAGGTTAGTCAGTTGGATCTGTATTATTCCAACGAGAGAAATGATGGGAACCTCGCTCATATTTACACCTTTTACAAAGAGGACCTTAAAGCCCTCTGAAAACTTGGATTCCAAGATAAGATTCACGGCAACATGGCACATTTGCACAATGGAGAGGCTATCAATCTTAGCTCAAATTTTTTTATGAACTTCAATCATGTTGTCATCAAAATTATGGAAAGCACATTGATTCACTTGATGGATATGAACTCTAGACACCGGAGCATCTTCGGGACCAATGTCAGAGGCCCTACCCAAATTTGGGGCAAGAGGAATGGTTCCATTGCTTCCAACGTTTCTTTCCCATGAATTTATGGATTGCATTTATTTACTTTGATTGCATTGAAAGGTGTCTTGGTCATTAAAAAAATATATAAAAATTTAATTTCCAACTTACTTCCTTACATGAGAAGAAAAAAAAAGTAAAAAATGAAAGCAAATGATATACATAGAACATGTACATTATATTGCCAATTAGATGGTCTCGGTTGACTTGGATCAAGGTAATGAGAAGGTTCCCCTTGACTTCCAACATTTTTTGTTAGAATATATTGGGAAGTCAATTCTATATATCTATTGGAATGGTTTGTGTCTGCCAATAAAGAGAAAAAAAAGCGTGTTTTTAGCAATCTATTTTACGGGTTTACTTGCAAAATAGTGACAATGAACAATGGTATTGAAATACCTTAGTTGTTTAAAGTGAAATAGTTCTAATTGATTCTGTTGGTGGGGGATATTTGGTGGAAAATGAGGGAGAGGAGATGCAAATCCAATACTAGTAGCTAAAGGTTGCAAATTATCAATCAAATTGGCAAGAATATTACTGTCACCCACAACTTCAAATGGAAGTATATGTTGAATGTCCTTCGTAACTCTAGCATGAATGTTTTCCACCCTTCCTTCATGTTGAAATCTAATATTTCCATTTGTAGAAGACTCAGATTTGTCATTTGAAGCAAGGTTTTGAACATGATGATCTTTCGTAAAATGAGAAGTTTTCCCAATTAAAACAACATTGTTAGGATATTCTGGAACAGAAGAAATATTTTGATTATGAAAAGACTATGGGAAGGAAACATCAAGAGGAATTGGTGTTCACATGATAGCATCCAAACGTTGATACTTACGGCTATCAGGAAAATCATTTTCAATATTATTTTGAGTGGTTCTTGCACGATAAAAAGATCTTCTACATTATTTATTGCATCTTTGTTTTGTTGAAATCATAAATGACGAAGTTCATTTCTCCTCTCACATGTTGTCACAGAACTAGTACATTTCGCAGTACACTTACTTGTGCATTCAGTAAACATTTCTACAAGTACATAGGAAAACATACATCATTATTAACTTACCATAATCATAGATTATTTTAGGGAATAAATTTCACAAATGGGATAATTTTCCATGGTTTTTCCAAAAAACACATTCGCCAATTTCCAATTTTTCTAAAAACGATTCGCCCGGATTCCATAGAATACAATTATTTTACCTTAAAAATCGCTAAAATTTTATAGAAACTATATAAAATCCTTAGAAATTTGAATTTTTTTACAAAACTATTGCTAAACATTTTACAATTTGCATATTAAAGACTAATAAGATTAGCCCAAGTTTCTACATTTTAATATAAATTTCCATCCTTAAAATTATCCCTAACTATATTAGATTGAATTAAAAAAGTGGTTTAATCACATAATTAAGAAATATAAATAAATGTCATTAGGAACCATATATAGAATTGCAATTAAGAAATAATAAAGAAAAAAATATGGAAATGAAAATTATATAAAAGTGAAAAGTATCAAAATATATAATAAAATATGAATATCTCTAAAACAATTAGAAAATGTTTGATAATATTTGACATAACTTATTATAAGACCAAGTAACCTAAGCCATCAAATCTATTTCCAATAGTGAAATGTCATCAACAATCATCCATATTTGGAATAGTAAAATCATTAATAATAATATAAAAACATTAATATTAAAAGCATTAATAATAATGTACAAATATTGATTATAAAAACATTAAAAAAAAACATTAAAAGAAAACATTAATAAAAAAAAAATACTAATTTATTACATTAATTTAAGAAATTAATTAAAAAACATATAAAAACATGAACGCATTTAAAAAAAAATTAAAACAAGAGAAAAAACAACATTTAAAAAAATATTAAAACATTTTTAAAAACAATAATTAAAATATATATATATTAGTGGATGTTAATCATCATCATCATAAACATTAACATTAGTTTGTTGTAAAGTTAATTCTTAATTTGTTTATTTATCGAACCAATCAAATTCAAGATGGTGGGGAGTAGTGGTATCCTAATCGCCCTAAAAAAGATATTATTATTATTTATTACGGTCAACAGGTCCATTCTGGTTTTTGTATCTAAAGAAACTCTACACACCTCAGGCATAAAATTTTAAGAAGAACGAAAAAGAGAAGTTGAGTGGGGAAATTTAAACACATATTTTTAATTTAAACACTGTAATGTATTTTAAACACCTATGATGTCGTGTCTCTTTTCTTATATTTTCACAGTAAATACGTATTTTACTGTGATGTATTTTAAAGACGTATTTTACGGTTGGTTGAAAATCTCCCTCTTTAAACCTTTTTAACATTTAGTTGGTTGATGGTTTCTACTAAAACTACAGTGTCAGGGTGGAATAATAGAAGTGGAATTCAATTCCCATTTTGAGAGTTGTTCGATACTTTTATAATACATGACATTATCAGTTATCAAAATGTGTCATTTTAATAAATGTCCAAAGATTATCCCAACACATTTTTGTCATATACAACAATCAATTATTCAAGAAAGACTTTAAAACATAAAATAATGTTATACTTGGTATTCTCCATCTCTAACATTGAGCTTGTTGACGATATCTACCGCACCAAAACAACAGTGTTAGGCTAATGCTAGGGTGGAACAACATAAGTGGAATTCAATTCCCGTTTTGGATAGAAGTCATGTTATTTTTAGTTTTTAGTTATTTTTAGTTTTTAAGTTAATTTTAGTTTTTAATAGTGTGCAAATAGTTATATTGAGTTTACTTTTGATTTGCATAGATTAACATATTGTAAAGAATTTTAAAAACTTCAATTTAACATTTTTTAAATAAATAATAAATAAAATTAAAATTGTAGATGTGACATCAACAAAATTAAATTTTCGTGATGAAACCAAGTGTTGTCATGCTCTAGATAGACTTTATAAGGTAGATTAATATAATCATAAACTTTATATTCACAAATCTAGATGGCATGTTAGCAATTGAGCATGATATACAGGACCTATTTGGACTATAATGACAGGTTTGGTGTTTATCTCAAATACTTTGTGGTAAATACGAGTATGATATCCTTCCCATTGATATCATATGCATATGATATCAACGAACTTAATAGTTACATGTGCTATTAAACTAAGCAATCTTAATCCAACTAAAAACGACCTTAATAATGGCATATGTTGGTGGCAGATGAAAGCAACCTGATCCAACACCTTAATCAAACTGGTCGCATATGTCGGTTTTACATTTTTAATGGATTTTAAAACCTTGTATGAGGCATGCAATGCAATCCAGATTGATTATGTGACTTACTGTTCATATTAAACTATTATTTTAAACATTGAATTGTTTCAATCCATATCGATTATGTGACTTATTGTTCATATTAAATTATGTTACTTGGAATATGAAATCCAATGACATATTAACCATTATGAAAATGCTTGAATGCATGCATATGGAGGGTGACCATTAAAGGCAGGTTTGTGATCATCGGCCTGCATGCATGCAAAGCCTTAAGCCTAAATTTGTGATAGCATGTGATCCACTAGAATTTACATAACAGAAAAACCATAATCGATTACAAAAAAATTTAAACAGACACTGAATACATGCATGGGGGCCAACCATTGAAGGCAGGTTCATGGTCGTCATGTTTTCAATGGTCTGGCCCACATACATGAAAAACCTAAATCTGTTATATCATGCATCTACTGGAAATCATAATGGAAGGAAATCAATTCCAGAAATTTTAAAGAGATAGAGGAATATCTTACTTCATCCTGTTTGATGGTTTTCTATGTTAGCCTTCTTCCCAATCCAATATGTCAGGAACAATAATCGTTCTTTGGCTTGTGCTCCAAAAGCATCCAATGGGTGGCCAATTCCTTTATTGGAATGTTTTTTCATCTGTTTATGAATGATAACTTGTACTGAAATTCAAATTAACTTCCAGAAACAATGTCTTCCAAAAATTTGATGTAAACTTGACATCTCTATTTGAAATCCTCATTTTAGGAATTCCATGCAATATAAATTATCTCTTTCATCAAAAAAAAATTGAAAAAAATTGTAATATTAACAGATTTATAGTAGATTCACAGGTTAGGCAAACCTGTAATGAAATCAATAAAAATAATTTCCATTTTCCATTCTGAAATAGGTAAAGGTTGTAATAAACCGATTGAACGTTGATGTTCAGCCTTCACATGTTGACAATCTAAACATTTAGATAAATAATTCAGCGATTTCAGACTTCATATTAGGCCAATAAAGTTGTCCTAAGTGACTACTTTGGATCTCTGTTTAATTAAAATGATCAGATTATGTAAATGTATCAATTGATTTTGTTACCATAACTAGACATTCCGATGCTAAACTTATGATAAGGTCAATCTGTTTTTTCCTTATATCTAAGTTTGATTTAATCCTCAAACCCACGACCGGTACTTCCCTCGAGTACGCAGGGATTCGTTTTGATCCAAGTGATAAGAATTCCATGTGATTAAGAAAGTGTGGAATCAGTGGAAACCCATGTCGTAGACTTATGACTTTTGGTACTTAGCTATCTTCAATCTTCTCTCTCTTAGACTAACGTTTTCCAGAACTTCGAAAACAGTGTAACCATTGGCATAGAATGCAAATAAGAAGTTTGGGGTTTCATAATCTCATTACACTCTGATATCGTCGTTGTTAAAAAGTCATATATATATATATATATATATATATATATCCCTCGAAACAAATCAATTGTATTATCCACCTACAATTATATTTATCGACAATTTCCCTTAGGGTTAAAGTAACACAAATTTTATAGAGTTTGATCAAAGTAAAACAATAATTATTTTATATAGTAGAATTTTTATACGAATCTTTGGTCTAGTCATAACCCAAGCGATGACAATAAGAAAAATTCTAGAATAAGGAATTCAAATTCATGTTGTAATTATCAAACGTTATACCTTAGAAAAAAAAAAAAAAATAGTGGTAATGTTGGGTATGTTACAACCCTTCCTTCCTTAGTTTGTGCTCTATCCAGAATTCCTCTACAATAGTAATATGAATATTGTAGTGGCACATATATAATATGAAATGTAGATGAACATAATATGAAATTTAAAAAAGACAAATAAATAAATAACTAATTTTAAATTGAACACAAAAAATTAAAGTAAATGCATAAGCATAAGAGAATAAATTGAAATTGAACACCATAAGTTTAAATTGAATGCATAAATTGAAAGCATAATTTTTAATTTAGCCCATAACATTTAAATTGAATGCATAATATTTAAATTGAATGCATAATTTTAAATTGAACTTGTAACTTTAAATTGAATGCATAATATTTAAATTGAATGCATAATTTTAAATTGAACTCGTAACTTTAAATTGAATGCTATAAATTTAAATTAAACTCATAACTTTAAATTAAACTCATAAAATACTAAAAGACATAAATAATTTTAAATTGAATAAGCGAAAGCTAAACATGGCATGAGATAATGCCATGGTTCACACTCCATAAAAAAATTAATGCCTCCCCCAATATGATACGTGCATGCAAATAAGGTTGAGGTTGAGGTATTGCCTGCTAATTATGAACAGATATTGATCTTGGTTAATCATCTAAATGTGGTAATCATACGACCTTACAGTAATTTATTAATATGATTAGGTAAATGTGAAAAAGTAAACGGATGCATTCATGAATGCAAAGAAGTTATGAACAACAAATCTCATTCATTTTTAAAAGCCATCAGATTGTGATTTAAGATTAAAAGATATTTAATTGTGCCCATTTCCAATAGGTGTAACTTGTAGTATTGGATTAACCTGTGCTATTAGCATCTCTTCAACTTGGATAAGAACTCTTAGAACATGAGGTTGGTCACCTGAATTCGTGTTATTCCAGCATGTAACATCCTCCAATGTGATCCACTAGATGTAAGCAGTACATGAATGTAAACACTTAAGAACACAAGTGTAATGTAACTGACAATTTATTTTATTTTTTTATATTACAAGGGTCTCATCAAGTACTTCATAATATTCCGATAAAGATAAGATAAATCTAGTGACGCAAGGTTGTTTCGCAAGATTTTGCAATAATTTAATTATCTTCACTATGCATGACATATTTAATTATAATAGCATTTTCCTACTCTACCACGAATCAGAATTTCTAGGATTGTTTACATGTAAAAAAAACCATACATATATTACAATACTTATAAATTTGCATTCCATGCTAAATCAATATTTATTGGGATTAATCATTTAAAACCTATGCAAATTTTCCCAATTCAATAAAATTTATCTAACAATTAAAAGTAAAATTACCTCTATATATGATAATTACTCTACCTATTTTTAGTTCTTCAAGGATTTCATTATTTTACTACCACATGAAATCCTTATGATAATTCTTACGTCAATTCACTAAATTATAATGTTGATTACCACATGAATTCCTTATAATAACTCTTAAGTCAATTCACTAAATTCTAATGTCGAGTACCATATAAGTCGTATGGTTCCTTAGATAACTTGATATAATAATTAGTTAATATATAAGATTGTTTTCTTTTAAAAATTTATCACTACTTTATATCAAATTCTTAACAAATGAAAGAAGGTAAGTGAAATTTTACACCAAATAATTCTTCAAAACCAATTTATGAAAGGACTAACCATACTATGAGTGTACTTCAAAATTAAAGTATTATACTCATACAATTAAACTCTAATAACATTCCTTAATATAAGATGGACTTACACCAAATAATTCTTCAAAACCAATTTATAAAAGGACTAACCATACTATGAGTGTACTCCAAAATTAAAGTATTATACTCATACCATTAAACTCTAATAACATTCCTTAATATAAGATGGACTTACACCAAATAATTCTTCAAAACCAATTTATGAAAGGACTAACCATACTATGAGTGTACTCCAAAATTAAAGTATTATACTCATATCATTAAACTCTAAAAACATTATTTAATATAAGATAGACTTGTAAAAGGTATGGTATATTCTTTTATAACATATAATATAATATTATATTAATTAATACATCATTCAATGTTACCATTTCCAAGGATAATCTACTAAGCAAAACATAACATCCTAACTATCATTTCTTAATATCATCACTTCTTTAAAACTATTTCACTTAAAAAATAAATCGGACTATTATTAATTATTAAATAGTAATCTTGGTGAGCTACAGAATTTTGACCATTAATAAAAACTAAGAAAATAAACCGCTTGTAATTATAAGTGTAAACTTGACCATAATTGACCGTTGAGCAAAAAAAACAACCCGACCAACTTTTCTGAGTGTTATCGCTTTCCTTAACAATATCACATAATGATAACATGATTATTATTATTTTTAAAAGTACCATTGTGAACTATAGAATTTGACAACAATAAAAATTTAAGGAA
Source organism: Picea glauca (assembly GCA_000966675.3). Classification (NCBI taxonomy): domain Eukaryota; kingdom Viridiplantae; phylum Streptophyta; class Pinopsida; order Pinales; family Pinaceae; genus Picea; species Picea glauca. Next base: position 355,429 of record JZKD02S2127512.1, read on the forward strand.
AGAACTCGTCGAATGATTACAATTATAAATTTGACTAACATCTACTCTGATATTCACCACCGATGTCGGTATCAACATACACGAACTACAAGTCATGAATTAACTCATCATTATCAAAGGTGAGGAAATTATGGTTTCTACGTTTCAAGCCTATGTGTAACCAATTGTTGTATTGTAAAGGATAAGTAAACGTGGAACAGAGATAATTTCATTCAAGGTTTAGGGCACAAAACAAGGAACCCAAGGGTAGGTTAACCACAAAGGCATGAGAATCTCAATAACTTTGTTCTACAGAGGTCTGTAAACAATAAGTTTGGTAAACAGGGGGGAAATCGTTCTAGTCGCTAACTAAATTCTAAATCAGTACATTACAGCATGGAAAAACAGTTTGTACTATATATTATTTATCCACCGATAATATTTTAGAGGATGAGAAGACCCTGTCAAAAAAACCTCTCTAACACGGTCGGTACTATATAAGTAAAATTACAATTCTCGAGTGAGAAAATCATAAGGAAGCAACAAGTTGAGAAGTTCATGAAACGTCAAAGGTGAGGATGGAAATCAAGGCCTGAAGGAGTGTAAACTCCAATACGACTAGAAGTTGGAGTGAAGGGAATTCATCATTGTTAACTATAACATAGCGCCCTTACAGGAAGAAATACCAATAGTGACAGGTCTGGCATAGATAAAAGAAATAAATATCTTCTACAGGATTAGCTAGAATTAACGGCAACAATGAAGTTTTGGTATTCTTGACGAAGTTGGGGTTTGGGAATAAAAGTCATGAGACACGACTGTCTATGAGATCAGATAAATTTAACAAAAGACAAGGTTGGCGCGACAACCTCAACAGGGTTTCAGCTTGGGTGATTCCTCTCGAAATTTAGGAAGCCATAGTATAAATCGAACATCAGATTTTAAGAGTTGAGCCTGGATCTTGAACCCAAGAGAAGTAGCATATTCTACTATTGAAGACAACACTACAAGAAGCTCGAGCATCACCGATTAACACAGAAATTTCTTTCTTACAATAAAAACTCAGAGAAACGTCTACTTAAAACCAAGATTCGATAAAGCTAAACTCAAATATTTAAATACACAAACTATGCAGCAAAGAATCAATCCCCCCCCTTAGGAAGAAATGGTCTCCATTGCGTTGAGTGCCCCCATCAGATGAGGAAATTTCTGTTGAATTTGGCCCCGGGTGAGCCACTTTTCTGCTTGACAACCCGATAAAGATGGATCCTCTATTGGCGAGTGCCCTTAACCTGTTTGTCCATGATCTGATCAGTGGATGCATGTTCCATGTAGTCAGGGTTGAGCTCTATTGGTATCAATTGTTCTGTTATCTCTGAGGTGTCCAATAATGGTGGAAAATAAGGTCGAAGGAGGTCCACATTGAACATTGGGTGCAAACCAAGGAAGGGGGGAAGGTTGAGCTCGAAATCATTGTTACCCACAACCTTGGTGATGATGTAAGGTCCATAAAAGGAGTGGACGAAGCTTTCGATGAGGCCTTGTAAGGCATTCTTTCTAAAAGAGCAACCATACTTTGTCTCCCACCTAAAACTGGAGTGGCACCCGGTGTTGATCATGGTGTTGCTTGTACTTGGCATTGGAATTCTATAAAATATCCTGAACCTGTTGGTGGATGTGTTGTATCCACTCAATGAACTGGGTGGAGTTTTCAGCTCTAGTTGGAGCATATGACAAGTCTTCCTATGTGGTTGCAAAGGGTAGTGCAACATCCATGGGACCCAATGGTTGAAATCCCAATCCCACCTGAAATGGGTCGTGGTCAGTTGAGCTATGTATGGATATGTTGTAGATTTGTTTAACATATGGAAGACTCTCATCCCAGGTGTGGGGGTGCTTGGAATTGTGCATGCATAGGATCTGCATGATCATCTCGTTGACAACCTCAGTTTGGCCATCTGTCTCGGGGTGGAAGGAAGTGGACTTGGTGACCTTAGTGTCTAGCAGTGACCAAAGGCTCGACCAGAATGTGTAGAGGAACCGACTATCTGGATATGATATAATGGTTTGTGGGATCCCAAAGTGTACCAACACTCGTTAAAAGAAGAGCTTGGTAGTGGCCTCCATTGTGATGCTCTTCTTGCAGGCAGCCAGAATCGCCATCTTGGAAAAGTGATCAACAACCAAAAAAACACATTCATTTCCCCGCTTGGTGGACGGAAGGACCGACATGTAGTCCATTGAGATGGATTCCTAGGGCCTATCATGAGTAGGAAGAGGAGTGTACAGGCCTTATTTCATAATGGTTGGTTTGGAAATAGCACAGGCAGTGCAGGACCGGATATACTTGCTGACATCATGTCATAGTTTCAGCCAGTAGAAATGTCATTGCAGCACTGCCACTGTATTTTCCACGTTGAAGTGTCCTGGCACCTGACTTTAGTGGGATTCCCAAATCATCTTCGCTCGCTCTCTTGATGGAATGCAGAGATGTCCCAAATGGCACAGCAGCCCATCTTGAAGATAGAAATTTGTGACAGTTGTGTTTGCACCCAGCATATGGTAGGTGTTGGCAAAGTCAGGATTTGTCTCATAGAGGTGGGGTCATCCAGAGGTCTCATGGCTGCAAGAATTTAGCAATGTGGTGAGTGTTGCGACTAGAGGTCGGCGAAGGAAATCAACGACGTGGTTGGTACTTTTTTTTTTTATACTTTATGTTGAGGGGGAACTGTTGAAAAATTCTGGCCCACTTTTGATGGCAGTCATTCTGCAATTTGCCTTGTATATGCATGAACTGTAGAGGCTTATGATCAATGTGGATGATTGTCCCCTTCCCAAGAATGTAATGCCTCCACTGGCGGCATGCTTGCAAAATGGAGTACATTTCTTTGTCATAAGTAGGGTACTTACGGATGGCATCTGATAGTGTCTCACTATGATAGGCCACGGGGTGGTCATGTTGAGTGATGATTGTGCCCACAGCATAGTCTAAAGCAGTTGTCTCGGTCTCAAAGGGTTGTTGTAGATCAGGTAATGAAAGCATTAGGGATGAGCACAAGCGTTACTTCAAATCATTGAATTATTTCTCTTGGGATAGGCCCCACACAAAATTTTTCTTTCCACCACCCCTAGTTATTTGGTTGAGGTCCCATGCGATATGGGAGAATCCTAACACAAACCTGTGATATAAATTGGCAAGGCCTAAGAAGCTATGAAGCTCAGTGAGCGTGGTTGGAGCTGGTCAGTCATGGATGACTTGGATCTTGGTTGGATCAACATGCACACCATGTGCATCAACAATGTAGCCTAGGTACTAGACCTTTTCCATGATGAAGGAGCATTTTTCTAGGTTGGCATATAGTTCGTGTTGCCGCGGAGTGTGCATAACCTATTGAATATGTTGCAAGTGTTATGCCCAAGTCTTGTTGTAGACGAGGATGTCATCCAGATACACCACCACAAAATAATTATTGAAATTTTTCAATCTATCATCCATCATCCTCATGAAAGTTGTTGGGTCATTTGTCAAACCAAAGGGCATCACCAGCCATTCAAAAATACCTTCTTTTGACTTGAAGGAAGTTTTCCATACATCTATTTGTTCTATTGGGACATGACGGTAGCCATACTTTAGATCAATCTTACTGAATTATTTATCCCCCTTGAGTTTATCAAAGAGGTCGACGATTTGGGAAATCAGGTACAGGTTCCTTACTGTGATTTTATTTAGGGCCCGGTAATCAATGCAGAGTCACCAGGTCCCGTCTTTCTTCTGCACCAGCACGATTGGGCTTACACAAGGTGATGAGTTGGGTCGGATGTGCCCCTTGTGGAGCATTTTTTGGATCTGACACTTGATATCCTCATTTTCTAGCAAAGAGTGACGGTAGACTGGCACATTAGGTAGCGGTGCATCGAGTGTCAGATCGATGGGATGCTTGACTTGAAAATGCAGAGGTACCCCAGTAGGTGATGAGAAGATGTTTTTGTATTCTTTCACAACCTTATCCACTTACTTATGTTGCATGGAGAGATCGACTGTGGAGGTCATTGATGTGGTTACAACCTTTCACTCATTCTGAGAGAGAATCACGAAGAAGAAAAACTTATCGGTATGAGAAATGGTCTTCCTGCATTTCTTGGCAAAGATCAAGGAAATAGTACTAGGTGGGACTACCTCGAGTATCCTGTACAATTTCATGTTCAAAGTAATAATAACATTGTCAAGCCTAGACTCATATACAGCATGTTGTTTCCATAAATAAGTTTGTCCCAAAAGAACATCACAAACCTCAAGGGGAGAAACATCACACAATACCTCATATTTGAATGCATTGATGTCGTATGACATGTGGCACTGTTGGATGACGCGAATATCGCTCCCTTGATGGAGCCATCTGATAGTGTAGGGTTGTGGGTCCAGTTTTGTCGGCAAGGCTAGCCACTTGATGACCTCTGTTGAGATGAGGTTGTTGAGATTCAACAAGAAGATCCTAGTGAAAATTATGCACCTACACTAGTATGGAGCCTCGGGATATTTTTAGGTGGAAGTATATTTTTAGATGATGATAAAATTCTATTTATAGATGGTGAGCGAATTCTATTTATAGATGTATGTCGACTATTATTATCCCTTAATAATAGTTGGACAATAAATATTACTCTATTCTCAATGAGCACTTGGAAATAGTTAACTGAAGTGGAAAATCAGTTAGTTGTAGGAAATTTGAGTTCAAAGGTTGACTAGTGGGACATGCAAGTCGAATTAGTTGTAACTGAGTGATCCGAAGTTGTAACAGAGTTGGATGTGTAGTTATGTGAGTTGTGAAGTAGTTTAACTCGGTTAAGTGAGTTTAGCTCAGTTGTACTAGTTGTAACTGAACTTACACTAGTGAGAGATCAGTGAATTAATTATTAATTAATTCACAATCAATGATCTCACATGCAACTGAATATTTACCACGGTTAACTACATGCATGTCAGATCCAGTGGAGACCCAGTTGAGATAACAGGTGAAAGGGACAGTTTGACTATCAGTTGTGACATTAGTGATTGCACTCATGCAACCACAGACACAGTGGATGTTCCCATGAGGAATGTGCAGCCCAGGTAAGAGGGATTCATTCATTGCATGGATTTCCATCAGCAAGGATTGCGCAGAGGAGGCAGGTTGTCTAGAGGCAGTAAATTGGCACATGAATTTCTCATTTTTTGTATGACAATGTGAGACGATTGTATATTGTACTGAGAGCTCTTGGATTAGACTTTTGTATGAGATTGTTTCATGATACATGATATATACATAATATATGATAGTGGGGTTTTTAGCTTTATGCTTTCCCGGTAAAAACATATGTGTTATTTGTGATTGATCTTTCTTCTTGATATTGAAATTAGTGATCGTGTTTTAAATTCCGCAAGAATATTTGTAGAAGTGATTTTGTATTTAAAAGTGGCATATACTTGTTAGATCAGGAGAATCCAGCCAATACATAATTTTTATTGAAATTTCTACATGGTATCAGAGCTGAGGAGATTGCAGAAGTTGATTTTGTGATTGGACAGAATTCAAATTTGCAGAAAGACTTTCTTGGTGCTACAGCTAATTCAAGATCGAAATGGCTTGCAATGGATTGAGGTTAGAGTATGCACTCGAGGGCATATCAAACTACATTTCTTGGAAGGATAGGATGGAGATAGTACTTGAAGGCAATGGCTTGAAGGAATTCATTGACAAAGATGTTCCTAAGCCAGATGTAGCAGACGCTGCAAATATTGATGCATGGCAAAAGAAAGTGGCAAAGGTGAGGAGGATCATGTTGGAGGGAGTATGAGACCACATTGTCTCAAGCCTCCATGGGAAATCCACACCATATTCAATGTGGAAGGCTTTGACGGATCTATTCCAAAACAGCAGCAACCATAGGAAATTGACGCTCAAAGATAAATGCGGGAAGATCAAGATGGAGAAGGGTGACTCCATTCCAAAATATCTCACAAAGTTTGTCTAATGTCAAGATGAGTTGGGGAGTGTGGGAATAACAGCCGTTGATGATGATTTGGTGAGATTGGTGCTCCTAGGACTTCCCAATAATTGGCACAGTTATCAAGACTCTATCAATGGAAGGTAAAAATTGTCAGATTGGGAATGACTATGGTCAGATCTAATGCAGGAGGAGTTCAAGTGGAACACTAGAGATGGCTCTTCATCAAAACATGATGATGAAGAGGATTGTTCTTTGGCTGCCAAGGCAAGGAAAGGGAAGGGGAAGAAATTCCATTCAAAATTAAAGTCCAAAGGAAATAAGATGGATTTGTCCAAAGTGAAGTGTTTTCACTGTCATGAACATGGGCATCTCGCTACTAACTATCCGCGGAAGAAGAAGAACAAGAAGTTTGTTGGAGTTGCAGCTGGTGAGGCCCTTGCCTCACAATTTGAACTTGAATTCCCCTTTATCGCATGCATGGCGTCAAGTGCATTGGGATCGGTGTGGTATTTGGATAGTGGCGCTTCCTTCCACATGACGGGAGATAAGGAGCTTTTCAGTGACTTGGAGGAGAGAGATATCAAAATGCATATGGAGATGGGCGACGATGGATGATATAGTGCGACTGGAATTGGTATCATTACCTTTCAGAGGGAGTCAGGTAAACCATTTCAATTGAAATATGTTATGCATGTTCCAGGTCTAAACAAAAACTTGGTCTCAGTAGCAATGTTGTAGGACAGATGCTATGATGTTGTTTTCAGCGATGGAAAATCCTTCCTGCAACATAAAACAATGAGTCAAGTCAAGAAGATAGGAATTCGAGTTAAGAATCTCTACAATATGGAGGTAGATGGCTGTGTTTCCATGATGGGAAAGGCAGAAAAAGTTGTGAGTCGGGATGAGGGCGAATTATGGCACAGGCGATTGGGCCATCTTCATCATGGAGCCTTTAAAATCATGAAGCAAATATCTACTGGACTTCCAACGGGAACACTTGCTCAGTTAGATCAATTCAAGGGTTTCACCATGGGGAAGTATGTAAATTCCACCTTTCATGAAAAGGAGAACTGTGCTTCAATGATCCTGGAGAGAATTCACACAGACGTGTGTGGACTATTCTCAGTTGTTTCAACAACAAAACATAAGTATTATGTTATTTTTGTTGATGAATTTTCTCATAAATGTTGGATCTTCTTCATGCAGAAGAAGGATCAAACATTCTCAAAGTTCTGTGAGTTTAAAGCATTGGTGGAGAAAGAGTCGAGGAAGCAAGTGAAGGCTTTGAGGAGCGATAATGGTGGAGAATACATCTCTAACAAATTCAAAAACTTCTGCAGAAAAGAAGGAATTCGAAGAGAACTCATAGTGCCTCATAACCCACAACAAAATGGGGTCATGGAGAGGAAGAACAGAACGATCGTGAATGCAGCAAGAGCGATGTTGCATGATCAGGGCATACCAATGCATTTGTGGGTGGAAGCATGAAACACTGCGGTTTATGTGCAAAACTGTTGTCCTCATAGAGTACTTGGCATGAGTACACTTGAAGAATCTTTCACTAGTAAGAAACCTGGTGTTTCTCATTTTAATATTTTTGGCTCATTTGTTTATGTGCATGTGACCAAGAACGCCGGGAAGAAGTTGGAGCCGAATGCTCAAGTTGGGATATTTGTGGGGTACACAGAAACACCCCATAATTATCGTGTGTATTTTCTTAACAGTGAGATGATTGTTATGCGATGGAATATAAAATTCGATGAGGGGAAAGCCATGCGGTTTTCGCTTGAGAGGGAAATAGACTTGCATGCAGAGGAGGAATTGTTGGTTCCCAAAGATGAGTCTCAAGATGTGGATCAGCCACATGAGGAGGTTCATGGAGTGGAGGAAGCCACTCATGAAGAGCGATCCATCAAAAATGGCAGAAAGCACACCGTGAAAGATGATAGATTGAGACTAGATGTTGCATAGAATGTAGGAGCCCCTACTTCACAGTGTAGACAGAGACAGTCTCCTGATCGATTTACTGGATACATGGCTCTCATGAGAAAATGTATTGTGACTGAACCATCTTCCTTTCAGGAAGCAGTGCAGGATCCCACTTGGGTTGATGTAATGGTGGAGGAGTATGACTCCATTGTCAAAAACAATGCATGGGAAATTGTCCCAAGACCGATTGACAAATCAGTGGTAGGTTTGAGATGGATCTACAAGGGTAAGATTTTGATCATTGTTCTTTATGTTGATGATTTAATATTGACTGGTGATGAGCAGTTGATACACTCATGCAAGGAGGACCTTGCAAAGGAGTTTGAGATGAAGGATATGGGCCTCCTTCATTATTTCCTTGGATTGGAAATATGGCAGCGAGATGGTGAACTTTTTGTGTCTCAAGGAAAGTATGCAAGGGAGATACTGGGTAAGCTTCACATGGAGGGATGCAAACCCATGGATACTCCTCTTCCAGGAAACTGGAGGAAAGAGGATGTTACTTCTGGAGAGGTAGTGGATGATATTGTCTATCGACAATTAGTGGGTTCTCTAATGTATCTAGTGAACACGAGACCGGACATTTGCTATGCAGTTAACCAGTTGAGTAAAGCGATGGTTAAGCCTACCAAGCTCTTTTGGAAGGCATGTAAGCATGTCCTGAGATACCTGAGGGGAACATATGAGTATGGCTTATGGTACAGATAGACGGATGAGGTGAAGTTGCATGGCTTCACGGATGCAGATTCGGCGGGCAGCCCAACGGACAGAAAGAGCACATCAGGGGGGACCTTTAGTATCAGATCTACAGTTGTTTCTTGGTACAGCAGGAAACAGAGATCTGTGGCACTCAGTTCAGTGGAAGCGGAATACATGGCAGCGATTCAAGTTGCATGTGAGGCTATCTGGATGAGAAAGATCTTGGTTGGTTTGTTTGGCTCTCATTTATATCCGACAGTGATTCATTGTGATAATCAAAGTTGCATTAAAATCTCGATTAATCATGTGTTTCATGATAGATCTAATAATATAGATATCTGGTATCATCATATCAGAGATTGTGTGCAGCGGAAGATCATGTTGCTTCAGTACATTCCTACGGAAGATCAGGATGCAGACATTCTAATGAAGGCGCTCACCAGGAGAAAATTTGAATACCATAGAGACAGGATCCGGGTGAAGGATAATCCCTTTCTTGTTGAGAGGGAGTGTTGAGATTCAACAAGAATATCCTAGTGAAAATTATGCACCTACACTAGGATGGAGCCTCAGGCTATTTTTAGGTGGAAATCTATTTTTAGATGATGAGCAAATTCTATTTATAGATGATGTGTATTTATAGATGGTGAGTGAATTCTATTTATAGATGTATGTCGAATATTATTATCCCTTAATAATATTTGGACAATAAATATTAGTCTATTCTCAATGAGCACTTGGAAATAGTTAACTGAAGTGGCAAATCATTTAGCTATAGGAAATTCGAGTTCAAAGGTTGATTGGTGGGGCATGCAAGTCGAATTAGTTGTAACTGAGTGATTCAAAGTTGTAACAGAGTTGGATGTGTAGTTATGTGATTTGTGAAGTAGTTTAACTCAGTTGAGTGAGTTAAGCTCAGTTGTACTAGTTGTAACTGAACTTACACTAGTGAGAGATCAGTGAATTAATTATTAATTAATTCACAATCAGTGATCTCACATGCAACTGAATATTTACCATTGTTAACTACATGCATGTCAGATCCAATGGAGACCCAGTTGAGATAACAGGTGAAAGGGACAGTTTGACTATCAGTTGTGACATTAGTGAGTGCACTTATGCAACCACACACACAGTGGATGTGCCCATGAGGAATGCGCAGCCTAGGAAAGAGGGATTCATTCATTGCAGGGATTTCCATCAGCAGGGATTGCGCAGAGGAGGCAGGTTGTCTAGAGGCAGTAAATTGGCACATGAATTTCTCAATTTTTGTATGACAGTGTGAGATGATTGTATATTGTACTGAGAGCTCTTGGATTATATTTTTGTATGAGATTGTTTCATGATCCATGATATATACATAATATATGATAGTGGGGATTTTAGCTTTATGCTTTCCCGGTAAAAACATATGTGTTATTTGTGATTGATATTTCTTCTTGAAATTGCAATTGGCGATCGTGTTTTAAATTCCGCAAGAATATTTATAGAAGTGATTATGTATTTAACAGTGGAATATACTTGTTATATCAGGAGAATCCAGGAAATACATAATTTGTATTTAAATTTCTACAGAGGTTCTTTTGGATACCGCTATCAATGATGAAGTGAAGTGGAGTTCCTTTCACCCACATCTATGAATGAAAGAGGTGCTCATATTCCTCTCGCTCATCAAGTTCATCGGGCTGGATATTGGTGGTAGAAACGATGGAACTAGGTTTCGTGTTGATGATTCGTCTCCCCTTTTTTGGTTCTGACTCAGAGTCAAAACCTGCATCTGATTCAGAGGATTTTACCTTAGCCACCAATGACTTCTTTGAGCGACAATAAGTAGTATTATGCTAGGGGCTCTTATGGAAGTCACACCACTTCCCGGTATCTTTCGGCGTCTCCCCATTGGCCTTCTTTTCTTGTGGCTTGGACTGGTTGTATTGAGGTTTCCCATAGTTTCTCTTTCCTTTTTTCTGTGGGTTGGGGATGCCCTTGCCCTACTTCTATTGGGAGGGGTTCCTAGACCCAAGTTGTCATGTCTTTTGTTTAAGCTTCTGCTCAATTTTGATGGCATATCGATAGGTCGCACCCAAGGATGAGATGTCCAAAATATCCATTATGTATGGATGTATCTATGCATATCTCCATGGTACTTGAGAACCAGATGTCACTCAGAATATTTAATACATAGCTTGGTGCGCAAGGTATGGAAGACATACCTTAAATCTAGCACTATTTGGTCTCCTTCCTACTACAGTGTGGTCCATCTTGTATACAAGTCATCCTAACTTCCAACAAGGTAGTATTGTTCCTTAATAGCATCCCTGAAGGAACCCCAAGTGGGTGAAACTGCAAATAATGTGGATCCCTTTATTTCCTTTTTCTCACAGAAAGTCTCCCACCAATATTTGACATGGGGGACGACCTTGAGGAGCGCAAATGTAATATTTTCTCTATCATAAAAGTTGTGGAAAGAAAAATACCCTTCTAGAAGATTTAACCATTTATCTATGGCATCTGCATCTATTTGACCTTCAAATATTGGAATATCAAAATTTATTTGTACCTTGAATGGGGTGGCACCTCCGCTTGAGGTGGATGCATCGCTTGTCGTCAATCATCAAAGGATTCATGCAATGTTGTCCATCATCTTGTTTCTCTATCACTCAACGTATTCCTTGAGAGACCTTTTGAAAGGATATCATATCCAATCATATTTATTTTCTCGTGCCATGGGAAGTTTCTTGGGCATGCAAGAGCAGTTTCCTCAAGAGAAACAAGCTTGAGACCCAACTCTTTATACCCTAACCGCATTAGGGACATGCATTAAAAAAAATGACAAGGAGAAAACCGCTTTGATACCACTGATACAGATTTAGGAGCAGAACAAAATGAAACCACATATTTATAACATTAACACAAAGACACAGTGACCAATAACAGAGATACAGTGAAAATTGACTTCTATTAAATAAGAAATATGTTGAAATTGTAAAATGCAGACTGAAAACAAGCTTGCTAGAATGGTGGCATCTTATCTTTGAGAAGAGATGTGACGACTACGCTCATTCACAATAATATAAGTACAATGAGGCTCTGAAGGACTTTGAACAATAAACATGAATTCAAAAACCATATACATTCAAAAACCTAACCCTAGGAAATGAAGCACCAAAATTCATGTGGGCCCCCGTTGGGGTAAGTTAGTACATCAACTTCCCGGGGTCGTAACTTTTGCATACAATATTTGTTTTGAGCGCATGATAGCTCGTTGGAAAGGTATTGACAAGGATATTCATTTAGGTGGCTCAAATAAGAGTCTTTTCCTATCATTGATGTGACCAATCATGAAAAATCAATGTTTAGTCCCTCAAAATGGCCCCAGAAGTTCAGGAACCAAAAAAATGCTAAAAATAGTAAGTTGTCAAAAAATTGTTTTGAGCCAGTTGGAAAAGGTGAGTGGCCACCACGATCCTCCTAGATCATTGATACAATGTGCTTAGCTTAAATTTACATATAACACAAAATACAATAACCAAATACCATGACCGAAGATTGAAGTTGTGTGAAGATGATCCTCAACCGGAGCTTGTGCAATGTCCCTCCCTTTCGCCTTGTTAATCCAAGGACTACATTGATACCTCTAAGACAACACTATGGGTACTCTTCTTCCCCCATAGCCCCTAAATACTCAAAGGGGCCACACACAAAAACCAGAACCAATAGCACAAAAACTTTCCTCTCAAGGAAGAGCTTGCACTCTCTACAAGTCTTGGAATCCCAACTCTTACAAGTAAAACTTAGTTAAGAAAAATTTTGGTAGCATAATAATACTAACAAAATTGAGATCCCTTTCCATTTATTTTATAGAAAAATTCCCAATGACACATTTCCTCATGCAAAAATAATCAACTTTTAATAAATTAATTAAAAGATTATTCACCCACTACAAGTGTCACACTCTCCCCAAGTTGCACAAGCAATTTCTCTTTTTATTTTATTTAAAAGGACAATTTCCCCCACATTCCCCAATGTGCTCCTATTTTTGCTCTTAGTTGTCCCTCCATTCCCCAATCCCTCATTTAATTTGTGTCCCATAACTAGATCTTAGTTTGAGTTGGATTAGGAGTCTTCTTTTAGTTAGGATTGGTGGGTGATTGACTCAAGATGCTACTCTATGTGGACCACCTATTCTATCTTGTTATTTATATATATATATATATATATATATATAGAGAGAGAGAGAGAGAGAGAGAGAGAGAGAGAGATCTTTTTTATTATTTACATGCACACATGTGCATTTACCCAAGTTTAATCTTATTTCTTCATTGAATTAAATTTCTAGTCTAATTCTTTTATTGCCTTTTTATGGTTTACTTAAACAAACCTCTTGAGACTTAGACTCCTTGTTATTTTCTTGTTTTGGTTTTTTTTTTAATAATCATTTGCATGCTCTTTCTAACAAATTCTGAGTATTTTATTTGTATTTTCTAAGCCTTCTAGATTTTTATCACTCACATTTGATTATGCAACGTGCCCTTCAAGACGCACGTATGTGCTCCAAGGGTGCCACTCACCTTTGACTAGTTTTGGAAGTTTGTCAAACACTTGGAGTCAACACTCCACTTGGTCAACCTTGTGAAAGACTAAGGGCTTCTAAGGAATAAGGATTGTGCCTTATTGCATGCCCCTTAGAATTATTCGTGAGAAACTGTATCGTCTGCCCTCATGGAATTGTGGACCTCTCAGAAGGAGGTAATCATTAACCATGCGTTCAGGCCACGGAGGGAGTTCTATTTGTGATAGGGATTTTGCCACACCTCTCCATCAACTGTCTGGTTTATGTGCATGACCCCTTTACTCCTTATGTGAGTCGGATTAGCAAGCCTCTCTAAGCCTGCATCCACTGACAAGAACATTGTCAATAATCCATATACATAACATCCATACTGAAATAATCATATAAATCACATGCCTATAAATCAAATACTCAAACCAAGTACAAATCCACTATGGGACTCAATATGGAGTCCAAGGGAGTCTGTTGATGCCATCAACATCATCAACTTGTCATGTGTCCTGCACACTCAGGGGAAACTCATCACTAATACATGTCAATATACATGCATCTAATTAACATATAATCATAATGAAATCATAATGTAAATCATAATAAAAACATAATCATAATGTATCATAACCGGATCACTTGCTCACAAGTGTCCTCAAAGAATAAGTCAGTATAAAATGTGCTCAGTAGAACTGGATGTTACATACACTCCCTCTTGTTTTAAACTTCATCCCGAAGTTTGTACAATGTAAATAATGGTAGAAATAAATGTATCTGACACAGATCTACATATCTAATATATCAAACAAATAAGGAAATTGTTGATGCATCTCATATGTGTCCTCCCAAGTAGTCGAGTGTGGACTATAATTGTCCCATTGGACCTTGACATGATCGACTATTCGATGTCATAGTTGTTGAGTGCGATGGTCCAAGATGAGGATTGGCTCCGCCATGAGAGCACCCTCGTTTGACACCTGTAAAGAATTCATGTCAATAACATGTGATGGATCTGAAATATAATGTCACAAAATAGATACATGAAATACATCGTGTATATGCCTCAAATATTCAAGTAAGGCTAGTCGGTAAGCCACGGGTCCTTTCTTTTCAACAACTTAAAAGGGTCCCAAAAACCTAGAAGAGAGTTTAACACCCTTTCCAAATTTGATCGAACTCTTATGTGGTTTTACCCACAAGAAAACTTTGTCACCAACATCATAGATGCAGTCAATGCAATGTGCATCAGCATATCTCTTCTGTCGATCTTGCACTTCTTTAATTCTTTGTCTTATTGTTCGCATCTGCTCTTCCATTTCTTGGATCACTTCCAGTCCCACCAGGACCCTATCCTCTACTCTATCCCAACTCATAGGTGTTTGACATGGTAATTCATAAAGAAACTCAAACATTGTAATCTTAATCGTACTCTGATAACTGTTGTTGTACATGAATTCTACCAATGGTAATAATTCTTCGCAGCGTTTATGTTGATCCATTACATACATACGCAACATATGATTCATTCTTTCAGTTTGACCATCTATCTCGGGGTGATTTGTTGTGCTAAAATTCAATTGTATTCCCAAATCCTCCTAGAAACTAGTCCAAAATCGTCCAGTAAACATTGATCCTCGATCGGATATGATCTTTCTTGGTACTCCGTGCAACCTCACAATATCTCTAACAAAAACTCTAGCTATGCCCGATGCCTGATATGTCATACACACTGGAATAAAGTGTACACTCTTCGTCAGAGTTTCAACGAACACAAAAATAGAATTATGCCTCCTTGCCGCTAGTGGCAATACAACAATAAATTCCATCGAAATGACTTCCCATTTCGATTCAGGAATCGCATGTGTTTGTAACAATCTCATTGGATGTCTATGTTGAGCTTTCACTTGTTGACATTCTAGAAATATTACCACGTAATTTACTATATCCTCTTTCATTCCTTTCCAGAAGAATAAAGGTTTAAGGTCTGCCTTCATCTTCATGACTCCATGATGAGCCATGTATATTGTTTGATGAGCTTCACTCAAAATCAAACTTCTTATTTCGATGATAGGCGGTACATAATTTTTTTTGTTATACCTCAACAATTCGTCGTTGTCAAAAGAATAACCTTCATACCTAGGTATCGTCATGGTATTTTTTTCGGTATTATCCTTAACTTCCTTGTACCAATCATCGTCTGTCTATAAAGCTAGAATATTTTCTCGAAGATTTGTCTTAAGAGATATTACCAAGAATATGCGTGGACTTTGACTCGATGTGTTTGTTACTATGTTCACCATTCCTTTAATGTAATTAATCTCAAAATTGTATTCTCTAGGTAGTTCTAACCAACGCCTTTGTCGCGCATTCAAGTCACTCTGAGTAAAAATATGCTACAATCCACAGTGATTTGTCTTTAATTTGAATTTTCGTCCAATCAAATAATGTCTCTAAACTCATAAGGCATATACAATTGTTAATAACTCCAAGTCATGTGTTGTGTATTTCTCTTCATGCCTTCTTAATTTCCTTGAAACGTAAGCAATCACTCAACCATATTGCATTAGTACTCCACCTAACCCTTTCTGGGATGTGTCTGTGCATACCAAGAATTATTTGTCCATGTCGGGAACCTTCAGTATCAGCACTGTCGTTAACAATTCCTTAAGCTTTTGAAATGCTTCCTCGCATTTCTCAGTCCATACAAATTTCTTGTTTTTCTTCTGCAATTTCATAATTTGATTTGCTACCTTCGAAAAACCTTCGACGAAGCGTCGATAACCCCATAAATATACATACTCCTTGTACGTTCGTCGGTTTTTTCCATTCCATAATATCCTCAAAGTTCATTGGATCCACAGCGATACCTTATCCAGATACGATATGCCCCAAATAATGAATCTTTGACTGTTAAAACGAACATTTTGATAGTTTCTCGTACAACTTGTTTTCTCTTAGACACTGTAAAACCAATCTAAATTATTCATTGTGCTCTTGTTTCATCTGATAATAAATTAATATATCATCAATGAACACTTGAACAAACTTGTCCAATTATTCATGAAAAACCCCATTCATCAAACTCATGAATACGCTCAGGGCATTCGTCAGTCCAAATGGTAAAATAGTAAACTCATAGTGTTTGAATCTCATCTTAAATGCAATCTTACGGATATCTTCCTCCTTAATCCATAACTAATGATATCTCGATCTCAAGTCAATCTTCGAAAACCTTGTTGCTCCCTTCATTTGATCAAATAAGTCATCTATTTTTGGCAATGGATATTGATTCTTGATCGTGGATTTGTTAAATTGACGGTAATAAATGCAAAGCATCCATTATCCATCCCTATTTCTAACAAAAATCATTGGTGCACCCCATGGAAACACACTTGGACGTATAAGTCCCAACTCTAACAACTCCTTCAATTGCATTTTCAACTCCCTCAATTCTGATATCAACATCTGGTATGGAGTTCATGCAATAGATTCAGTTACAGGTTTCACATCTATGGTAAACTCTAATTCTCTTTCTGGTGGAAAACCTGGTAATTCCGCAGGAAATACATCGGCAAACTCTAATAGTACAGGAATATGCTCTAATCCTTTTGTATCCCCCTTTTCGTTAAGCACTAATATGGAGTATAACTTACATCATTTTCGCATACTTTTCTATAATTGTAAGGAAGAAATAAATCTCAATGAAACCCCTTGGTTTCTTCCCACAATCACTCTACTATGTCCCAAATCATTTGTCAAACTTAACCGTTTCATATTTCAGTTAAGTATCGCATCATGCGATTCTAACCAGTCCATGCCGATCACTATGTCATAAGATCTTAAGATCATGACATAAAGGTTTTCCTTCGTTACAAAATCACCCAATTTAATGCTACAATCCATAACCTTTCCTCCAACTTTATGTTTATCTCTCGATGTCATTTCCACGTATCTGAACTCGTCTTGATCGACTACCTTTACCTTAATTCTTTTACGTGCTACACTAGAAATAAATATTTATGTAGCTCCTAGATCTATCAAAATACTAAAAGGTTGATCGAAGATCATACCTGACATCTCGAGCATGGTGGACTGGTGCTCAGCCTAGCGGTTGTTCACTGCTGCATGTATCATGTGGGCCTTGTCCAAGCCTCCAACTGTAGTAGGTCATGATGATTCAGCAGCTATGGCCTTCTCAATAGGAAATTCTCTCTAGTAATGTGTCTCTCCACATGTACAGCATCCATTCTTCGGTCCATTGCTCCTAGTTCCATAAGTACAAGTTGTTGGCCTAGGAGTTTGTGATCCTGGTATGTTCTACTGAATAGACCTAAACAGTTGTTGTTGCTGTGGACAAAGTTGTTGCTACTGATGTTGCAGAAAAAAAATTTGTTGTTGCTGCTATGGTGCTCTATAGGGAGTCCTTTATTGAGGAGTCTCTCATCAAGGTGTCGAGAACATAGGTCCTTTGGGCATATCATGGTGCCTAGAAGTATATCTAGATGGTGTCTAATGTTGTTGCACTCTCAATGTCGCTTGTCCAGACTATCTAGAAGGATTCCTTCCTTGACCCCCATTGTTCAAATATTCCTTAGCTATGAGGGCCTTCTGAACTAAATCGTGCAATGTATGAGGCATCAATATCGTCACCTTCGCAAGAATGTTGAAGTTAAGGTCGAACTCAAACTTGTTAACCTTTAACTACTCGATGTTCAGATGTGGAGCATATCTAAGTAGCTCCATGAACCTGGACTCATACTCTGACACTGTACGAATACCCTATTGTAAGGTGTTGAACTCATTAAGATGATGCTCAATGAATTCATCGGGAAAGTTCCTCTCCCAGAATCACTCCTCGAACAATTCCCATGACACGTCTAAAACGGCCATGTTTAGTTGAGGTAGGAGTGTCTTCCACCAAAGTAGAGCACTCCCTTTCAATTGAAATATCATCATGCAGACTTTCATTTTGGAGGTATAATCACGAACTACGAATCACATCTCCATGTTCTCCAACCATGCCTCAGTGTCTAAGTCGTCTGTGGCACTTCAAAATTCGGGAAATTTCACGTTCTCAAGTTCTCTGTGTATAATACTACTACCTGGTGGACTGCATTGTGAACCCTCATTGGGCACAGACGCTCTACCTTCATCTCGATATAGGATTTTGATCAATGCCTCTGACATCCTCTGGAAGGATCTCATCATACCTACCACATCCCCCACTACAACCTGCTCCTGCTCAGTATTTTTCTCATCTCCTTGAGAATTATATCCCTCTGGCGTGGATACTCTCGGAGAAGAAATACCTCTTCCTCCTGCACCACGAAGTCTACTCCTGCATTCTCTAACCAGGATTACCTGCATGGAAAATTTCAAAATCGATTAGTGATACAAATCTAACTATCAATATATAATAGTGGAAGCTGTACGGTTCCAGTGTCACAGCATTGAACCCGCTCTGATACCATATGTAAAATCTTCCAATGTGATCCACTAGATGTAAGCAGTACATGAATGTAAACACTTAATAACTCAAGTCTAACTTAACTGACAATTTTTTTTCTTTTTATATTACAAGGGTCTCATCAAGTACTTCATAATATTTCGATAAAGATTTCAAGATAAATCTAGTGACGCAAGGTTTCGCAAGATTTTGAAATAATTTAATTATCTTCAATATGCATGACATATTTAATTATAATAACATTATCCTACTCTACTTCACATAACTAGAAGTGAGGTTCTATGGCTATGGTTATTCTTCATTATTAACTTGATAATACCAAAATTTAATCATCGTAAATCACAATTTCTAGGATTATTTACATGTAAACAAACCATGCATACATTACAATACTTATAAATTCACATTCCATGCTAAGTCAATATTTATTAGAATTAATCATTTAAGACCTATGCAAATTTTCCCAGGTCAATAAGTCAAGAACTTCACAATGTCACACTAATCCAAAATTTATCTAATAATTAAAAGTAAAGTTGTGTTTATATATGATAATTACTCTACCTATTTTCAGTTGTTCAAGGATTTCATTATTTCACTACCACATGAATTCCTTATGATAACTCTTAAGTCAATTCACTAAATTCTAATGTCGGCTACCAAATGAGTCTTATGGTTCCTTAGATAGCTTGATATAATAATATATAAATCTATAAGATTGTTTTCTTTTGAAAATATATCACTACTTTATACCAAATTCTTAACAAATGAAAGAAGGCAAGTGAAATTTTACACCAAATAATTCTTCAAAACCAATTTATGAAAGGAATAACCATACTATGAGTGTACTCCAAAATTAAAGTATTATACTCATACCATTAAAATCTAAGAACATTCCTTAATATAAGATGGACTTGTAGAAGGTATGTTATATTCTTTTATAACATACAATATCATATTAATTAAGACATCATTCAATGTTACGATCTCCAAGGATAATCTACTAAGAAAAACATAACATCCTAACTATCATTCCTTAATATCATTGCTTCCTTAAAACTATTTCACTTAAAAATTAAACCAAACTACTATTAATTATTAAATAGTAATCTTGGCGAGCTACAGAATTTTGAACATCAATATAAACTAAGGAAATAAATCGTTTGTAATTATAAGTGTAAACTTGACCATAATTGATCGTTGAGCAAAAACAACAACCTAACCAACTTTTCTCAGTATTATCGCTTTCCTTAACAATATCACATAATGATAACAGGATTATTATTACTTTTAAAAGTATCGTTGTGAACGAAAGAATTTGACAGCCATAAAAATTTAAGGAAAGAACTCATTGAATGATTACAATTAGAAATTTGACCGACATCTACTCTAATATTCACCACCGATGTTGGTATCAACATGCACAAACTACAAGTTATGAATTAACTCATCATTATCAAAGTTGACGAAATTTTGTTTTCTACGTTTCAAGCCTATGTGTAACCGACTATTGTATCATAAAGGATTAGTAAATGTGGATCAGAGATAATTTCGTTCAAGTTTTAGGGCACAAAACAAGGAACCCAAGGGTAGGTTAACCACAAAGGAGTGAGAATGATTTCAATAACTCTGTTCTACACATGTTCGTCAACAATAAGTTTGGTGAACAGGAAGACAATCATTCTAGTTGCTAACTAAATTCTAAATCATTACATTATAGCATGGACAAACAATTTTTATTATATATTGTTTATCCACCAGTAAGATTTTAGAGGATGAGAAGACACCGTCAGAAAACCTCTCTAACACGGTTGGTACTCTATAAGTAAACTTACAATACTCGAGCCAGAAATTCATAAGTAAGCAACGTCACAGGTAACGAAGGAAATCAAGGTTGGAAGGAGTGTAAACTCCAATGCAACTAAAAGATGGAGTGAAGTGAACTCATCATTGTTTACTACAACGTAATGCCCTTACAAGAAGAAATACCAATAGTGACAGGTTTGGCATAGATAAAAGAAAAAAATATCTTCTACAGGATTAACCAGAATTTACGGTGACAACGAATTTTTGGTATTCTTGACGAAGTTGGGGTTTTGGAATAGAATTCATGAGATACGAATATCTATGATATCGGATAAATTTAACAAAAGACAAGGTCAGTGCGGAAACCTCAACATGGTTTCAGCTTGGGTGAGGCCTCTCGAAATTTAGGAAGCCACAGTATAAATCAAACATCATTGTTTAAGAGTTGAGCCCATATCTTGAACCCGAGAGAAGTAGAATATTCTACTATTGAAGACAGCGCTACAAGAATCTCGAGCATCACCAATTAACACAGAAATTTATTTCTTACAATAAAAACTCAGAGAACAATCGACTTAAAACCAAGATTCGATAAAACAAAACTCAAATATTAAAATACACAAACTACACAACAAAGAATTGAAACCATAACAGTGTTCTCGGTGGAAAATCGCCTGGCAATCATTTGATAAGGAAAGATTAATTAATTTTAACAAGCGGAGGATAATTCATACAGTCGAGATATTAATTTATATAAGAACAAGAAAAAATCCCACATGATTAAATTACATACAGATTTTATCTAGACTTATATATGTCGAATACGGATCTTTACCTCACTAGTATTAAGGAAAGAATATAAAATTACATATACAACATCGACTGTATATTGATACTCATGGTTACTACAATGTGCTTATCTTAAATTTACATATAACAAAAAATACAATAACCAAATATCGTGAGCAAAGGTTGAAGCAGTGTGAAGATGATCCTCAACCGAAGCTTGCACAATGTCCCTCACTTTCGCCTTGTTAATACAAGAACTACGTTGGTACCTCCAAACCAACACTAGGGGTACTCTTCTTCCCCCTTAGCCCCTAAGCCGCAAAGGGGCCACACACAAAAACCAAAACCAATAGCACCAAAACTTGCCTCGCAAGGAATAGCTTTCACTCTCTACAAGTCTTGGAATCCCAACTCTTACAAGTAAAATTTAGTCAAGAAAAATTTTGGCAACATAACAGTACTAACAAAAGTGAGATCCATTTCCCCTTCTTTCAGATTTATTTTATAGAAAAATTCTCAATGACATATGTCCTCATGCACAAATAATCATTTTTAATAAATTAATTAAAAGATTATTCACCCACTACAAGTGTCACACTCTCA
>JZKD02S2127512.1:382345-403647 GCA_000966675.3 Picea glauca
AGATCGAATCTCCAAGCACTGTATTGTTCTTATTTTCAATAAAATAGTTAAGAGTTCCATTAATTCGATTTCTGTTATCGCAAGTTTGTTGTGAGTCATTCGTTTTCCAGTATGCATTGATTTAAAGAACGGTCTGTTGACAGAGAAGGCAGGGCCCCCTTCGATGGAAACAGAGTTGTGTATATTGCATTTACAATAGACTCCATCTTCAGATTTGAACACCATCTTTCAGCAAAGATTCGATTCCAATTTACATTGCCAGTTTTCTCATTGATTTAATAGAACAGAAATAACATTTCATTTGATTGTGACAGAGGGTTTAGCATTTCAAGATTCAAGTTTAGACGTTATCTTTTTCAGCCATTGATTTCATTTTTTAGTTCAGACTGCTTAACATTCAGGAACTAGCCTGGATATCTCATGAGATAGAGAATTTTCCTTTGATTACAGTAGAGGGTTTCATTTCATTATAAAATAGAAGGTTGCTGAGTTGTGTGGAGTAATAAGTAGCAAGAACTTAATTGTTTTCAGCCATCAGTGTGCAGTAGACCTTTTACATGCATATGACCATTTTTTACAGAGCAGTTTTATGAAGTTAGTATAGGGTAGTACAGAGTAGTGCAAACGAGTGCAGAACAGAGTAGAGTACAGTAGCTTCTTCCAGCAAGTTTCTTTTATCATTTCAGAGATGAGTATGACATTCTTTAAACCCCCTCTTCAACCCTGCATTTCCTGTGTTGGTTCCTCTAAGTCTACCTTCCCGGGTTGACAATTAAATGTTGATTCATATGGTATATATCTAGCTCGACAAAAAGTAACATAATAACGAGAGCCACCAAGAGATTATACCTAAATTGGTCCCCATACATCTGTATGCACAAGCTCTAACCTTTCACTCTTCTTTTCTTTTCCGACTTTGAGAAATATGACTCTCTTATGTTTTCCATAAACACAATGCTCACAGAAATCCAAATCAATTTGTTTAAGATATGGAAACAAATTTCTTTTGTGAAGTATCTGCATCCCCTTCTCACTCATGTGTCCAAGCCTATGATGCCACAGTGATGTATTTTCTCATGTAGAAGATAAAGAGATAGAAGAGTCAGTATTACCAGTACATAAATACAATGTACCTACCTTCTCTCCTTTTGTTATCACCAATGATCCTTTGGTGACCTTCCACATCTTATCTGTAAATATGGATATGCAACCTTCACTTTCCAACTGCCCTATTGAAATTATATTTTTCCTTAGATCTGGAACATGTCTTACCTCTTTCAACAACCATTGGTTTTCATTCCTTTTATTTATTTTTACCTTTCCCATTCCAAAAATTTTACATGGTGCATTATCACCCAAATGAACCTGTCCAAAATCACCTTGAACATAATCTAGAAAATGTTTCCTATGGGGTGTGGCATGAAATGAAGCCCCTGAATCTACTACCCAAGACTCAGAAATATTATCTACAGAGAGAATCAAAGCATATTGTAACACATCATCTGTTACATTTGTTTCCTGATTTGTCTCTTGTTGTCCATCTAATTGTTTCTTTGGAGCTTTGTAGTCTTTCTTCAGATGTTCTTTCTTCCCACAATTCCAGCACTCTATATTTCCAAATATAAATTTGGATATGCCCTTCCTAGAATTCTCACGGTTCCCTGAGCCCTTTCCTCTATCCTTTTGTCTTCCCTTGTTCTCCATGTTTAACGCATTACCTAATGTCTCACCTGTGTTTTTCCGTCACATTTCCTCACTAAGGATAACACCAACAACATCATCAAGTTTTAAAGTATTTAAACCAGAGACAGAGTTACTTACAACCATGATCAAGTCGTTCCATATTTCTGGCAATGAGCACAAGATTAGAAGAGCCCTGACCTCATCATCAAAATCCACTTTTACAAAACTTAGTTGATTAGTAACCATATTAAATTCATTTAAATTATCTGCAATAGGCCCACCTTCTGAAATCTTCATATTAAATAATATCTTCATTAGAAATACTGTATTGGACGCTAAGGGTTTTTCATACAGTTTAGCCAATGCATCCTTCAGCTCCTTCATTGTCTTTTCTTTTGAAATGTTGAAAGCCACCAACGTTGCTAGGCTCAACTGTATCGTTCCTAGTTCCTTTCTGTCAAGAACCTCCCATTCTTCATCCTTCATGGTCGTCGGCTTCTTTACTATTCCACCTAATGGTAGGAATAGATCCTTCTAATATAAATAATCTTCCATAACTGGTAGTTTTGGCCATTAAATTTATCGACCCTAAACTTTCCATCTTCCACCATTTCTCCCACTCGAACCAGGAACCCTCTTTTCTTGTGAGTTACCTTTTGCTCTGATACCAATTGTTAGAAAAACAGGATCGCGGAGTAATAAAATAAAACAAATGCAGAAATAAAACACAGAAGATACCCAATACAATAGAGACACAGATATACATGGTTCACCTAGTGTGGGCTATGTCCACCAGAGAAATTGTAAGGTCCATCCTTTATTGTTATCCAGCAAATGAAGGAATATAACCTACAACACACTCGTTGTAACTTCATCTTCTTTCTCTCAGAGTCTCCTCACTCAAAATATAATATTAGCCATGATACATAGCCGCAATACATTTCCCTCATAAAAGAGGGTTCCCTTCTAGGGAAAAAAACCCTAACATAACTTTTATCATCAGATATGTGACCTTATAATGAACGATCTAGATTTACTATGAAATTACAATAAAAATTTACAAGGCAAATTTTCCTTCGGGGGCTTCGCCCCCGAACCCCTAGACCCCCCAGCCGAGGGGATAGCCCTCTCAGACCCCGCAGAGGGGTAACCCCCCTTTCACTCCCCCGCATATAGGAGTGTACATTATTTCGGGGTATAAACACAGCTGAAAACAAAGACCTCTAAATCATGAAGATAATCAGGCTCCACAATCAACAATCTCCCACTTGGAGACTGATCTCAACAACTCCACCATTGTTGTATCTGCTAGACTATGATCCTTATTAGATATGGAAAATTTATCATCTTCATCTTCATGCTTGAAGTCCAACTAAAACTGAGTAGGAACTCATTTTCTCCTGGGTTACTCCCTTAGTTAACATGTCCACGGGATTCTGGCTAGTGTGTATATTTTCCAACTTCAAATGTCCATTTTCCAAGATGGATCGTATGAAATGGTACTTGAGTTGTATATGCTTAGTCTTTGAATGGAAGGTCGAGTTCTTTGCAAGATGAATGGCACTCTCACTGTCATAGTACAACCTGCTATTCTCTTTCTTCTTTCTCAATTCCTCCATAAACCTCTATAACCAAATCATTTATTTACTAGCCTCTGTAGCAGCAACATACTCTACTTCTTTTGTTGAAAGTGCAACATTTTTTTGCAGTTCCGAAATACAAATTATTGTTGTTCCGTCTACAGTAAAAACATACCTTATGTTGCTCCTCCTGTTATATTTATCACCTGTCATATTTGAATCAACATGTCCATGTAGAACAGTGTTTGAACCTTCAAAACATAATGCATGAGTAGCAATACCTCTCAAATACCTGAGAATCCACTTTGCTACCTCCCAATGTTCTTTACCTGGATTGTTCATATACCTTCTCACAACTCCCACTGCATGTGCAATATCTAGTCTTGTGCAAACCATTGCATACATCAAGCTGCCAACTGTTGATGAATAAGGGACCCTGGGCATGTATTCTATCTCCTCCTGTGTCTTGGGACACATTTCCTTAGTTAATTTGAAATGGTTGGCCAAAGGTGTACTAACCAGTTTTACATTCTTCATTCTAAACCTCTCCAACACCTTCTCTATGTACTCACCCTGAGACGTGTCGCATTTTTTGCATCAATTTTCATGTCCATTATTGGGCAGGTTTTTGGCACATGGTTTTTGGCACATGGTTTTTGTCGATGGTTTTCTATTTTCGGTTAAAGAATTAGGGTTGTTGACTAATCTAGGTCATTGGGTTAGGGTTTTGGATGGCGTTGGATCCTATATGTATGTTTTATTGTAAACAATGTAACACAACAAATGAATATAGAATATGTTAGTTTTCCCGTTTTGGGTTTCCAAGGGAAAAATCTCTGTGTAATGTTTGTATTTTCCATTGTATATTTTATGTTCTTTTACTGAAAATCCGTTTGCAATAAATATTGTACAAGGTTAAAATCTACAAAGAGAACCCTCGTGTGACACATGTAAAGAAGTCATGTCAATAACATGTGATAAATCTGAAATATAATGTTGCAAAATAGATACATGAAATACATTATACATACGCCTCAAAGAATCAGGAAAGGCTAGTCGGTAAGCCATGGGTCCTTTCTTTTCAACAACTTTGAAAGGTCCCACAAACCTAGGAGAGAGTTTAGAACCCTTTTCAAATTTGATCAAACTCTAATGTAGTTTTACCCAGAAGAAAAATTTGTTGCCAACATCATAGTTGCGGTCAATGCGATGTGCATCAGCATAGCTCTTATGTCGATCTTGTACTTCTTTAATTCTTTATCTTATTGTTCACATCTGCTCTTTCATTTCTTAGATCACTTCTGGTCCCACCAGGACCCTATCTTTTATTATATCCCAACTCAGAGGTCTCTGACATGGTCGTCCGTAAAGAAAATCAAACGGTGTCATCTTAATCGTACTCTGATAATTGTTGTTGTACATTAATTCTACCAATGGTAAGAATTCTTCCCAGCATTTATGTTGATCCATTACATACATACGCAGCATATGATTAGTTCTTTCAGTTTGACTATCTGTCTCAAGGTGATATGTTGTGCTAAAATTCAATTGTGTTCCCAAAGCCTTCTAGAAACTAGTCCAAAATATTCCAGTAAACATCAATCCTCAATCGGATATGATCTTTCTTAGTACTTTGTGTAACCTCACAGTATCACTAACAAAAACTCTAACTATGTCTCACACCTGATACATTGTATGCACCGGAATAAAGTGTGCAGTCTTTGTCAGAGTGTTAATGACCACAAAAATAGAATTGTGCCTCCTTGTCGTCAATGGAAATCCAACAATAAATTCCATCGAAATGACTTCCCATTTCAATTCAAGAATCGCATGTGGCTATAATAATCCTGTTGGATGTCTATGTTCATATTTCACTTGTTGACATTTTAGACATCTTGCCATGTAATTTACTATATCCGATTTCATTCCTTTCTAGAAGAATAAAGGTTTAAGGTATGCCTTCATCTTCATGACTCCGTGATGAGCCATCTATACTACTTGATGAGATTCGCTGAAAATAAAACTTCTTAATTACTCGTTAGGTGATACATAAAAAAATTTGTTATACCTCAACAATACGTCGTTGTCAAAATAATAAACTTCATACCTAGGTACCATCATGGTATCTTGTTTGGTACTATCCTTAACTTCCTTGTACCATTCATCGTCTATCTTTAAAGATAGAATCATTTATCGAAGATTCGTCTTAAGAGGAATTACCGAGAATATTTGTGGTCTCTGACTCAACGCATTTTCTACTATTTTCATTGTTCTTTTAATGTAAGTAATCTCGAAATCATATTCACTAAGTATTTCTGAACAATGCCTTTGTCGTGCGTTTAGTTCACTATGAGTAAAAATATGTTGCAATCCACAGTGATCTGTCCTTAATTCGAATTTTCGTCAAATCAGATAATGTCTCCAAACTCATAAGGCATATACAATTGTTAATAACTCCAAGTCATGCATTGTGTAGTTCTCTTCATGCCTTCTTAATTTCCTTGAAATGTAAGTGATCACTCGACCATATTGCATTAGTACTCCACCTAACCCTTCCTTGGATGCATCCGTGCATACCAAGAATTCTTTGTCCATGTCGGGAACCTTCAGTATGAGCGTTGTCATTAACAATTCCTTAAGCTTTTGAAATGATTCTGCGCAATTCTCTTTCCATACAAATTTCTTGTTTTTCTTCTGAAATTTCGTAATTGGATTTGCTATCTTTGGAAAACATTTGACGAAGCATCGATAATAACCTGTTAACCCCATAAATCTATGTACTTCTTTTATGTTCTTCGGTGTTGGCCATTCCATAATATACTCAACCTTCGTTGGATCCACAATGATACCTTCTCCAGATATCATATGTCCCAAATAATGAATCTTCGACTGGTAAAACAAACATTTCGATAGTTTCTCGTACAACTTGTTTTATCTTAGACACTATAAACAAATATCAAGTGTTCATCATGCTCTTCTTTCATCCAAGAATAAATCAATATATTTTCAATGAACAGTTGAACAAACTTGCCCAAGTATTCATGAAATACCTCATTCATCAAACTCATGAATACACCTGGGAAATTCGTCATTCCAAACAGTAAAACAGTAAACTCACAGTGTCTGAATCTCATCTTAAATGTGGTCTTAGGGATATCTTTCTCCTTAATCCATAACTGATGATATCCCAATCCCAATTCAATCTTCGAAAACATTGTTTCTCCCATAATCTGATCAAATAAGTCATCTATTCTTGGAAACAGATATTTATTCTTAATCGTGGCTTTGTTCAATTGACGGTAATCAATGCAAAGCCTCCACGATCCATCCTTCTTTCTAACAAAAATCACTGGTGCACCCCACGGCGACAAGCTTGGACGTATAAGTCCCAAGTCTAACAAATCCTTCAATTGCATTTTCAACTCCTACCATTCCGGTGTCGACATCTAGTATGGAGTTCTTGCAATATGTTAAGTTCCAGGTTTCAGATCTATGGTAAACTCTAATTCTCTTTCTAGCGGAAAACCTGGTAATTCCTCAGGAAATACATCGGCAAACTCTAATACTACACAAAGATTTTATAATCCTTTTGTATCCCCCTTTTCATTAAGAGCTAAGATGGCGTATAACTTACACCCTTTGCGCATACTTTTATGTAATTGTAAGGAAGAAATAAATCTTAGTGAAACCCCCTGGTTTCTTCCCACAATCACTCTACTCTGTCCCAAATCATATGTCAAACTTAACCATTTCATCTTGCAGTTAAGTATCACATCATACAATTCTAACCAGTCCATACCAATCACTATTCCATAAGATCCTAAGATCGTGACATAAAGATTTTTCTTCGTTAAAATATCACCCAAGTAAATGCTACAATCCATAACCTTTCCTTCAACATTATGTTTGGCTCATGATGCCATTTCTACGTATTTGAACTCATCATGATCGACTTGTTAGAAGATACACAATACAATAGAGACATAGATATACGTGGTTCACCTAGTGTGGGCTACATCCACCAGAGAAATTGTCGGGTCCTTCCTTTATTATTATCCTGAGAGAGGATATTTTAAGAGAAAGAAGAGGAAGTTATAGCGGGTGTGTTGTAGGTTGTATCCCTTCATTTGCTCGATAATAAAAAAGGAAGGACCTAGCAATTTCTCTGGTGGACGTAGCCCACACTGGGTGAACCTGTATATCTGTGTATCTATTGTATTGTGTATCTTATGTGTTTTATTTTCGAATTTGTTTTATTTTATTGCTCCGCGATTTTGTTTTTCTAACAACTAGTTTCAGAGCGAAAGGTAACTCACAGGAAAAGAGGGTTCCTGGTTCGAGTGGGAGAAATGGTGGAATATGGAAAGTTTAGGGTTGAGAAACTTAACGGCCAAAACTACCAGTTATGGAAGATGTAGATGGAAGATTATTTATATCAGAAGGATATGTTCCTACCATTGGGTGGAATAGCAAAGAAGCTGACGTCCATGAATAGCAAAGAATGGGAGGTTCTTGACAGAAAGGCACTATAAATGATATGGTTGAGCCTGGCAGCATCAGTGGATTTCAATATTTTGAAAGAAAAGACAATGAAA
Organism: Picea glauca; assembly: GCA_000966675.3. Classification (NCBI taxonomy): domain Eukaryota; kingdom Viridiplantae; phylum Streptophyta; class Pinopsida; order Pinales; family Pinaceae; genus Picea; species Picea glauca. Next base: position 390,204 of record JZKD02S2127512.1, read on the forward strand.
GAGTCGATGGACACATTAGCTAAATTGTATGAAAAACCCTCGGCGTCCAATAAGGTATTTCTAATGAAGAGATTATATAATATGAAGATGTCATAAGGTGGGTCTATTGCAGATCATTTAAATGAATTTAATAAGGTTACTAATCAGCTAAGTTCTGTAAAAGTGGACTTTGATGATGAGGTCGGAGCTCTTCTAATCTTGTTCTCATTGCCAAAAAGTCAGAACAGCTTGGTCATGGTTTTAAGTAACTTTGTCTCTGGTTCAAACACTTTAAAATTCGATGATTTTGTTGATGTTATCCTTAGCAAGGAAATGCGATGGAAAATCATAGGTGAGACATCAGGTAATGTGTTAAACATGGAGAACAGTGGAAGATAAAAGGATAGAGGAAAGGGCTCATGGAACCACGGGAATTCTAGAAAGAGCATATCCAAATACAGACTAGGAAAAATAGAGTGCTAGAATTGTGGAAAGAAAGGACATTTGAAGAAAGATTGCAAAGATCTAAAAAAACAAAGAGATGGACAGCAAGAGAAAAATTAGGAAGAAAATGTAACAGGTGATGTGTTACAAGATGCTTTGATTCTTTCTATAGATAATATTTATGAGTCTTGGGTAGTAGATTCATGGAATCATTTCATGCCACACCCCATAGGAAACATTTTCTAGATTATGTTCAAGGTGATTTTGGACAGGTTCATTTGGGTGATGATGCACCAAGCAAAATTGTTGGAATGGGAAAGATACAAATAAAGAAAAAGAATGGAAACTAATGGTTGTTGAAAGAGGTAATACATGTTTCAGATCTAAGGAAAAATCTAATTTCAACAAGTCAGTGAGCAAGTGAAGGTTGTATATGCATATTTACAGATAAGGTGTGGAAGGTCACCAAAGCATCATTGGTGATAGCAAAAGGAGAGAAGCTAAGTACATTGTATTTAAGCACTGGTAATATTGACTCTTATATCTCTTTAGCTTCTATAGGAGTGGATATAGCTATATGGCATCATAGGCTTGGACACATGAGTGAGAATGGGATGTGTATACTTCACAAAAGAAATTTGTTGCCAGATCTTAAACAAATTGACTTGGATTTTTGTGAGCATTGTGTTTATGAAAAACATAAGAGAGTCATATTTCTCAGAATCGGAAAAGAAAAGAAGAGTGAAAGGTTGGAGCTTGTGCATACAGATGTATGGGGACCAACTCATGTATCATCTCTTAGTGACTGTCGTTGTTATGTTACTTTTATTGACGATGCAACTAAAAAAACTTGGGTTTATTGCATTCGACAAAAATATAATGTTTTTTATACTTTTAAGAAATGGAAATATTTGGTTGAGAATGAGACAAGAAAAAGGTTGAAGTGTCTCAGATTAGACAATGGAGGTGAATATTGATGTAATGCGTTTAATGATTACCATTCATACCATGGGATTAGTAGAGAGAATACAGTCCCAGGAACACCACAAGAAAATGGTGTGTCAGAAAGGATGAATGAGACAATCATGGAGCATGCGAGTATGAGATTGCATGCAGGGTTTCCCTTCTAGTTTTGGGAAAATGTTGTAGATATTGTTATTTATTTGATAAACAAAGGACCTTTAAGTTCTTTGGATGGTTGAATTCCAGAAGAGGCATGGACAAGTAAAAATGTAAACTATTCATTTCTAAATACTTTCAGTTGTGAAGCATTTGTCCATATTGATAAAAAAAAATAGAACAAAGCTTGAAGCAAAACCCAAGAAGTGTACCTTTATTGGATATGGTGTTAATGATTTTGGTTATCGCTTATGGGATTATTAAAATCACAAAATAATTAGAAGTAGAGATGTCATATTCAATGAGAAAGTCATGTACAAAGATCAGTTGTAGGGAAAGAAACAAGAAAAAGAAAGACGATAATACACAGTGCTTGATGAGATCACTGAAAAACAAATTCCAAAGGTACTAGAAAATCAAAATGTACAACAACAAGAGTAGCATGTACCTTAAACTCCTACAAGAGTTGTTAGAATATATACCAGGTTAAGTAGACCCCCTGAACGATACTCTCCTTCATTGTATTATTTATTGTTGATTGATTTTGGTGAACCAGAATGTATTGAAGTGCAAATGCAGGTAGACACTAAAAAGAAGTGGGAGCAAGGCATGAAAGCAAAAATGGATTCCTTGGTAAATAAACAGACTTGGGACTTGGTTCAATTGCCTGCAGGAAAAAAAGCATTGCAGAATAAATGGGTTTACAAGTTGAAGGAAGAAGGTGGAGGAAAAAAACAGTACAAGTCTAGACTTGTTGTAAATGGATTTGCACAAAAGAAAGGTATATATTTTGATGAAATATTTTCTCATGTTGTTAAGATGACTTCAATTAGGACTATTTTAAGTCTTGTGGCAGTAGAATATTTGCATCTTGAACAGTTAGATGAAATAACATATTTTCTCCATGGGGATTTGAAGGAAGATATTTATATGCAGCAGCCACAGGGATATGAGGTCAAAGGAAAGGAGAATTTGGTATGCAGTTTGAAGAAGAGATTGTATGGCCTAAAGAAAGCTCCAAGATAGTGGTATTTGAAGTTTGACAGGTTTATGACAGAACAAAGTTATAGTAGATGTCATTCTAATCACTGTGTTTATTTTAAAAGGCTAGAAAATGGAAGCTATATTATCTTGCTATTGTATGTAGATGACATGCTTGTTGTAGGGTCTAATATGCAGGATATAAATTTGTTCAAGAATAAATTAGCTAATTCATTTGTGATGAAGGATTTGGGTGTTGCGAAGAAAATCCTTGGTATGAGAATAACAAGAGACAGGAAAAATCGCAAATTGACATTGTCTCGAGGTGAGTACATAGAGAAGGTTTTGGAGAGGTTTAGAATGTATAATGAAAAAACAGTTAGTACACCTTTGGTCAGACATTTAAAATTAACTAAGGAAATGTGTCTCAAGACACATGAGGATATAGAATACATGTTCAGAGTACCTTATTCATCAGCAGTTAGCAGCTTGATGTATGTGATGGTTTGCACAAGACCATATATTGCACATGCAGTGGGATTTGTGAGCAGGTATATGAACAATCCAGGTAAAGAACATTGGGAGGAAGTACAATGGATTCTTAGGTATTTGAGAGGTACTTCTACTCATGCATTATGTTTTTGAGGTTTAGACATTTTTCTACAGGGATATGTTGATTCAGATATGGCAGGTGATAAAGATAGCAGGAGGAGCACCATATGGTATGTTTTTACTGTAGGTGGAACAACAATAAGTTGGATTTCAAAACTGCAAAAGGTTGTTTCACTTTCAACAGCAGAGGCAATGTATGTTGTTGCTATAGAGGATAGTAAAGAAATGATTTGGTTACAGAGGTTTATGTAGGAATTGGAAAAGAAGCAAGAGAAGATCAGGTTGTACTGTGACAGTGAGAGTGCCATTCATCTTGCAAAGAACTCAGTATTTTATTCAAAGACTAAAAATATATATATCTCAGGTACCATTTCATACGATATGTCTTGGAAGTTGGACATTTGAAGTTGGAAAAGATACATACTAGCCAGAATCTTGCAGACATGTTAACAAAGGGAGTAACTAGGGAGAAATTGAGTTCCTGCTCAGTTTCAGTTACTCTTCAAGCATGAAGGTGAAGATGATAAATTTGTCAGGTCCAAGGTGGAGTATAGTCCAGCATGTACAATAGCAGTGGCAATGTTGTGATCAGTCTCCAAGTGGGAGATTTTTGGTTGTGGAGCCTAATTATCTTCATGTTTCATAGGTATTTGTTTTCAGCCGTGTTTATACCCCATGAAGATTTTACACCTCGAAATATTGCACACCCCTCCTTATTTAATTTTAAATGGCTGGCCAAAGGTGTACTAATTGGTTTGTCATTCTGCATTCTAAACCTCTCCAACACCTTCTATATGTACTCACCCTGAGACAATGTCAATTTGTGATTTTTCTTGTCTCTTCTTATTCTCATACCAAGGATTTTCATTGCAGCGCCTAAATATTTCATTCCAAATGAATAAGTTAATTCCTTCTTGAGCACATTTATATCCTACATATTAGAACCTGCAACAATCATGTCATCTACATACAATAGCAAGATAATATAGGTTCCATTTTCTAGCCTTTTAAAATAAACACAGTGATCAGAATGACATCTACTCTAACCTTGTTCTGTCATAAACATGTCAAAGTTCAAATACCATTACCTTGGAGCTTGATTTAGGCCATACAATCTCTTCTTCAACCTGCATACCAAATTACCCTTCACTTTGACCTCGTACCCCTGTGGTTGTTGCATATAAATCTCTTCCTCCAAATCCCCGTGGAGAAAAGTTGGTTTTACATCTAACTGTTCAAGATGCAAATATTCTACTACCAAAAGACTTAAAATAGTCCTAATTGAAGTCATTTTAACAACATGAGAAAATATTTCATCAAAATATATAACTTTCTTTTGTGCAAACCCCTTTACAACAAGTTTAGCCTTGTATCGCTTTTTGCCTCCAACTTCTTCCTTCAACTTGTAAACTCATTTATTCTGCAATGTTCTTTTTCCTACAAGAAACTGAACCAAATCCCAACTCTGGTTATTTACCAAGGAATCCATCTCCTCTTTCATGCCTTGCTCCCACTTCTTTTTAGTGTCTACCTGCATTGTCTCTTCATAACATTTTGGTTCACCAGAATCAGTCAACAATAAACAATACAATGAAGGAGAGTATCGTTTAGGGGGTCTACTTAACTTGGTAGATCTTCTAACAACATTTGCAGGAGTTTGAGGTACCTATTTCTTATGATGTTGTACATTTTGATTTTCCGATACCTTTGGAATTTCTTTTTCAGTGATCTCATCAAGCACTGTGTATTCTGTTTTTTCTTTTTCATGTTTCTTTCCCTGCAACTAATCTTTGTACATGAACTTCTCATTGAATATGACATCTCTTCTCCTAATTATTTGGTGATTTTCATAATACAATAAGCGATAACCAAAATCATTAACAATGTATCCAATAAAGGTACACTTCTTGGATTTTTCCTGAAGCTTTGTTCTATTTTCTTTATCAATATGGACAAATGCTTCACAATCGAAAGTCTTCAAAAAAGAATAGTTTACCTTTTTACCTGTCCATGGCAAATCTGGAATTCCACCATCCAAATAACTTGAAGGTCCTTTGTTTATTAAGTAAACAACAGTGTCTACAACCTATTCCCATAATTGTAAGGGAAAATCGGCATGCAATCTCATACTCCTTGCACGCTCCATGATTGTCATGTTCATCCTTTCTGACAGACCATTTTCTTCCAATGTTCCTGGAACTATCTTCTCTCTACGAATCCCATGGTATGAATAGTAATCATCAAACCCCTTGCTGCAATATTCACCTCCATTGTCTAATCTGAGACACTTCAACCTTTTTCATGTTCATTCTCAACCAAAGATTTATATTTCTTAAAAGTATGAAAAACATCATATTTTTGTCGAATGCAATAAACCCAAGTTTTTCTAGTTGCATCATCAATAAAAGTAACATAATAATGAGAGCCACCAAGATATGATAGCTAAGCTAGTCCCCATACATCTATATGCACAAGCTCTGACCTTTCACTCTTCTTTTCTTTTCTAACACTGATAAATTTGACTCTCTTATGTTTTCCATAAACATAATGCTCACATAAATCCAAATCAATTTGTTTAAGATCTGGCAACAAATTTATTTTGTGAAGTATCTGCATCCCCTTCTCACTCATGTTTCCAAGCCTATGATGCCACGGTGTTGTATCCACTTATGTAGAATCTAAAGAGATAGAAGAATCAGTATTACCAGTACATAAATACAATGTACCTACCTTCTCTCCTTTTTCTATCACCAGTGATACTTTGGTGACCTTCCAAGCCTTATCTGTAAATATAGATATACAACCTTCACTTGCCAACTACCTTGTTGAAATTAGATTTTTCCTTAGATCTGGAACATGTCTTACCTCTTTCAACAATCATTGGTTTCCATTCCTTTGCTTTATTTTTACCTTTCCCATTCCAACAATTTTGCATGGTGCATCATCACCTAAATGAACCTGTCCAAAATCACCTTGAACATCATCTAGAAAATGTTTCCTATGGGGTGTGGCATGAAATGAAGCCCCTGAATCTACTACCCAAGACTCAGAAATATTATCTATGGAAAGAATCAAAGCATCTTGTAACACATCACTTGTTACATTTGTTTCTTGATTTTTCTCATGTTATCCATCTCTTTGTTTCTTTGGAGCTCTACAGTCTTTCTTCATATGTCCTTTCTTCCCACAATTTCGGAACTCTATCTTTCCCAATATGGATTTGGATCTTCCCTTCCTAGAATTCTTGTGATTCCCTAAGCCATTTTCTCTATCCTTTTGTCTTCCTTTGTTCTCCATGTTTAACGCATTACATGGTGTCTCACCTGTTCTTTTCTATCGCATTTCCTTTCTAAGGATAACACCAATAACATCATCAAATTTTAAAATGTTTGAATCGGAGACAGAGTTACTTACAGGCATGACCAAGTCATTCCAGCATTCTGGCAATGAGCACAAGATTAGAAGAGCCATGAACTCATCATCAAAGTCCACTTTTGCAGAACTTAGTTGATTAGCAACCGTATTAAATTCATTTAAATTATTTACAACGGACCCACCTTCTAACATATTCATATTAAATAATCTCTTCATTAGAAATACCTTATTGGACACTGAGATTTTTTTATACAGTTTATCTAATGCATCCATCAGCTCATTTGTTATCTTTTCTTTCGAAATATTGAAAGCCACTGACGCTTCCAGGATCAATTGTATCGTTCCTAGTGTCTTTATGTTAAGAACCTCCCACTCTTCGTCCTTCATGGTCATCAGCTTCTTTTCTATTTCACCCAATTGTAGGAATAGATCCTTCTGATATAAATAATCTTCCATATGCATCTTCTATAACTAGTAGTTTTGGTCGTTAAAGTTCTCGACCCTAAACTTTTCATCTTATGCCATTGCTCCCACTCAAACCAGGAACCCTCTTTTCCTATGAGTTACCTTTCGCTCTTATACCAGTTGTTAGAAAAACAGGATCGCAGAGCAATAAAATAAAAACAAATGCAGAAATAAAACACAGAAGATACACAATACAATAGAGACATAGATATACGTGGTTCACCCAATGTGGGCTATGTCCACCAGATAAATTGCTAGGTCCTTCCTTTATTATTATCCAACAAATGAAGTGATACAACCTATAGCACACTTGATGTAACTTCTTCTTTTTTATCTCACAGTCTCCTCTCTCGGAATACAATATTCGCAATGATACACAGTCGCAATACAATTCCCTCATAAAATAGGGCTTCCTTCTAAGAAAAAAAACCCTAACATAACTTCTACCATCAGATCTGCGACCTTATAATGAACGGTCCAGATTTACTATGAAATTGTAATATACATTTACAAGGCAAATTTTTCTTTCGAGGGCTTCGCCCATGAACCCTCGCTTGCCAGGGACCCCTCATTCGGGAGTTGAGCCCCCCAGACCCCACACGGGGGGGAAATGTCCCCCTGCAACCCCCCCGCATGGAGGAGTGTACAATATTTCAAGGTGTAGAGTCTTCATGGGCTATAAACACGGATGAAAACAAATACCTATGAATCATGAAGATAATCAGGCTTCACAACCAATACAACTACCTTTACCTTAATTCTTTCAAATGTTGCACTAGAAATAAAGATTTATGTAGCTCCTAGATCTATCAAAATACCTGACGTCTCGAGCACAGTGGACTGGTGCTCAGTCTGGTGGTTGTTCACCACTGCATATATCCTGTTGGTCTTTCCCAAGTCTCCAACTGTAGTAGGTAATGATGATCCGGCAGCTCTGGCCTTCTCAATAGGATAGTCTCTCTTGTAATGTGGCTCTCCACATTTCCATCATCCATTCTTTGGTCTAGTGCTCCTAGTTCCATAAGTAGAAGTTGTTGGCCTAGGAGTCTTTGATCCTGGTCTGTTCTTCTGAATAGGCCTAAATTGTTGTTGTCGGTGCGAACAACGTTATTGTTGTTGCGAAAAACATTGTTGATTTGGTGCTCTATAGGGAGTCCTCTATTGATAAGTATGTCATCACGATGTTGAGAACATAGGTCCTCTAGGCGTATGACAGTGCCCAGAAATCTATCTAGCAGGTGTTTGATGCTACTACACTCCCATTGTCACTTGTCCACTATGTCTAGAAGGAGTCCTACCCTGACCCCCATTGTTCAGCTCTTACTCAGCTATGAGGCCCTCATGAAATGCATCGTGCAATGTTTGAGGCATCAGGATCCTCACCTTTGCACGAATTTTGAATTTAAGGTCGAACACAAACTTGTTGACCTTTAACTTCTCTCTGTTCAGATGTGGAGCATATCTGAGTAACTCCATGAACCTAGCCTCATACTCCGATACCATATGACTACCCTATTGTAATTTGTTGAACTCATTAAGCTAGTGCTCAATGAATTCATCGAACAAGTACCTCTCACGAAATTTTTCCTCGAACAATTCCCATGACACATCTGCAATGGGCATGTTTAGATGAGGTAGGAGTTTCTTCCACCAAATTAGATCACTCCCTTTCATTTGAAATACCGCCATGCAAACTTTCATGTTGGAGGTGTAATCACGAAGTGTGAAGAATACCACCATGTTATCCAACCATGCCTCAATGGCTAAGTCGTTCGTGGCACCCTGAAAATCGGGAAATTGCACTTTATAGATTTCTCTGTGTATACTACTACTACCTGTTGGAGTGCATTGTGAACCCTCATTGGGCACAGATGCTCTACCCTCATCTCGATCCAGACGGTTTATCAATGCCTCTAACATCCTCTGGAAGGATCTCATCATACCTACCACATCCCCCACTGCAAATTTCTCCTGCTCTGTAGTTTGCTCATCTCCCTGAGGATCAGATCCCTCTAGTGTGGATACTGTGGGAGGAGGCATACCTCTTCCTCCCGCACCATGGAATCTACTCCCCCTGCGTCCTCTAACCATGATTACCTGCATGGACAATTTCAAAATTTGTTAGTGATACAACTCTAACTATCAATATACAACAGTGGAAGGCGTACGGGTCTAATGTCGCAGCATTGAACCCGCTCTAATTCCATATATAAAATCCTCCAATGTGATCCACTAGATGTAAGAAGTACATGAATGTAAACACTTAAGAACTCAATTCTAACTTAACTAACATTTTTTTTTCTTTTATATTACAAGGGTCTCATCAAGTACTTCATAATATTTCGATAAAGATTTCAAGATACATCTAGTGACGCGAGGTTTCGCAATATTTTGCAATAATTTAATTATCTTCACTATGCATGACATATTTAATTATAATAACATTATCCTACTATTCTTCACATAACTAGATGCAACGTTCTATGGCTACGGTTATTCTTCATTATTAACTTGATAATACCAAAAATTAATCACTGCAAATCACAATTTCTAGGATTATTTACATGTAAACAAACCATACATACATTACAATACTTGTAAATTCACATTCCATGCTAAGTCAATATTTATTGGGATCAATCATTTAAGACCTATACAAATTTTCCCAGGTCAATAAATCAAGAACTTCACATTGTCACACTAATCCAAAATTTATCTAATAATTAAAAGTAAAGTTGTGTCTATATATGATAATTACTCTACCTATTTCCAGTTGTTCGAGGATTTCATTATTTCACTACCACATGAATTCCTTATGATAACTCTTAAGTCACTTCACTAAATTCTAATGCCGGCTACCAAATAAGTCTTATGGTTCCTTAGATAGCTTGATATAATAATTAGTTAATCTATAAGATTGTTTTCTTTTAAAAATCTATCACTACTTTATATCAAACTCTTAACAAATGAAAGAAGGCTAGTGAAATTTTACACCAAATAATTCTTCAAAACCAATTTATGAAAGGACTATACATACTATGGGTGTACTCCAAAATAAAAGTATTATACTCATACCATTAAACTCTAAGGACATTACTTAGTATAAGATGGACTTGTAGAAGGTATCTTATATTATTTTATAACATATAATATTGTATTAATTAGGACACCATCAAATGTTACCATCTTCAAGGATAATCTACTAAGCAAAACATAACATCCTAACTATCATCGCTTTCTTAAAACTATTTCACTTAAAAATTAAAATGGACTATTATTAATTATTACATAGTAATCTTGGCGAGCTACAGAATTTTGACCATCAATAAAAACTAAGGAAATAAATCGTTTGTAATTATAAGTTTAAAATTGACCATAATTAATCGTAAAGAAAAAACAAAAACCTGACCAACTTTTCTCAGTATTATCGTTTTTCTTAACAATATCACATAATGATAACAAGATTATTATTATTTTTAAAAGTACCATTGTGAACTACAAAATTTGGAAAGAACTCGTTGAATGATTACAATTATAAATTTGACTGACATCTACTCTGATATTCACCACAGATGTCGGTATCAACATACATGAACTACAAGTCACGAATTAACTCATCATTATCAAAGGTGAGGAAATTTTGATTTCTACATTTCAAGCATGTGTGTGACCGACTGTTGTATCATAAAGGATAAGTAAACGTGGAAAAGAGATAATTTCATTCAAGGTTTAGGGCACAAAAAAAGGAACCCAAGGTTAGGTTAACCACAAAGGCATGAGAATCTCAATAACTTTGTTCTACACAGGTCCATAAACAATAAGTTTGGTAAACAGGAGAGAAATCATTCTAGTCGCTAACTAAATTATAAATCAGTACATTACATCATGGACAAACAGTTTGTATTATATATTGTTTATCCACGAGTAATATTTTAGAGGATGAGAATACCCCATCAGAAAACCTCTCTAACACGTTCGGTACTCTATAAGTAAACTTAAAATGCTCAAGCCAAAAATTCATAAGGAAGCAACAAGTCGAGAAGTTCATGAAATGTCAGAGGTAAGGACGGAAATCAAGGTTGGAAGGAGTGTAAACTCCAATGCGACTAGAAGTTGGAGCGAAGGGTACTCATCATTGTTAACTTTAGTGTAAAGCCATTACAAGAAGAAAGACCAATAGTGACAGGTCTGGCATAGATAAAAGAAATAAATATCTTCTACAAGATTAACCAGAATTTACGGTGACAATGAAGTTTTGGTATTATTGACGGACTTGGGGTTTGGGAATAAAATTCATAATATATGACTATCTATGAGATCAGATAAATTTAACAAGATACAAGGTCGGTGTGTCAACCTCAACACGCTTTTAGCTTGGGCGAGGCCTCTTGAAATTTAGGAAGCCATAGTATAAATCAAATATCAAAATTTAAGAGTTGAGCCCAAATCTTGAACCCAAGAGAAGTATCATATTCTATTATTGAATACAACGCTACAAGAAGCTCAAGCATAACCGATTAACACAAAAATTTATTTCTTACAATAAAAACTCAGAGAACCATCGACTTAAAACCAAGATTCGATAAAGCTAAACTTAAATATTTAAATACACAAACTACCCAGCAAAGAATTGAAACCATAACAATGTTCTCGATGGAAAAGTGCTTAGCAATCATCCGATAAGGAAAGCTTAATCAATTGTAAAAAGTGGAGGATATTTCATATAGTCGAGATATTAATTTATATAAGAACCAGAAAAATCCCCACATGATTAAATTACATACAGATTTTATCTAGAATTATATCAATTGAATACAGATCTTTACCTCGCCAGTATTAAGGAAAGAATATAAAATTACATATACAACATCGATTTTATATTGATACTCATGGCTATTACAATGCACTTAGCTTAAATTTACATATAACACAAAATACAATAACCAAATACTGTAACCAAAGGTTGAAGCTATGTGAAGATGATCATCAACCAGAGCTTGCGCAATGTCCCTCCCTTTCGCCTTGCTAATCCAAGGACTACACCGGTACCTCCCAACCAACGCTAGGGGTACTCTTCTTCTCCCTTATCCCCATGAGATGCAAAAGGGCCACACATAAAAACCATAACCAATAGAACCAAAAATTTCCTCTCAAGGAAGAGCTTCCACTCTCTACAAGTCTTGGAATCCCAACTCTCACAAGTAAAACTTAGTCAAGAAAATTTTTGGCAACATAACAGTACTAACAAAAATGAGATCATTTTCCCTTCCTTTTCATTTATTTTATAGAAAAATTACCAATGACACATGTCCTCATGCACAAATAATTATTTTTTAATAAATTAATTAAAGGATTATTCACCCACTACAAGTGTCACACTCTCCCCAAGTTGTACAAGCAATTCCTCTTTTTTTTTATTTAAAAGGTCATTTTCTCCCACATTCCCCGATCTACTCCTATTTTTTCTCTTAGTTGTCCCTCAGTTCCCCAATCCCTCATTTAATCTGTGTCCCCTAACTAGATCTTAGTTTGAGTTAGATTAGGAGTCTTCTTTTAGTTAGGATTGTTGGATGATTGACTCGAGATGCTACTCTATGTGGACCACCTATTCTCTCATGTTTTATTTATATTTATTTTTTTATAAATCCTTTTTATTATTTTCACGCACACATGTGCATTTGCCCATGTTTAATCTTATTTATTCATTCAATTAAATTGATAGTCTAATTCTTTTAATCCCTTTTTATGGTTTACTTAAACAAACCTCTTTATACTTAAACTCTTTGTTATTTTCTTGTTTTTTTTTTTTTTTTAATAATCATTTGCATGCTCTTTCTAACAAAGTCTAAGTATTCTATTTTTATTTTCTTATCCTTCTAGATTTTTATTACTCACATTTGATTATGTGATGTGCCCTTCAAGATGCGCCTCTATGTCTTTGACTAGTTTTGGAAGTTTGTCCGACACTTGGTCGACCTTGTGAGAGACTAAGGGCTTCTAAGGAATAAGTATTCCACCTTATTGGGCATCCCTTATAATTATTCGTGACAAATTGTCTCAGTCTTCTCTCACGGCATCATGGACCTCTCGGAACGAGGTAATCGTTAACCATGTGTTCATGCCACAATGGGAGTAGTAGTAGGTTGTGATAGGAACACTAACACACATGTCCCTCAACTGTCTTGTTTATGTGCATGAGCCCTTTAATCCTTATGTGAGTCGTATTAGCAAGCGTCATTGAGCCTGCATCCACTGACAAGAACACTGTCAATAATCCTTATACATAACATCCATACTGAAATAACCATATAAATCACATGCGTGTAAATAAAATACTCAAACCAAGTACAAATCTGTTGGACACACCTACCACACTTAGAGGGGGGGTGAATGAGTGTGGGGCTCTTTTTTCCAAAACTGCCCTCTTGCACAAAAACTCATCAATTAGCATTCAAAATTTATTCATTAC
>JZKD02S2127512.1:440630-456284 GCA_000966675.3 Picea glauca
GGCGGATTAGGGGATGCCAAAGCGCCTAAACGAGCAGGGATAGGGGGAAAAAGTGGAGTGTATGTGGGGTCATCGGTAGAATCTGGTTGCAAGGAGTTAGATGCCTGCGAGTTTATCGTGAGTCTCTCCCAGGCAGAAAGAGTTCTATAAAGCGAGGGACAAAAAAACTTAATCTTACTCACCATTGTGTCGTCTTGTAAATCAGTGCTCAATGCTTACTGATGAGGTGGAGACTCCCCTGCAGAAGCTTCAGACTGTGTATCGTAGCCATTGAAGCCAACCTCCTCCGACAAATCAGCCTCTGGTTCAGTAGGGGGGTACTTGGAGCAATCCCGTCTCAGGTGGTCGGTTCTACGGCAAAATGAGCATCTGAACGGGATCCCCAGGTAGTCGAGTCTTTGGGCGAAAAGAAGGCCTCTCCAGTTGATGTTCAGGACTTCTGAGATTCCTGCATGGATATCTAGTTCGACCATGATCTTGGCCATTTTTCTATCAGATGAAGCCAGAGAGGATCTGTCCACTGTTAAAAATCGGCCTAAAGAAGATCCGATGAGCTCGAGGGCCGGATGGTTCCAGAGTTGTAGTGGAAGGCCTGGTAAAAGGGCCCAGAGATGCCTGTAGGAAAAATGTTCAGTAGATGGATTAAAGTTGAGCCTCCATCTCTTAAGCATGAGGCTTCCACCGCCAACCGCCTAGAACTTATCCAGAACACGGACAGAATCCTCAGGCGACTTGAAAATGAAGCCAATCCACCCATGTTGAAGGTAAAGTACCTTGGTAAGATATCCTAGAAGAGGCTTCCGGGACTCTGCAATCCAATCGTCCAAGCGCAGGTTGCATTTGTCCTTGTATGCTAATCTACCAACCAGGGCACAGAGTGCTAAGTTGCAGGCTTCAGAAAGTCCTACATCCATGCCCAGGACAAGTTTAGGGTGAGTCTTTTTTGGTTTCCAGACCCTCTGTGTCTTTTTTAGGTTGGGAAGGGGTTGGCTAGAAGGGAAGCTGGTCTTATGGAGGTTCCCACAAATCCTATTGTATGTGCATGGATTTAGTGGATCTATCTCAAATAAAGGCTTCAGTAGAGTGTCTCCCAAGACGGATGTGTGGAGAGGAGAGCCAGAAGCGGGAATCCTGGAGACTGGTGTGCGCTTTTATTTACGGTAATGGTTGTTGATCATCTCGTCAATAGAGGCAATGATGTCCGGATGGTCCCAAGGGTCCCCGTTTTGCCTTTCAGTGGAGTCTGTGTTCAGAGTCTCCATGTGAGAGGTTGCAGATTTCACGAGGGAAAAGACTGATGTCTGTAGTGGGAAAAGAGACAGGAATATCCTGACAGATACAGGATGGTCCCTTCCCGTTCTAAGAAAGTGGTCGGGGTTAATGCGGAGACAGAGAGTAGAAGGTTACCAAATAGTAGCAAAGACTGCAAATCCCCGAGAGAATAGTTTGTTGTCTGTAGTGAGGCTAGAAGACAGGTAAACCTGACAGGAACAGGAGCGACCTTTCCAGATCCAATAAAAGGGCATATTAAATAAGAATACAGAGAGAGGGAGGTAACTAAGAGGTAATACCACCAGTGGGAAGCGCTAGTTTGGGGAGCGTCGGTAGGCCTTGTCTAAGAGATAAAATTATCTATCCTGCCCAAGAGCCAGATGTTTGGGTCTGGCCTTGTCCGTCCCTCCAAGGTGCGATCCATTTGATATAATACTCTATTGTAAATACGAGTATGATATTCATCCCATTGATATCATATGCATATGATATCAACGACATTAATAGTTACATGTGTTATCAAACTAAACTATCTTAGTCCAACTAAAAACGACCTTAATAATGGCATGTGTTGGTTGCACATGAAAGCGAACTAATGCAAAACCTTAATCAAATTGGTCTCATATGTCGTTTTCACATTTTCCCATCACATTTGTCGCTTTTAATGGTTTTTAAAACCTCGCATGAGGCATGCAATCCAGATTTATTATGTACTTACTGTTCATATTAAACTATTATGTTAAACACTTATTGTTGCAATCCAAATCGATTATGTGACTTATTGTTCATATTAAACTATGTTACTTGGAATATGAAATCCAACAACATATTAACCATTGTGAAAATGCTTGAATGCATGCATGCAAGCCGACCATTGAAGGAAGGTTTTTGGTCGTCGGCCTGCATGCATGCAAAACCTTAAACATAAATCCGTGATAGTATGTGATCTACTGGAATTTACATAAAAAAAAAACCATAATCGAGTACAAAAATTTTACACAAACATTGAATACATGCATGGGGGCCAACCATTGAAGGCAGGTTCATGGTCTCCATGTCTTCAATGGTCATCCCACATACATGAAAAACCTAAAACCTAAATATGTTATAACATGCATCTAATGGAAATTATAATTGAAGGAAACCAATTCCAAAAATTTTAAAGAGAGAGAGGAAGATCTTACTTCATCCTACTTGATGGTTTGCTCTGTTATCCTTCTTCTCGATCCAATATGTCAGAAATAATAATCGTTCTCTAGCTTGTGCTCCAAATGCATCCAATGGGTCAGCGATTCCTATACAATAGTAATATGGATCAAATAACCTGGAAATCATAATAGATCATACAACTTGGAAATCATAATTGAAGGAAACCAATTCCAAAAAATTTAAGAGACAGAGGAAGATCTTACCTCATCTTGCTTCATGGTTTGCTCGGTCAGCCTTCTTCCCAGTGCAATATCTCAGAAACAGTAATCGTCCAGGTGAATCCTCCTGCACACAAGCAAATTCCCTCTTGGTATCTAGACCCCTAAAACCAAGACAGAAAGGGTGTTATCATTGGTCAATGACATCCTTTTAGATCTAATTAAGCTAATATACAAAGAGGAAGAAGAAAAATGTGTACCTTTAAGTCCAAGTTAAGCTCTGATCCTAAGCTCCTTGGTAGATCCTGTAGAACAACAAAGATACAACAAACTTCCTATTCTACTGAGATTAGCTCAAATACAGATCTATCTATTGAATATAAGTTCATGTGAAACAAACATAAACTTGAAAGAAACAGGCCAAGCATGTATGTGTATTAATGAGAACAAATGAAGAGTACTTACAATCCTCTGATGAAGGTGCAGCAACTTCTTCCAGCTCTCCCTGTCCAACCCCTTTGCTCAAGTAATCTACACTGATTATGCTTCAATGGCATCTCACTTATGGGATCATAAGTTTGGTGTAATTCTCAATCTCCATATATCATGTATTGTATATTACCTATGAGATCATAGGTTTCATACCTCCAATCTTTTATGTACCAAGTACCCTTTCACCATGAGAAGGCCTCCTTATATAAGCTTGGAGAGGCCCAACCACTTGAGAGATATTTGGGATAAGTTAAGGATTACTCTCCTTCAGTTGTGGATTTCCCCTAAGATCATGCCTTGAACTCATATTTGAATCCAACCAACCTCAGAGATTGAGGGGATTCTGCCCTGATTTCCTCCAACAAACCAAATTTCGCCCAAAAAAGGCCAACGCTCCCTCAAAAGGGACACAGAGCGTTGGAACGCTCCCCTGGAAGAGGGTATAGAGCACCAGCGCTCCCTAACAGAGCATAGGGGAGCACTCCCTTCCAAAAATTGACTTTTTAGTGGTTTTTTCAGTGGCAAAAGGCTTGTACTCCTTGTCAATTGATTTCTCTTCTTCAAGACTAGTCTTTGAGGTGTCTTAAGTGTCCTTATGATGTCATTAGAGAAATGACAAAGGAAAGATGGAAGTATGATGTTTGCGACACTTGTGGTCAAGATGTGACACTTGCAGACAAGATGCGACACTTACAACACTTGTAATGATGACACTTGCGACACTATTGAAGTGAGTAATTTTGATGTGTAACAGAGTGCCCCCCAAAGTGCGAAGTCAGAAGACGATGATGATTGAAGTACTTTGTAGACTTTTTCAAGCAAGGGTATGGATGCAAAGAGGCTGGAAAAAAGCTACACACAACCATCAAACAAATATTATGACATGTTTCAAACCCAAGGCAGGCATACCTATGCTTGAGTGATAAAGACTTTTTCAGGTATGGCCGCCATAGAATACACTGCGGATCCATAATTATATTAACAAAAGGTATCGCCACTAAACATACAACGTGGATCTATACTTCCATGACATGAATTGATCGTAGCCATGAAAAATACACTGTGGATCTACGATATGACAAGACATAGCCACGGACCAATACAAAGTGGATCTATGTGACAGTATATGTGTCAATATTCAAGAGAAACTCTGTCGCAACTTGGGTAAATTATATATCAGAGTGAATGACTCAACCCAGGGTCTTCTTACCAATCCCGATGTAGTACAAATCTAACCATGTGAATAGATGTCTTGATGTTGAACATGGCAGAAACCACTTGATTATCCGTCAATGATGTAAACCGTTAACAAGCCCGAGGGAAATCACCATTGATGTCAATGATTCCTAAGGTACCCTAGTACATTCCAGTGAATGTGAATAGATGAGCTGAAGTCGAACATCTGTGGAATCATCCGATCAGAGGTCAATGATGTAAACCTACTGTCGGACGTGAGGAGGCCTGCCATTGAGGCATGCAGGTCCCAAAGTACTAATTGGTTTCTAAGTCTAGTTCTTGGATGATGTGTTGAGGTCGACAAGAATAAACTCGTCGCAGGAGGGCCTTGATGTATCCCCCATCAACGACACAAAACTGACACAAAGATGTAAATGGTGGATCAAATGAACATGGACTGACACAGGTATTGAAATAGGATATTTGTGGTGGTTGACTCTCGAGGTAGATACTTCCCTTGAACACTGAGGCATGACAGCAGAAACTTGACAGAGACCAAAACTTGATAATGCAATGGATACTGTGACTTACATCGGGTGACCCAAAGGAGTAAGGAAACTCAAAAGATTGGTTCAGTGCAGAGGTTCAGCAGATTGAAATACGTGCAAAGATAAAATGTCGTGTTCAAGGGCGACTGTAAGGTTACTCGTAAGAGTTACTGGTAGTATTCTCAAAAACTACTTGGCTTGATTCCTTCAATTTTTCCCCCATCTAGATAGACGAGTACCTCTTTTTAATTTAACGAGCTTGAGGAGGGTAACACATGCTCGATATGACTCACCTTCAGTAAGTCCCTCTTCCTTTGTTTAGCGAACTGGAAGAAGTAAGGGTTCGGTCCCGTATGGGCCCTTCAATATATGATTGTTTAACGAGTCCAGAGAAGGTAAACTCGGTGGTTTTTCATATTTAGAGAGTTTGAAAATAACTTAAAGACGACTCCAATGTTGTCCTTTTTCGTAATGTTAGTCTTGCGAGGCCGAAAAGGAGATAAATTATCACTCAAAAGACGCTCTTTCAAACCTTTTAACGAGTGGGAAAGGAAGCAAGATCACTCGACAATCTTTTCATGTTTAGAGAGTCTGAAAAGAGTTTAAAGAAGACTCCAGGGGGTTCCTTTTTCATGTATCCATGCGGGTCCGAAAAAGACATAAAATTTTACCCGGTTACATTCTCATGTTTTTACGAGAGCGAGAAAGAACAAAGAGTAAGCTCGGCACTCTACCCCCAGCTTGAAAGCTAGTGGCTTAACTCCAGAATGATAATCAAAGGTTGGAGACATGCCCCCCAAGCTTCAATTCATTCACCGACTTTGAGGTTGTCACCAATTTTTGTACTAGATGGAGAAAAAGGATAAGAGTGGATGAAATGAAGGTTCAAATACGAGACCTAACGAAAGACTCGACTTGACATCTACGAGATCTAGCGAAAGACTCGACCTGGCAGAAGAGGTGAGTGTTTCATTTTTTTTAATGAGCTTGACATAGGAAAATAACTATGCTCATGGCTCCGGGTTCAATCCCTAGATTTATGTTTCATTTTTTAACGAGCTTGCTACAGAGAGGAAAAACTATGCTCATAGCCTCTGTTTCATTTTTTAACGAGCTTGCCACAGAGAGGAAAACTATGCTCATAGACTCTTCTTGATCATGGCTTCCAAGAGGATAATTCTCTGGAAGGACACCATGTCAAGGGACAAAACTCGGTCATGGCTTCCAAGAGATCTTCATTGGATAGAAGAAGAATGCTCTGGAAGGAACACATGTCGAGGGTCTCGTCAAGGGTAAGGAGATAAGGCTCCAATAGCCCTACCGAAGAGAACACCATGTCAACTACTGGATCTAAGTCATCGGAAGTTGAAGTCATGGGAAAAAATGCCACATAATTGACCTGTGGCAAGGATGATACCGACTGCATATAAGACCCGGTTAGGGAGGTCATTGGGTTAATGGTCAAGTCGGGGCCAACAAACGAAAGTTGATCAATAGTCACCATTCTTCCATCGTGTGGGAAAGATATCACACGAAAAAGAGTGGACACAATATCTTTCATGGCATAGACATAATCTCGCCCAAGGAGTAAATCGAAATCCAAGGGGTCCTGGACTACCATAACATCAATAAAGATTGTTTTCCCTCCCAAAGTTACCGAAAACTAAGGAAGGATCCCTAAAGGGTGACTGGTTCTTCTGTTGAAAGCGAACAGATTCTGTGTAACCGGCGCAAGTTGAGGACAACCCAAAGCGTGCCAAGCAACAGAGGACAAAATACTAACGGACGCACCTTCATCTATCAGCGTTTGAGGAACGTCCCAACCACAAACCTGTACTGTAATCTGGAAAGGACTATGAGAGGGAAGACGAGGTCCAGTTAGCGCACCCCAATCAAAAAGGATGGCCTCATTACTTGGATGGCCTCATTATTTGGAGGGGGCTTCATGGGAGAAGGAGGAATGCCCCCCAGCACAGTAGATTCTGTATCAATGAGAAAAATGTGAGCAGTATCGGATTTACTCTCTAGAGGGAGAGTAGGATTGACCAATGATGGGATCGAATCGACCACGCTGGCACTCTTCAAAGGAAGAGTGGGATTGACCAATGAAGTAACCGGAGCAACCACTTTGGCACTCTTTGGATAAAGGGTGGGACCAACCGAGGAAGGGACTGGATCAGTGACTTTGGTACTCCTTAAGGGAGGAGTGGGATCGACCGATGGCAAAACCGGATCGACCACTTCAGCACTCTTTGGATGAAGGGTGGGACTAACCGAGGAAGGGATGGGATCAGTCACTTTGGCACTTGTCAGAGGAGGAGTGGGATTGACTGATGAAGTAACTGGAGCAACCACTTTGACACTCTTCGGATGAAGGGTGGGACTGAACAATGACGGGACTGGATCAATCACTTGGGTACTTCTCAATGGAGGAGTGGGATCAATCGGTGGCAGAACTGGATCGACCAATTTGACACTCCTCAAGGGAGGAGTGGGATCGACAGATGGTAGAACCAGATAGACCACTTTGGAACTCCTCAAGAGAGGAGTGGGATCGATCGACGGTAGAACCAGATCGACCACTTTGACACTCTTCGGATGAAGGGTGGGACTGACCAAGAAAGGAACTGGATCAGTCACTTTAACACTCGTCATAGGAGGAGTGGGATTGACTGATGAAGTAACCGGAGCAACCACTTTGACACTTCTCAAAGGAGGAGTGGGATCGACCGATGGCGAAGTCAGGTCGACCACTTTGACACTTCTCAAAGGAGGAGTGGGATCGACCGATGGCGAAGTCAGGTCGACCACTTTGACACTCTTCAGATGAAAGGTGGGACTGACCAATGATGGGACTGTATCAGTCACTTGGGTTTCACTTTTCAGATGAAAAGTGGGGCTAATCGATGAAGGAACTGGATCAGCTACTTTGGTGAGTGGTTCAACTGAGGATGAAACTAGATTGACCACCTGATCAACCGGATTGACCATTCCATCAACTAATGATGGGTTGGGGGAAAGCCTACGATAACCTTTTGGAAGTTAATGTTTCTCCAAAAGAGAAGAAGCCTCGTCCATGTGAGGACAAAGGTGAGAGTAATGATCACCTTTGCATAACATATAAGGGAATTTGACAGTTGTCTTCTTCTTACCAACCTTAACGTCACTAGTTGGTGGGGTATCACCGGCATGACTAGCAGGGGATAATAATATGGAGGACCACATTTCTAAGACCTTGTGAATACCAGGGAAATCCCTCAGAAAGTGGTCACCCTTACAAATACTGCAAGGGAATTTGGGTTTCGGATTCTTCATTTTAACCTTATCTACCTTATCAACACTCCCAGTACTATTAATAGTAGTTGGTTGCATAGATTCAACATTTGATGTAGTTGGAGGCTTGGTCCCTTTATGGTTCTTCTTCTTCTCTTTCTGTTTCTTCTTCTTATTATTAACTGGGTTACTCACTTCAGAGCTTTCACTAGGCGAACAAGGAGAAATGGAAGGATACATGATGGACAAAGAAGGAGAAAGGTCGACATGAGGTTGATGTGTGGGTGGTGTGCTTATATCTGAAGCACCTGCATCCAAGATTACTGTAGTGGAAAACAACCATACCGGTAACCCAATTGTGAGACCTGGAAGGCTCAAAGTACCGATGTAAGAAGGACCAAGGTTTCCGTAAGAAATAAAAACAAAGGGTTCCCCTAGCAAAGGGGTTCCTTCATTGGTCATCCCGGGAACTGACGCCATAAAAATAAAACTCTAACCTAGATTCTGCTAGGGAGAACAAACAACACGTGCTAAAAATCTAGTAAGCAAGCAAGCAAACAAAACCTTCTCACAATGAGCACACTAGTTGGTGATGAAATCCAACATCGCAGGAACAAAGTAAGAAGGGGTTGAGATAGAGCGGGTGGAAAAGTTACGTTGACGACCTGCTTAACGAACTTACACCCTGGTGAAAGCTCCCACACATAATCGTGGGTATACCCTCCAAGGAGCCCGAGTGAGTCTGGCCAATGTCGATTCCAGATACCGTGAAGACATGCCCCTCCACAGTCACCTTGTGTAAAGACCCTAGAGAGATAGGCCACTAAGGTTACCAACTACAACAGTAATGCCTGGGGAAACAGTCGACAATCCGATCCACAAGCAAGGGTAGGGTCTCTAACCCGAAATCAACTTGAAAGGCTTCCACTGATCATTGTGGGTATACCTTCAAGCGACTCCCATAATACACGCAATCTCTACACCAAGACCAACAAATCAGGGTGAGTGACTTTGCTAGTCTCAATGCGACCTCGTGATTGACCCTTGTGTGAGAAGGGCTTCCCAGAAAAAAACGCAGCAATTGGATTTCACCGCTCCCTAACACAAGATCCTATGTTTGTTTGCAGCTTTGGAAAGTTATCTTTCACACCTATTCCAAAGCCCTACAACTAATCTAATGTAGGTTTGCTACCAGAAAATGTAAAAATGTATAATCAATTTTAGTTTAGCGCTTGATTTTTAAAGCTATTGTTACTCAAAAGGAGAATGGCGTGGACAATATGGTGTTTTGACTGACTTGAAAGTTATGCAAAGAGATCAAGATGCAATCTTTTCATTTCGATGAAAGCTATGCTACGAGAAGGAGAAAACATTCATCATTTCAGATGCACAATGTCCCAAAATGTCAAAAAAACATGCAATTCTACTACTTTAAATGCAGGCATTGAAGGAAGACAATAAAATGCGAAGAAGAATTCGACAAAAGATAGAGAGAAAGAGAAACCACTCAAAACTAATTGCTTGAGAAGATGACCTCAAAGATCAAAAGGAAAGGTGTATATACCTTTGAATTTCCTCACAAAAGCTTCCACTCGGTCAGATAAATGAGAAGAAAATAGTAAGTTGACTCTAAATCAACAAAGACAAAGAGTGACTTCAAGGCAAGGAAAAAACAAATGTCACAAACCCAAACAAAAAGAGAATCAATTCTTAGAAAACAGGGTGTTGAAGGCCAAGACCAAGATGAACTGAGATTGTAAAACTCCTGAGCCAATGCCAAAATCAAGAAATGAATTCAGAGAGTGAAAATATTGAAAAATTTCTCATAGAAAAGGAGCAGCGCTCTGGTGTAAAGGGCACCAGAGCATTCCAACGATGCTCTTTGTAAGGCCAACAGGGAGCGCTAGCGCTCTGATAGCAAGGGCAGGGGACCGCTAGGCTCTCAAAATTAAAAAAAAAATGCCCAGAAAGTCTAAAAACTCAAGAAAAATTAGTCAATCATCTTGAAGGTGATGAAATCAAGTGTCAATCAATAAGATCTAAGAATCAAAGACAGTATGGAGAAGTTCAAGAAGTGGGCAAAGGGCCAAGACGTAGGAAAGGAAACAAAAATTAGATCTCTTCCCCAGTGGAGTTGCCAATTTCTATTACAGATGAATCCTCATGCGGACAAGAGGATTCCCTCTTGGTGTATAGACCCCCAAAACCAAGACAAAAAGGGTGTTATCATTGGTCACTGACATCCTTTTAGATCTAATTAAGCTAATATATGAAGAGGAAGAAGAAAAATGTGTACCTTGTTAATGGTGTTTGTCCTCGCAAAGTCCAAGTTGAGATTTGATTCTAAGCTCCTCGGTAGATCCTGTAGAACAAACAAAGATACAACAAACTTCCTATTCTACTGAGATTAGCTCAAATACAGATCTATCTACTGAAGACAAGTTCATGTGAAACAAACATAAACTTGAAAGAAACATGCCAAGCATGTATGTGTATTAATGAGAACAAATGAAGAGTACTTACAATCCTCTGATGAAGGTGCATCAGCTTCTTCCAGCTCTCCTTGTCCAACCCCTTTGCTCAAGTAATCTACAATGATTATGCTTCAATGGCATCTCACTTATGGGATCATAAGTTTGGTGTAATTCTCAATCTCCATATATCATGTACTGTATATTACCTATGAGATCATAGGTTTCATACCTCCAATCTTTTATTTAGCATGTACCCTTTCACCATGAGAAGGCCTCCTTATATAAGCTTGGAGAGGCCCAACCACTTGAGAGATCTTTGGGATAAGTTGAGGATTCCTCTCCTTCAGTTTTGGATCTCCCCTAAGATCATGCCTTGAACTCATATTCGAAACCAACCAACCTCAGAGATTGAGGGGATTCTCCCCTGATTTCCTCCGACAAACCAAATTTCGCCCAAAAATGGCCAGTGCTCCCTCAAAAGGGACACAGAGCGTTGGAACGCTCCCCTGGAAGTGGGTACAGAGCGTCAGGGCTCCCTAACAGAGCATAGGGGAGCGCTCCCTTCCAAAAATTGACTTTTTAGTGGTTTTTCCAGTGGCAAAAGGCGTGTACTCCTTGTCAATTGATTTCTCTTCTTCAAGACTAGTCTTTGAGGTGTCTTAAGTGTACTTATGATGTCGTTAGGGGCACGACATAGGCAAGATGGCAGTATGATGTTTGCGACACTTATGACACTTGCGGACAAGATGTGACACTTACAACACTTGTAATGACGACACTTGCGACACTATTGAAGTGAGTAATTTTGACTTGTAACAGTCCTCTTGATTGTGCTCCAACCACAATTCCTCTACAATAGTAATATGAATATTGCAATGACACATATATAATATGAAACGTAGATGACCATAATATGAAATGCCAAAAAGACAAATAAATAAATAACTAACTTTAAATTGAACGCGAAAAATTAAAGTGAACGCATAACTTTAACTTTAAATTTAAATTTAACACTAGAAATTTAAATTGAACACGGAAGAGAATAAATTGAAATCGAACACCATAAGTTGAAATTGAACGCATAACTTTAACTTGAACGCATAAATTGAAAGCATAACTTTAAATTGATTGCATAACTTTTAATTTAGCGCATAACTTTTAAATTGAACACATAAATTTAAGTTGAATTCATAACTTTAAATTGAACTCATAACTTTAAATTGAATGCCATAAATTTAAATTGAACTCATAACTTTAAATTGAATGCATAAAAGACAGAAAGACATAAATAATTTTAAATTGAACGGGTGAAACATGGCATCAGGGAATGCCACAGTTCACACTCCATAAAAAATGAATGCCTCCCCCAATATGATACATGCCTGCAAATGAGGTTGAGGTTGAGGTAGTTCATGCTAATTATCCAAATGTGGCAATAAAATCTTACACATCTATTGATATCGGTTAATATTATAAACATGGAAATCATATGGACTTATAGTAATTTCTTAATATGATTAGGTAAATGTAAAAAAGTAAACAGGTTGTCGGATGCATTCATAAATGCAAGGAAGTTTTGAACAATAAATCTCATTCATTGATTCGCAAGGATGACGAAGAATATGCCAGCATATTCAAATAATAGCCATCAGATTAGGATTTAAGATTAAAATATCATTAATTGTGCCCATTTCCAATAGGTGTACGCCTATCGGCTTAAAAATATGAACCTATGTTTTACACTAGTTCCAAGCATTTGATTATTGGATCGCCCTTCAAGTTTTACCTATGAGTCTTCTATATCTATCCTTCTTGATTCCTATACTATGTATGTTATTATTGTTATGGGAACATTTTCTCCGAATTAAAATATCAATCACCCACAGCATATTGATTCTTCAAATCAGATTAGAGAAGTAATGAGTATGAATATCGTAATTCTCACTAATTTTCTCAATCAATTTCTCTCAACCAATTTAATTATTTCAGGATTCCTTTGAAACTAACTAAATAATAGTTTAACTTTACACATGTACAATTTGCTAATGTATGCTCTCCAAAGAATTCCATATAGACTACTAAATACAATTTTGTAGAAACCAAATATCCATTAACACACCAATTCTTAACAATTATATTTCAAAATTTTCAATACATCTATGAATAAAACTGTGAATGTAATTTATGTGGTATGGTTAAGAAAACAATATAACTCTTCCAATAACATAAGATATGATTTTTTGTAGTTCACAATAAAATTTCTTTAACAAAAGAATTTACAAGATTTACCATAGATTAATTCTTTGATTTGTCGAAAACTTGAATGGCGAGTTGAATCTCTTTTGAAAACCGAGATGTCCACCATCTTTGTTCAGAGGTAAGTATACAGTTGTAGCACACATTACCTTACACTCCACAGCAGAATGGAGTAACCGAGAGGAAGAACAGATCCCTCAAGGAGATGGCCACTTGCTTGTTGCATGCAAGATCTCTACCACCCAAGCTTTGGTTCGAGGCACTTAACTTTGCTAACCACATTCAAAACATATCTCCTCATAGATATGTCAAGGACCGGACTCCCTTTGAGGCATGGAGCAGTAACAAGTCAGAAGTCACCCACTTTTGAATATTCGGATCACGTGCATGGGCATGTGTACCCTCTGAAAAGAGGAAAACATTAGATTTGCATTAGAAAGCATGCATATTTGTGAGATATCCAGATGGTGTGAAAGGTTATAGGTTACTTGATCCCTCTACTGATAGGCTCATCATTGAGAAAAGTGTTTAGTATGAGGAAACTCCCTTGCATGCACCATTGAAGCCACATGCAGAGTCCTTTGTACCACTACCTACACCAGACATCAGTGATGATGAGTATACTCACTCAGATCATGGTTCAGGTTTGAGCTCCAAATCTAATTTGAAATATGATGAGCATGTCGATGATGATCATGCAGATGTTGAGCCACCATAGATTCCCAAGCGAGAACAGACCACCCTACAGGAAGCAGGAGACCTTGTGGGGGATCTAGCAGATCAAAGGAGGATGAAGTCTCAGTTTCAGGATCCTCCTCATGCACTCATAGCTACTGAACCAATGATTCCCATGCAATGTTATATGGTTCTAGCTTCAGACCCGCAGACCTATGCAAAGGCTGTAGGGAATCCCTTCTAGGAAGCTACTATGTAGGAGGAGTACAACTCTCTCCTCGAGAAACAGACTTGGGATCTGGTCCCACTTTCTTTAGACAAGAAGTTTGTCAGATGCAGATGGGTCTACATGACCAAGAAGGAAGTAGACGGACATGTGAGCAGGTATAAGGAAATATTGGTTTCCAAAGGCTTTCAACAGATTCATGGGATAGATTATGATGATAATTTTACTTCCGTAGAAAAGATGGACTCCATCTGATTGGCCATTTCCATTGCAGCATCCAGGGGGTGGGAATTTCACCATATGGAGATGAAGAATGATTTTCTTCATGGGGATCTCTCAGAGGAGATTCACATAGATGAGTCATAGGGGTTCATTCAAAACTCATCCTTAGTATGTTGACTGAAGAAGTCCCTATATGTCCTCAAGTAGGAACCTAGAGCATGGTATGTGAAGATGGATGCCTACTTGTTATCTCAACACTTTGTCGGATATAAATCAGATCCAAACGCCTACATGTTGAGGACCTGATACTCCTTGTTGATCCTAGTTCTCTATGTTGATGATCTTCTGATCACATGAAGTTTGTCCTCAACCATTGTTGCGATCAAATACATTTTTCATGACAGGTTCTCTACGATGGACATGGGTCCACTACATTATTTCCTTGGTCCCGAGATTAGTCAATATGCTTCAGGCATCAAGCTCTCTCGGACTAAGTATGCTAGGGATCTCTTGATTAGATTCCACATGACTGACTGCAAGTCGGTAGCCACACCCTTTCTGTCAAGTATATATCATGAGGATTCTTGGGTTACACCAGTGGTGGACAACACCTTGTATCGACAGCTTGTGAGAAACCTTCTATATCTCACCCACATCCATATGGATCTCTCATATGCAATAGGGGTAGTTTCCAGGTACATGCAGGAGCCGCATGAGCTACACTAAAAGGTTGCCAAGTAAATCCTAAGATATGCTCAGGAGACCACAGGTTATGGGATCCACAACGTGGTAGGTTTTGCATTAGATCTCATGGGCTTCACCGATTCCAATTAGGTTGGTGATAGCATAGATCACAAGTCCACATCTGGGTACGTGCTTAGTTTGGGTTCTAGTCCCATCCACTGGTCGAGCAAACAACAATCGGTTATTTCTCTATCGTTAGCAGAGGTCGGTATAAACGAGTGGTCAATTTCACTATTCAGGCACTTTGGCTTCAGAACTTCCTCACCGAGCTTGGCATTCAATTTTATCAGTCGACTATCATTTGGTGTGCCAATCAAAGTACTCTCAAGTTTTGCAGAGACCCAGTGCAAACGGCAGTGGACCAAACACATCGAGATCCATATACATTACATTAGAGAGATGGTACATGACAGGATCATCAATTTGCAGTACTATCCATCCTCCAAATAGACTCCAGAAATATTCACCAAGGCCTTTACTAAGAAGAAGTTCCACTTCCTGTGCGATTTTTTTTTAGTGAAGGACACAATTGTTTAGCAATTGCTTTTGTTCCTTCTTCATTTTTTACACTGTACTTTGAGGGGGGGGTTTCCCATGAGGTTTTCCCTCTTTCCTCTATTTTTTCAATGTTTCATTCTTAGATACATTGTACAATGGGTACCTAACATGGCCTTGGTTGTTGGGACCCGTTCATCATGTACACCCTCACCTAGTATTTATTTTCCTAAGGTTGATAGTCCAATGTTGAGAACACTTCCTTAGATTAGATTATTCTCTCTAGAGAATATTCCCCTACAAAATAGGGCGCTCCTCATCAGTTCAGAGTTAGTTACACTCAGTTATACAAAATACCAAAACATACCTCTACAAGTAAGGCCTGAAGATATTATTCACGAGGCTTTGAAAAGTAGAGGGAGCATTGGTCAAGT
>JZKD02S2127512.1:465014-475128 GCA_000966675.3 Picea glauca
TTATGCAAAGATATGAAGATGCAATCTTTTCATTTCGATGAAAGCTATGCTACGAGAAGGAGAAAACATTTATCATTCCCATATGCACGATGTCCCAAAATATATTAAACTCATCCATATCAAGATTCTCAAGAAATGAGAAAAAGGTACTGAACACCAATGCATGATTCATGATTCATAATTTAAGATAAAAAAACGCCAAGAATCATGCAATTTCTCTACTTGAAATGCAAGGATGCCCCCAATCTAATATAAAGCAAGAAATTAAATCTTTTTGATTCAAAAATTTCACTAAAAGCAATAATGAACTTTTTTAAAACAAAGAAACCCAAACTAAAAGTTCTCTTTTAACACGAACTATTCAGAAGAAATCTAATCGTTCCCTAAACAATTCTAAAGAAAACACATGATGTGTAATTGAAAGACACTCAAAGCAAGAGACTAATCCTTCAAAATCAAACAAAGCAAAGATGGATAAAAGCAACTCAAAGGATGTCAAGCAAACTGTAAGCAAATCAATATAGGCTCTAAAAGCTCAATCCAGCTGATCAAAGCAAAACTGGGTCATCAAAAGATGACAAGACCCAATCCAAAAAGTTTACAAACAAGTTCGTAGCCTAGCAGTATATTACAGTGCGAGAATTAGGTATTCTCGCAGGCTAGACATTGGTAGGGTGCAAGAATTTCGCACTGAACCTAACAGCAGGGTGCGAACATCAATGATTCTCGCAGTCCACAGACAAGTACAGTGCGAGAATATTTGTAATCAAAGAAAATTTTGAAAAAGGACAGGGAATCTAAGTGAACTTCTAGATCCAGAGATCTAGATGGATGTCCCACAGACTCAGAAACCAGAAAATAAGCAATCAAAGCAAGGGAAACTAGACTAACTAGGAAACAATTTGTTCCCCGGTAGAGTCGCCAATTTTGTTATTGGATAAATCCGTAGGTGCGGACACTAACCGATCTCCCTAGATCCACCTGGATCTAGAACAAAGCAAGACAGAACATGACTGTTTCCCTAGATTCTAACCATTGAATTAAATAGGAGGCAAGAACAAAGAACATACCTTTATTACGCTTCCTAGGGTCTCTGTTGCTCCCGCTTCGCTCCGACGCTCTCGTGAGGTCAATACCAAGACAACACAAACCAACCAAAGTGAAGATAGCACAATGTATTCAACAGCCAACCTATGTGTATGATCAAGGAATTACACAATAAAGTGGAAATAGCTTTATGGGAAAGAAT
This sequence comes from Picea glauca, assembly GCA_000966675.3. Lineage (NCBI taxonomy): Eukaryota > Viridiplantae > Streptophyta > Pinopsida > Pinales > Pinaceae > Picea > Picea glauca. Next base: position 466,264 of record JZKD02S2127512.1, read on the forward strand.
CATATTTCTGTATCATATTAAATGTGAAAGAGAGATTACAACCATGGCCTTGATGTTGTAAGGTCCCTTCCAATTGTCCTTCATTCCCCACACACTTTCACTCCAAGAATTCTGAGAGCACAGATCTGATAATATTCACAATCTATCTTGACAAAGGCAAATCTCAAAGCTACTCCAACCAAGCTAATAATTCCACGCCAACCAAAGCTAAGCTCAAGAACCCCTTCTCCATGAGAGCTCCTCTCCTTTTATAAGTTGAAGAGGATAAGGTGAGGAGGTTAGGATGATCCCACTAAATCATGAAAGCGAGTAAGATCCAAACCATTTGGATGCCACCTCACCATGGAAGTTTCTCCTTCTAAAAGATTCGAGAAAACGCTCGTTTTTCCCACGTGTAGGCATTCTCGCACCCTGCCTATAGTGCAACCTACGAACATCTTGCACCCTAGATATGGTGCAACCTGTGAGAATCAGGCATTCTCGCACCCTGCCTATATAGCAACCTGTGAACTTCCTTTTTTACAGGGTTTTTACAAGGGAAAATGCAACTTCTTTACTTCTTTTCTCAGGAAAAGTTATTCTCCCTTCTCTCTTCAGGAACTCAAGCCACTGACCCCTCTGAAGGAAACAGATAGGTTTACATCATTAACGGTCATAGGGATGACAAAAATAATGTGTAACAGCTAAGCAAAAGGTAGCAATAGAAAAAGTCATAGCAGAAGCAGCAACAACAAAAATAGCACAGAGGGCAGCCAAGGAAGCTGCAGATAAAGCAATAAAAGAAGAACAAAGGGAAAAGGATGAGGATGTTGGAAACAGTCATATAGTCCCAATGGTCACAGACCTACCAAAGATTTTTGCTACAGGCACCAATAGTCAATCCCAACTTGGTGGGATTGATCTAGGATTCTGAGCTCCATTCAAAGCAACAGAAGCCCCAATCTGAAGAAATTCACCTACATCAAATCTTCAGGCAAAATTATGTAAGAACAAGTGAAAAAGGTGCATGTGACAGGAGGAAACCCAATCTCGATTTTTACATAGACCCTTGTAACAAAGGACGTCAGAAAAAGATTCTATGGCCATAGCTTCCGCTAGCTCCACCTTCATGACCGCCACAGAAGACAATGTTTGAAACCTATGTCAACAGAATATAGAGAAGGAAGCAAGGATTAGGAAACTTGAAGAAAATCTTCAGCAAGTAAAGATGGATGAAGGAAGCCTCCAGAGCTTAAAATAGTACAAAAAAATAAGAATTGAGCTAGAGGAGGCCTTAATCGACATGTACGGTCATATGCACATGTTCCAGGACTTAGCTGCAATCATCATAGACCAACATAGCACGATGCAAACTAAGCTCATACAATTCAACATTATCTGAGAGGGTGTGAACAATATTGATACATGGATTGCAAAAAACCTGGATGCACCGACTGATCTCTATTCTCCCTCAGGCAAGGAAAGGAAAACTGACACCTATGCACCAGAACGCTGCCAGCAAACGAGACAAAAATAATACAAAGAAACGACTTGCTCAATGGCAATTTGTTCGTATACACACAAAGTGGCACAAGAATTACTCAAGTTATGTCGACTTCCCCAACTAGAAGATCTTGGAAAAAACCTTATAATGGAAGAATTGGTCGACAAGGTACATGACAATACAAGTCATAGACAAGGAATCATCGAGGCGGCCATCATGCTAATAAGTGGCCTAATAAAACAACACCTTATTCAACCAACAAAGGTCCATACTATGGTCCAGGCATTCATGGCTACAATGTCAAAAGATATGCAAACCCTCGACGACAACATGGCGATGCACACGACTACCATAGAAGAGCTTGCATATCATAGACTCGTATATTTGCGTGATCAACTAGAAATCTAGGTAGCATGCCTCTGGGACAAGAACACGTAAAAGGACAAAATAGCAAATTTGAAATTGTTATTATCTATACCCTATTTTGTCTTTTATGAACTACTTCCAATTTTCTCTTTTCTTTGTACACATGTCATCAAGTAGAGGGAAGATGAACAGTTTTGTAACAGTTTCTTTAGAGGAATACAAAAAGTCACAAAACAATTAGGAAAAATAGTATAAATATAAGAAGAGACCCACTTTGAAATGGATCTTAAGCATTGTATAAACTCAAGAACTAATTCGAGGACATATACTATTTTAATGAATATTCAGAAGCCCTCGGGGCTAGTTTTCAAAAGAGAGAAGAACTTGTGTGTGTGGTTGTTTTACTGTGAACTATTTCAAGTGGAATGTATGTTGATCACATGGACCATAAGGACAATGTTTGCTTATACTCTAATCTAATGCATCCAATGTCATTTTGTAGTATTGTTATTCTTTCTTATATTTATAAGTCCTGAGCTCATGAGTTGTTATGTATGTAGAAATATAATTTGGATTGTTCTGGTTACATGTATGTATTCATGTGTTTCTAACTTTGCACCTTTGTTTCAGCTATCTAGGTGAGGTTTTTGGTAGAGTTTAGTTTCATTATAACTAATTTGGTTACTTCAGTTTCACTCTTAGTTAGGATAGGATAGATTAGAAGTAGATTAGATTTGTTTTCACGCATAGTCTTCATCTACATATTTACATTGCATAACCATCCATCTTCACCCTCATAACCAACAATGGAAGCCTGGACAAATCTGAATGGGTCTCCTAAACCAAATGGTGCGTAGTCTAATTGAGATCGTGCATCAGGGAGAAGCCCTTACTATTTCCGAGTGAATTATGCCCTGTAAACAGTATGGTAAAGGTATTTAAATTGCATTCCTCGAGCAAATGAGCTAGATTCAATAGGAAGAGATCCATTTAAAGGAGGACATTGAGGCATCCCACATAAACCGATGCAGGATAGGAATAGAAACTGATTTTGTTTTATTTCTTGGATAGTAACTCTAGAGAACATGCCATCAACTATGACTTTCAAATGCACAAGATGAAAACATCACATAAGAAATACCCTATAATCAGTAATCATTAATGAAAACTATTGTCGGAGGTGATGTATTCCACCATTGAGTAAAATGGAATCCAAGGTATAGGACGAATCCCACTAGTTGATAAACATCTTATCATCGAACATAGGGTAAACCACCTAGTCAGTGACCATTGATGAATGTCATTTTTGAGTGCAAGGTAACATATCGATGATGATGTTAAGATATTTAGACACTTAGGAGTTAGTTAATATCAACTTGGTATAATGTGTCATTAATTAAAAGTGTGTTTCTTTAGTATGCATTAGTATGCATTTGTAGTTAGGAAATCCGATGGTCGTGATATGTTCTCGATAAGAGTGATCCAACGGTTCATATTCTCCTCGATCTTAACGAATACATTGATCTATGGCTTAAAACATAATTGGTCCATGGTCTCTATTTAAAGAGCATGCAGGGTCATTTTCCAATGATCAATTGTGAGAAATTCTCTTGTAAATCTCTCTGTAATTTGTTCTTTTGCATTAATAAATTGCTCCAAGTGGCCATGTTGGTTGGGGCCATGGATGTTTCCCCGTCGGGGTTTTACCATGTGAAAACATTGTTGTGTTGATCTTGTGATCTCGTCGGTGATCCTTCATATCAGCGTCGAACACATTCACAGTTCCAACGAGCCTCCTCTCTTTTGGCTCAAGTTTTAGAGACTCGTGATCCAGAGACATTTGCAAAAGCTTCAGATCATCCAGATTGGGATACAACAATGAATGAAGAGTATCGTTCTTTAATGGAAAATCATACTTGGGATCTTGTACCTCTTCCAAAAGGAAGAAAACTTGTCAGATGTAAATGGGTCTACAGAACTAAGTATGCATTATATGGAAGTTAGTTTCCAAAGGATTCTCCCAAGTTGAAGGAATTGACTATAATGAAACCTTTGCCCCTGTAGCCAGAATGAATTCCATCCGCCTTATTCTAGACCTTGCAGCCTCACATAAATGGGAGGTCCATTAGATGGAGTTGAATCTTCCTTCTTGCATGGGGATTTGCAAGAAGAAATCGTCATGGAACAACCTTTTGGCTATGTCCATAATTACTATAGCCTTGTTTGTCGCCTTAAGAAATCTCTTCATGGTCTTAAGCAAGATCCCCGAGATTGGTATGCCAAAATGGACAACTTTCTTCTTGGCATTGGCTTTTCTAGATTCCATTATGACCCTAATGTATATACCAAGAAAGTAGGAAGCCATCTCATAATCCTTGTTCTTTATGTTGATTACCTTATCCTCACTAGCAATGACCCAAAAGTTTTAAACCATGTGAAAACCAGCCCTAAGAAGAAACTTGAAATGACAGACTTAGACTTTTTGCACTATTTCCTTGGCCTCCAAATTTTTCAAACCGAGGAAGGATTTTTTTTTTACCAGTCTAAGTATGCTTGTGAACTTCTTTGTCGCTTTCATATGAAATATTGTAAACCAGCCCCTTCTCCCTTCCAGTCTGGAGTCAAACTTGATGCCACCTGTACTTCTCCCAAAGTTGATGCCACTTGTATCGTCGATTAGTTGGTAGCCTCTTATACTTGAATCAGACCCATCCTGATATTTCCTTTGTTGTTGGCTTTGTTGCCCGGCATATGAAAACACCCCATGAAATCCATTGGAAAGCAGCTAAAAGAAGAGGTACAATTCAGTTCGGGATACATTACAGTGTAGGGGGGGACTGATTTATTGGTTGGTTTCACTAATTGAGATTGGGTCGGCGACCCTGATGATCAAAAATATACTACAGGTTATGTTTTCATCCTTGGTTCATGACCTGTCACTTGGGCCTGTAACAAACAATAAGTTATTACTCTTTCTTCAACAAAATCAGAGTATTGAGCAGTGGTTAATGCAAGTCAAGAATCCTTGTGGCTTCAACAAATCCTTTAAAAGTTTGGATTCCAGCAACAACATACAATCATCCTTTGGTGCAATAATCAAAGTGCCATCAAACTCGCCAAAGACCCAGTTCAACATCAGCGCAACAAACATGTCGAACTACACATGCACTTCATTTGAAAGCTCATTCATGATAGAGTTATTGAAGTGTTATTTTGCCCTACAGAAGTTGAAGTTGCAGACATTTTCACAAAGTCTCTTACAGAAACGAAGTTTTCCAAACTTTGATCTATGTTAGGAGTTCAGGAAGTTTCCATTAAGGGGAGATAGGCTCTAATTCATTCTTCCTTCTTCTATTGTGTCACTTTTGTAAATCCTTCAATCCTATCCCAAGTTTTTCTTAAGGGGGGATGTTAGGATATGTAGACACTTAAGAGTTAGTTAAGATTAACTTGGTCTAATGTGTCGTTAGGTAAAAGTGTTTTTCTTAGTGTGTTTCTTCAATATGCATTAGTATGCATTTGTAGTTAGGGAATTTGACGGTCACGATATGTTCCCAACATAGAGTGATCTGACGGTTCATATTCTCCTCGATCTTAATGACTACATTGATCTGTGGCTTAACACCCTATTGGTCCATGGTCTCTATTTAAAGAACACGAAGGGTCATTTGTCGATGATTGATTGTGAGAAACTCTCTTGTAAATCTCTCTGTAAATTTTTCTTTTTCATTAATAAATTGATCCAAGTGGCCATGTTGGTTGGGGTTGTGGATGTTTTGTCATGGGGGTTTCACCACGTGAAAACATCAGTGTGTTGATCTTCGATCTGGTTGTGTGAGTGGTTACTAAATGTGTTCATCCTCTATTGGAATACATGTGTTGTCGAACAAAAGAGATTAAGTGCTATGGTATTATCGATACACATGTATATCTCCCATATAAATGTTCTTTAGTCAGTAGAAGCAAACCCACCAGTTAGAAGGTAATGATAAGTCCTTCCACACTAACACGAGAGACAAGCATTGGATGTAAGTTGAGAACAACTTATCTCATGGAACGACCAACATGGACAGTTGAGGAATAGTCAACACAAGGATATTAACTTAGAACTTCCCTTGAGTAATAGCATGCCATGATAATGACTTGGGTAGCAGCTAATGCCAAAAGAGACCATCAAATCGTACCATCAACACAAGATGTAATGAGGTATAGATCCATAATGATTTGGGAGAGTAGCCAATCTGGAGGAGTTGAAAGGTTAACTCAAGACCATGGTACATATCCTAAGGCAATATTAAATCTGAACTATAGAGATAAAAGGCTTAAAATATATGTTTTTTTCAAGGGAAACACTAATGAACTATTGTCAAACTTTTATGAATGAATCACATGAATCTTGATCCTCCTCCTTTATTTTTATAAATGTTTGATTTTTTTGTCTTTTTCATATTATAAAGCCTGGAAATGAAAAAAGGTGTGCTAAAAATAGGATGCATGTGTTGCAAGGTTAGCAATTATGTTCCAAGCACATGGAACAAACTAGTAAAAAGAAAACAAAATGCAATATGTCAAATGCAGACACTTGTAAGTGTGTCTCCTCTAGGGAAAGCAAGTTTGAAATGCATAAGCAAAGGATGCAAAGGAAAGCAACAATTGAGAACACAAATGTAGTAAGCCTAATAAATAAAACTACAACAAGACACTAAGCAAAATTGTGTGAGTAGCGATAAGCAATGTGAATGAAAAATAAATGAAAATTACGATAGCCCACTAGGGAATTGGTTAAAAGTATATGAGAGAGAATAATGCGACTTTTGTTCAAATTCATGGCGGGACTAATTGAGCCCCTAGGCCTACAAGAAAAAATTTAACATGGGCACCATAATGGGAAGTAGATGCTAACTAAGGTAGCCCATGTTGGGTAGGTACTACCATACAAGTATTGCCAGACAACAAATTTCAAAAGGTTAATGCCACAACTTGATATGTTCGGCCCTAGGTAATAACAATGAAAAATAAGGATAATTGTGGAAAATTCAAGGTAGGTAACTTATCACAATATCCCAATTAAGAATTGCTTACCTCAAAGTCACAAAGAGTGTTGACACCCAAAAAGTGTCAATTCAAACTTACTCGAATTATGCAATTAATCAAAGAAACCTTCTCGAGTTTGATTTGGAAAAAATAATGAACTCGAGATAAAAAATTAGCATGAAAATGAGGCAAATAATTTTTTTTACATAAGAAATGTGCTAAAAAGCTAAAAAATAAATTATTCTTACCATTTTACTACATGTGTGATTTAACCTTCGGAGAAAAATCGATTTTACCCCAAAACTTCTTGTGCAAATTTTGGGAGCTACAACCGACAAATTTCAATTTCACTTGATCTAGGTCACTCTACATCCCAAGCTTTTCAATTATGTTGATTGCATCTAATTTTTTCAATTATGTTCACATGCATGCTCATGGGATGCCTTCCATGCATGCATGAGAGAAAAATACCCTACTCGTGAGCATGCTAAAGGAAATTCATGAGCATGCACGACTGTCAACATTACAAATCACATGCATGCTTTAATTTTGCCAAAATTTAAAAATTTGAGCCTAAAACTAACTTTGTACTTGCTTTTGGGTGCTAGCAGGCATGATGAACCTCTAGGATTGGAGAGAGAGAGAGAGCACGAAGCAAGAAATTTTTGGTCCCTCAAAGGCCAAAATGTGATCATTGAACTATGCAATTGTGGATTACTAAAATTCTTCAAAGGTGTAAGCATGGGGAGCAACATAGCGTTGTTGCAAAGGTTGGTGGGTTATTAGGACCCTTATATTCATGCTTTCTAGATTGATGATGATATTCTTGAGATAGGTGTCAAGGATATCTACTTCTTTACAGGATTATCTCAATGAGGTGAGCTTGTTGTCCTGAAACGAGGAGGTCGCAGGGGGGGCACTGAGACCATTACTGGCTACAAGACTTATATTGCACAACAAGCACTCATAAAGTCAATAACTTAGTCCCAATAAGGGACATATAAAACCTCGAACTCTAGATGATAATGTACACCATCACCCATGTGGCAAGGTCTACCAAGCCACAGTTAGCCACTCATGCATTGATGCATCGTGGAGTTTAAGTGCCTCACACTAGTGGTGTTTGGTTATAGTCATGGATTGCTCATTAACCTTAAGACTCATCTAGCTAAGTGCAAGAGTAGATGACCATAGTAACTTAACTACAAGAGAATATTATGTGTTTTGTTTTTGAGAGGCTCTTGTCCATCCATCCTCATACAACTATGGCACCATCTGGGCCAAGAGAGCCCAAGATGGAGAGATGGATGGAATTGATGTACTGGCTTAGAGGCGGCCAAGTCTCAAATTGTTCAATGTTGATTTCTTTTATCGATGGGCTAACTAGTTGGTAAACATATAAGATTATACATGCATTGGCATAGATTTCTTGCAGGACCTAGGCCTGAACTTGCCCCCTGGAGACTAATGGGTCCCCATTGGTAAGAATATTTTTAAATTTTTAATGTGTTATGATTTTATTTTATTTTGTATTTTGGAGGTATATAAAAACTAAAATAAAAAACAACGCAATGTAAATTCCAAGCATTTTTTAATGATGCAAATGTGGGACCTATACAACCAGACAGTTTCCCTAGGAAATGGCACCAATGGAGACTAGAAGAGGAGGCCCTGCCTCAAGTAGCGATGGAAATTTGATCAAACCCATGGATCCTATAGATGTAAGAGTCATACTTTGATAGCTGTAGCACAACCTTGATAGTTTGACTCTAGGAGTTTGTAGCACGTGACCAATAGACATTCCCATTGATTTATAGAGCCAAATCATAGGAATGTCACCACTATGGTAGTGTATCATGTGTTGAGTAGTTATGAGGGTAGTCTACTATTATACCCAACTCACAAAGTCTAAGGAAAAGTGTTTGGTTGTTTGAGTCACTTGGGTGAGCAAAACAACATTTTTTGTAGCTAGGTTGAAAGTT
>JZKD02S2127512.1:476286-487064 GCA_000966675.3 Picea glauca
AGAGAGAGAGAGAGAGAGACCATGGAAACAAGAACCTTCTATGGAGGAAGAAGGAGAACCCACCTGCAAACACGATCATACCTGGAAATAGTATTGCTTTATACAAATGAGGCGGGCATGTCCCGTGCTTGTGCCATGACGAAAAGGACATTTTACATTAGCAGACAAAATATTGAGGGCTCTTGTATGAGCATGAGAAGTATGGGTTGGTTTTGAACCTGGAAACAACAACCCTGTGAATCTGTAGTACCTTTCACCTACAAATAACTGGAATGCGAGGAAATGTGTTTCCCGCGAACAAAGGAAAGGAAAGGAATGTAGTTGCTTGTCTGTTGAGGGTAAGGTGAGAAGCTCTTGCTCGAGAAAAGGTAATTTATTGCTCACCCATAAGGGTGAGGAGAGCAAGGAACATGGGGGCATTAACCTCCAAATAACTTGGATTAACTTTACAAAAGGTCCCGCTAACACAAAGGATTGATACAACAGTGGATGGCCTAGAAACAAAAGAAAGAAGAGCATAGCCTTCCCTAGATAGAGCTTTAGCAATTCGTTGGATCCTACTCCCTACTGGTTGGGTTATTACTAATGATGTTGTAGTTGGATACTTGGTGAAGTAGAAAGTTTTAGGTGATAACTAATTCCCCCTAATGTGTGAGGTTAGGAGCATACGTATAGTCGAAGTACATCATATTTTTTTGTTGCTTGTAAATTTATTCTTTGGAGAGAGAGAGAGAGAGAGAGAGAGACCATGGAAACAAGAACCTTCTATGGGGGAAGAAGGAGAACCCATCTGCAAACATGATCATACCTAGAAATAGTATTTCTTTATACAAACGAGGCGGGGATGTCCCATGCTTGTGCCATGATGAAAAGGACATTTTACAATAGCAGACATTTTACTGAGGGCTCTTGTATGAGCATGAGAAGTATAAGAGTACTAATGATGTTGTAGTTGGATACTTGGTGAAGTAGAAATATGCATTTCCCTCAGGGCCACCGATAACAATAAAGAATTTTTTTGAGGAGAACCTTTCCTGGAACCCAAAATGAACACATGTGATGAGTGTTCGTACTTGATGGCATGGATGGCCTGTTAAGCCTGGGGATCTTTGACTAGAATTAGAAACTACAATTGTCGCAAGGTAAGACCCATACTGATGTGGATACTTATTGATGTCAAACATCAAGGGGGGCAATGGAAGCAAAGAGCTATGATGACTCTCTGTGTCCCATCTGAGGTTCACCATTCGTATGGTAATGGGAACCGAGATATCGCAACATTCTTGGAAAAGTGGTAGTTGACGTCAACAGGAATGAAGATGTGACTGTAAAGGGCGGAAATGCCCCTTGAAATCAACTGAAAATGGACTAGATGTTGACTTGTAATGGAGGTGGATTGTTGATAAGTATGGGCGAGGTCATTAAGAATGAAACTTAAGACTTCCCTTGGGTGGAGCATAATTGATGACTAACAATGGCCAGCTTCAAATAACCAACTAGACATAAAGTGATATGAGGTCAGAGGGGAAATCAGATATGGTGAATGTTTGTCAAATTGGGATTAAGGTTGTAGTGAATGCAAATGAATAGGTAGTTGAGAGTAGGAACTTTGGGATCACAATGAAGGGTATTGGGATACATGATGTGCTGCAAACAACAAGAATTTACGCAGAAATAGGTGACTCAGTTTGAATGCTTCGACCAAGGGTGACTAGGACTATTGTTGGGTGAAATGAAGCCATCGGGTGCGATGGAATGGGTAGAATTACTTCCCGTAAAACATATGTGCTTTGTACAATTACCAATGAATGGAAAAATAATTGGTTGAATGTGCAAACACAAAGATGAGTTCCCTAGTGATGAAATAGCTCGGTCTTGTGAGGCAAGAGTAGTGAGAGTAAATTGGGGGAAGGGGCCCCTATGTTGGGTCATTGTGGAGGTGGGTAAATGATGAGTTGGAATGCAGATGGTATACAAATATTGGGGGAGATGAGGGGGCATTGAAAATGTAGAAATGAATTCAACAAAACCAACCATAAAAAAATGTAAAAGACCAGGAGTCGAAGGGTATGGGTCAACATGATGATGAGAAGGAAGCATGTAATTCAGGTATAGATCAGAATGATGATGAGAAGGAAGCATGTAGTTCAGGTATAGATCAGAATGATGATGAGAAGGAAGCATGTAGTTCATTCTTTGGGATGTATACTAGTCGAACTCCCATTATATGGATAAAACAACATGGGTGTTAATAATGCAATGGGAGTTAAAAATAAGGAAATCCATGAGGGTGGAATGTTATCGGCTATGGCAACAAAGTGCATGTGGAACTGGGTGAAGTTGCATGCACAACCATATAAATGAACCCCAAAGATGTATTGAGGGGGAGATGATATTGGTTAATGCAATGAGCACAGAGGGAGTGCTTAACATTCTAGTTTGACAAAGTATATACCTAAAGGGGCAGGGTGAATGGCCCTACCATGTGTAGTCAAGAGACAAAGAGAGCCTTCTAAAAAGTACATGCACACATAAAACCGAATACTTGAAGTAAAAGTACTGGTGAAAAGAAACATGATAGTGCAAATGTTATAAAATACAGAGCTAGTGAGCTTATGTGCTTCTCAGTTTAACTTTGGCGGGGAAAATGGCCCTTGGATGAAATTTTTGGCACCCCTTGAAGGAGGCCAGGAAAACATGCATTCCCGAAAAAGGCACTTCGTGAAGGAGGTGAGGGAATCGTGAGTTCCCAGAAAAGGTACTCCTTGAAGGAGACCATGGAATGATGAGTTCCCAAAGAAGGCACTCCTTGAAGGAGGCTAGGGAACCACAAACTCCTCGAAAAGGCACTCCCTGAAGGAGGCTAGGGAACCACAAGTTCCCAGAAAAGGCACTCCCTGAAGGAGGCCAAGAAATGATGAATTCCTAAAGAAGGCACTCCTTGAAGGAGGCCAAGGAACCACGAGTTACCAGAAAAGCCACTCCCTAAAGGAGGTCAGAGAATCACAAGTTCCCATAAAAGGCATTCCCTGAAGGAGACCATGGAACGATGAGTTTCCCAAGAAGGAACTCCATGAAGGAGACCAGGGAACCACAATTTCCCGTAAAAGGCACTCCCTAAAGGAGGCTTGGGAACGATGAATTCCCAAAGAAGGCCAAGAAATCACGAGTTCCCATAAATGACACTCCCTAAAGGAGGCCATGGAACCATGAGTTCTTGGAAAAGGCACTCCTTAAAGGAGGCAAGGGAACCATGAGTTTTTAAAAAGGCACTCCCTAAAGGATGCCAAGGAACCATTAGTTCCCGAAAAAGGCACTCCGCCAAGGAGGCTAGTGAACCATGAGTTCCTAGAAAAGGGACTATCTGAAAGAGGCCAAGGAACCACGAGTTCCCAAAAAAAGGCACTCCCTAAAGGAGGGCATGTTGCCCTTATGGGGGGTAACTAAAATGACCAAGCTAAGGAGGGCACACCGCATAAAGCAATGAAGGTTGGATCATTCCAATTAAGCCATGTGGATCATAATCACATGATGTCTAGGGGCACAATACATAACAAGGTGTAACTATGGTTCCCACAAAGGGTACAATGTGCATTGGTGTTATGTCGAGAGCTAGGTCTCATACGACCAAGGTGGGAAGTCATATTGCCCCCAATGTCATTATACGAGGATTGGGGGAACGATTGTTGCCAAATGCCCAAAATGATGGACCAAAGGTATAATAGTAGGTAGTTTAAGGTCATGCATCCACAAAAGAGGATTTGAAATAGTGTATCAGATCCACTAGGGTGTGTAATATCCATGGGAGGTGTGGGACGTTAAACTGTTTGACAACATCTCCTATATGGGTATGCTTGGTAACCATGGAATTGGAGTCAATGGAATCCCTATCACTGACAAGAGATTATCTTATTTGAGAGGGAATATTGACCATGCTAAGGGAGATAGTATCAGAGGTTGCACCGATTGAGTGGTTAGGACCCTACAAGCAGTTGATATGAGGACCTAGATGGAGGTTATCACTATGACTAGTGAAATAAGTGATGGCCTCTGTTAGCACTCTATAAATTTGTTTGGTTGATAAAACAAATGACAGAGGTAACCTACAAACCAACGTTAGAGCTGGGTACTAGCCTGCTCAGCTCAAAGAGGGCTCTCTCATGTCACTTGGTGTTTCTTTGACAATCAATGGCTAGGTTTTGTTGTTTTGGGTTTTTTTTATAAATTTGTTGGCAAGGAAGGGGAGGGACACTTAGGGCTATGGAGTCAAACTTCTGAAAATAAATGGAAACATTGAATTGTCTGTACAAATCTCCAGAGGATAAAGGCTAAATGAGGCGATAAATCTGAGTTATAATTTGCGAATTTGTAGAGTGTAGGAAGAAAAAGAAAACATATAACTGCATCAGAGAATTAAATAAATGAATTTTGAATTAGTTAGGAAGAACTTAACACAATTTAAATTGCTTCAGCCGAGAGCATCACAAGATGAATTATGGGCCTTTGACTATCCATTTTAAACAAAAGACAGTGAAAATGAAATCACAAATACAGGAAATACATACAAAGAGAGGAGACAAAACTCAAATCACCACCATTAGAATCTTTTCATGGAAACTTCAAAGACTTCTACATATGTATTCAATTTAGCTCCAGAAAATTACAAATTAAGTCCGAACAGTTAAAATCGTGCCCTTGCACTTCTACCAACGTTAATACATTTGGAACCTCTAATACTTATACAATTTGAGTTCCTTCGGTTTGAAACTGATTACAATAGTTGAACTGAAACATTTCACCTTCTAACAAATGATTACAATAATTACAAATGACAATTTATGTGTTGGGACTGATTACAATGATTAACAAGGAAACTTTTGATGCTCCGGCTTCTAACTCCTCTGACATTTCAGCTTCTTTCTTTGCCACTTGTTCTATTTTGGTCTTCTGTCTGATCTTCCATCTTCAGTGACACCTAGACATCATTTACTGGATGTTGGAAAACTGCACTTTGTCTTACCTAGTCGTACTATCTCCTTCCATTGCAAGTCATAAGGGATATCATAATCCATAATTTCTTTGATCTGGATCTCCAGGTCAATGCAGGAGGCATGTGTCATGAATGGTAGTCCAATTTTCATTGTTTTGAACTGATTCAGAATCTCAAAATCTGGAATCAGATGTTCAACCAGGGTTGCTCCTTTAAGGTTTTCCTCCAGGTTTTCAAACTTGGAGTGATCCATTCTGCATTGAGTGAGGCGAGCGTTGTATTCTTCCTGATCATATAATTTTCCTTTGCCATCCCAAAATGGTGGGAGGCATTTAATAAACAATTCTTCAAATCGATCCTTAAATTCTTGCACACTTTGCTCTATCTGTGTTGCCTTGGTTTGGACTGATTTCACCGGGTTATGTTTAGCAATAACCCTCCTAGCCCAGATGATCAATGAAGTTCTATCCTTGACTCCAATGGTCTAAAGTTCTGTAGTAGGGATGGAGTTTAGCAGGTTTATGGCATTTTGGGCCCACTCTGATGGTTTCTTTGCTAAAGTCTCATTCACAACAGTGCACCTGCTTCTGGCTATGATGGCCATGCTGTCTTTATCATTGATGAAGTTTAAATACACTCTGAACTTGGCAGCTTCAACAACTATTGCATCCCAGATGATGAGTTTGGCTCCCTGCAACAGTCCTTTGCCTCTTAATCTTATTTTCAGCTTGTCTATCCTTTCCTGCAAGGCTTGATTCTCCTTTTGAAATTGAGCCATTGTTTCATCATTTGCTTTCATTTCATGCTTCAATTTCTCTATGTCTTCTTTTAACCCCTTGATTTCCCCTACCTTCAGGCTAACTTGTGACATAGCCTAGACAAGTCCTTCAGTGCTTGGCCCAGCTTCAACAGCAGAAGGTACAACTACAACCATGTTCAACAATTTTGTCTGTCCTTGTGACCAATTCACCTTTTCTTGTTCTAGTTGCAACACCTTAGCTTTGTAATCCATTGCCTCTTGTCGAAATGCTTCTTTTTCATGTTCTAGAGCAACCAGTTATGTTGTTTTTGGATGCTCTGTGGCAGACATTTTCAGTTTCTTCTTCAAGATTTGAACAAGTTTGTCCTTTTCATCCAATGAGAATTTCACCCCTTGAGGGCCTTCAGATTCTAGCCTCTTGACCTGAGTCTGCCAAGCTCTGTTGGATGCCTTTTCTTGCCTCAAATGCCATTCCAATTTTATTGCATAAGATGACAGCTTTGAATTCTTCAAGCTTAGACTCAAATAATTAGAATACAACATGTCACTCGTATTCCTTTGGAATTTGACTTTGTCTGGAGCACTATTGTTGTCATACTTTATCTTGATCTCAGATACTTTGTCTTCATATGCAACTCCATTGTTGAAGGTCCTCTTCTCAATATCCCTCATTGTGAACATAGAAGACTTGTGCCGAGAAATATTTTCCACTTCAGGGACTAAATCCCTCATCTCACCCATAGCCATGTTTCGTTTCTCAGCGTATTATTTTGCCAAATCTTCTTTAGATTGATAAGTTGCCCCATATGTCTTATCAAATATGTGTTTTTTGCTGCTAAAGGATCTTGAACTGCCTTCACTTTGGAGCTTGCTTCCCTTTTCAACTTCTACAGTGCTAGTACCACTCTCCACCATGTCCATATTCACTTGTTCTTTAGGCTCTTCCTCCTCTAAATCCACTATCTGTGGGGATTGTGTAATCTTCATCTTCTTAGGGGCAGTTTGTTGATCATTGGTGGCCATGGCCTCTGAACTGCTTCTCTTGTTGTAAACACTAACCTTGGGGACTTTGAATATTACTTTCTGAGGAGATTGTTGTGTTTGACTCTGTTGCAGGGTTGCCTCCATTTGTTGTATTTGAGCTGGTTGCAAGATTATTTCCATATCAGCACATACTTCTAGATTTGCCAACTTATCAAAACCCTCAACATGTTCATGCTCATAAGGGGCCTATTTGTTCATCGGTCTTCTCTTGGATATGATTTGATGTGGATCATATCTTCTTCCATGTAGTTGTGCAAAACCCAACTCTTTGAGCTTTGCTTGAATCTGAGATAGGCATGATCTAGTTTTGACAATGAAGGGTCCAATGATAAAAGGGAATTTGAGATTGGAGGCTTTGTGCAATTTCAGGAAATGCTCTGTCTCATATATGATTCTTTGTCTGATGAATTTGAGGGCAAAGACTCTGGGGGTCAGAAAAATAGGCAGTAGATAGGGAGATTCATGACAACCATAAACCCAGACTACTGTTGAATGCATGAACAACACCCAGTCTCCCACTCTGTTTTCTAGATTTGGTTGTAGATAGCTCCTCATGTCATCCCAAACTCTAGGTAGGCTGGTGTTGAAAATCAAACTATAAACTCTGGACATGACTTTGTTGATGAAGATGAGCAATGTAATCCTCTTACATTCGGTTGATATGAATGTTGCTTCAGGTAATTCTCTCTTATTTGCTTCCAAGAAAATCTTCAGCAAATGGGTATAATATCTTAAATTTCTTAGAGAGAGAAAATTCACTAGTTGTTTATGGATATTATCAACTATGAATTGATCAAAACTGAAACAGACTGACAAACCAGACTCTGAATGAAAGAATGCCAACAGTAAACCCAGCATGACCCCGACCACATGTTTGTCATTATCTAGACCTAAAATTTGACTCAACAGGGAACACACCTATTGGACCTCAATAACCATTATACTCACATTCATTGGCAAGGACAGACTCTCTGAAAGATGTTCTGGTTTGACAATTGTCTGTAAAAACATATCTCTGACTTCTGATGGACACTCTCTGTAGACCCTAATTATTTTTTCTTCATCGAAAGGTTCAGATGCTGCGGAGAAAGACTCTATTATACCGAGGGCATCTCAAATTGATAGACTCTCTACCCTACATAGGACCTCGGACCCCTGTTTATTTAAGATGACTTTCTCTTCTTGTGAATACTGCTCTACGCACCAACCTATGAATTCGGTAAAAGGGAAAGTGACTTCGACAGCGTAAGGGACTATAGTGGCATGAACTGCTTCAAGGAATGGTATATGCTTTCCTATATTATCAGACAGATTGCTTTTGGACACAGAGATGGGCAAAATGGTGATTTCGGTGTCGAACACGTCTGAGTCTCGGTCAATTAGGGCTTCTTCATTCGACACAGGGTCTTGCTCTGTTATTGAAGTTATGATAGGGTCCATGGCGATGATGAAAAATACCTGGAAATGAGCTAAAATGGCATGAACTTGGTGTACTATTGAGTTGCAGTTGAATGGGGGTGGTCGCACCAACTTTCAAATGTTCCAGTGTTTTGAAAAATAATAAAATAAACAACAAATGCCCTTTATATACTTTTCCAATTTCGAGGGCGCGAGGAAGTGGTTTGGGGTAACCCACTTCTCACCTCGAAATGCACCCAGTGGCGCCACATGGTTCCGACCAAAAACCATGGTTTAGTTTTCGGCCCGCTTTCGGGAATTATCCTCCGCGCAACTCTTCCTCTCGAAATGATCCTCAACCGTCGATCTGGGGAGCTCACGATCTGCGACGTATCAGGTCCCATCACCTTAGCGCCCCGCCATATTTAGCCTCCTTCTGCTAGATTTAGCCCCATCTCTAGTTTGTCGGGCTTCCAAACCGATTTATCACCTCGCTAAGTCCTGCAATATCGATTTCACACCAAAATTTTAATGGTGATAACATGGGCTCCAACTGGGGATGCTATCCTCCCAGCGAGGTAGCAAATAATGACAGACCAAGTGCCTACCCATTGAGCTTTATTTTACTCCTACAACTGAATTTATCAACATCTTATTCACAAAACTCAAATTATATTCAACATAACTTAGGGCCTTTGCTTCGGGCTTTAATTTATGCTGATTTGATTATGATTTCTTCAACTAAATATAATGAATGGAAAGGCTGAAAATTCCTTTAAACGATACAATGTTTGAGAAACCTGCCATTCACAAGTCCTCCTCCAACGATATCTCCATTACGTTCCTGTAGCAGATAGGCATTATTTCCATGGTATGCCACAATTTTGAAAGGTCCCAGTTGTTATCACCCTGTAATTTCCCAGGTTGAGGAGGAAATCGACAGGGATAACCACAAAATCGCATGGATTCAAGGATCTATCCCTCCAAGACTCACAGAGGGATCTCTCTGTATGATCTAACTTTGTTGGAAATGGATATAAGGCTAGTTATGAGGATAGAAAGTTTTTTTTTAATTGGGTAAGGGCAGAGAAAAGGAACCATGGGCTATGAAGTCACCGGAGCAAAATGATCAAAATCCATTATCAATAGGCTAATCTTGCAGGGCAAGGTAGACAACTCACTGGATATTTTGATTTAAATGAAATGGGAGAGATGGAACAGATTAAGAAATCCAATTAAACACAGAGCAACTGAGAATTCAAAGTTTAATCTTCAGTGGAAAACATAAAAACTATACCAAGCAAGAGACAGAGGGTACATTAAAACCAATTCTGCTCTTAATATTCTCGGAATAATTCAGAGGTAGGAATTAATTGTGATAACAGAAAAACAAATTTACAGAGAGGGATGCACATCACCAGTCAAATTAGTCACTAGAATCCTGCAGCATAGCACTATATTACTGAAAAATGAATCCATGGAGGCTCTGTGAGCTCTGATACAAATTAAATCATGGTTCCCAACTGATCCCCCTTGTACATTTGACTTGTTACAATATATATAACAGACTCTCCCAGGCTCAGGAGTTCAAATTCAACCACCTTGCCCAAAAATAGAAATTAAATCCCTGAAAATCTTGAACTGTCCGCCATGAAAGACGAGTCGAATTGCTGAAAAAAGGGGTCAACTCAGACATTTGTTTCTCCTCAATGGTGACACCTATACATAAACAGAAATAGGTTATTGTATATGAGCATGTGTTGGACAAAAAAGTCTTTCGGTTTTTCCAAATTCATCTCTAGCTTGCCGAAACAACTCCCGCAAAATCAGGGCTGAAACAGGAAAAACGAAAAACTGAAAAATGGGGCTGAAAGATGGCTTTGATTCTCTTTGCTCATGACACCTATGTAAAATATGGCTGAGGTTTTTGTTCTTCAGTCCGTGTTGAACAAAAACCTCTCTCGGATTTTGAAAATCCGTCTCCTTTTGCCCGAAATCATCCTCGGAAAAAGACTGTTCAAACTGGAAAAAAGACGGTTTTTTCATTTTTCGGAAGGGCGGTTTTGGAGGGCAGAGTGGTTTACTCGAACCCCCCTGAGGTGGTAAGTGGTATTGGGAGGGGGGGCTCCGAGTTCACCATGAGGTGACACCTATCCCTCCCAATACCACTAACTCGGACCCCATGGCGTTGATGTGATGTGAGGGAGGGGGGGGTCCGAGTTGTACGGGGAAAGCATACAGGTAGACATAGGATTAATGTGTTTGGTTTTAATTTTTAATTTTTGTTTTTTGTTAATTATTATATGTTTTTTATGTTTTGTTTTTTGTTTTTTTAGTTCTTTTATTTACATTCGTTTAATTTTAATTTTTGTTATTTAAGTTTTATGCTTATTTTTTATTTTATTTATGTTTTTATTTTATTTGTTTTATTTTTTAATTGTTATTTTATTTTTTTTACATTTTGTATTTAATATTTTATGAATTTGTTTTTAATTGTTTTATATTATTGTTTTATTGTTTTCAATTAATATTTTTACAATAAACTAACTTAAATAACTAATCTAATTACTAATTATTAATTAATTA
>JZKD02S2127513.1:0-12252 GCA_000966675.3 Picea glauca
GAGATGATGAAAGGAAATTCATTAAATGATTTCCCTCATCTCAACATTTAAATGCAAAATTACTAATTGAAGTGGTGAAAGGAAATTCAATGTGGGAAATTAGATAACTTCACCGGGGTACTGAACAGGCTCGCTGGTAGTAAAGCAATGTCTACGATATCTGCAAGGTTGTTATACATGAATTACAATGTACTTTGGTAACTAGTTATCTTTCGACTAGGTCTACATTCTAAGCTAACATGAGATTCCCTGACTAAAAACACTGAAATTACCTTACCTTGATGCAAACAAAATTGAATAGAGCATGCTAGAACGATTCAGGTGGTTTTGATTATCTTAAGAAAATATGAAGTTAGTTTCAAGAAAGGGGAGCCATTGATAAGCCTAAACTCGAGATCAGTGAATGGTGAAGTTTTCAAAGTTTTCAAAGATAAGGATGAAATCTTAGGTCTTTATGTGTTCCCTCTTTCCAAGTGTGTTTCGAAAAAATGTGATAATGACTCCATTTACCCAATAAAGTCACTTGGTCTACTGTTCTTCTCGTCCCGCAGGGAGACGAGATCCCTAGATGGAGCCTATGTTGAAACATATATTTTTTCTAATCTTTATACTTAAATAGGTTTAATTCTTGTTAAACAAAGACAAACGGGCACTTGGATATCACCATTGATGAGGTCTTCCATTTAATACAACGATCCTAAGTTCTTAAAATTTATGGAGCCGCCCACTAGTTAAAGGGTCAAATCGCTAAAAAACAGTCTTCAAAATATCGGGTTTTGGGGTTTCACAGACCTAACAGTCCAGCATATAAAGAGTCTCAATGTCCCGACATGCAAAATCACTAAACTACGATAAGTTGTAAGCCATGTTAATTAAGGCATTAAAAGCGATTAGTACTAATTAATCACATCGCAACTTTGCGATTCGGGGATCCTGCCTCGAGCGACCACCAAAGTCCCAATATACAAAATTGCGAAACTAGCTTAAATTAAACCAGGTTAATTAAATGATTAATAATGATTAACGATAATTAAATCATATCGTAGTTTCGTGTTTCGAGAATCCTGTCTTGAACGACAAATTGAAATCCCGATACCCAAAGTCGCAAAACCCTTAATTAATCATGATTAATTAAAAGGTTAAACTCGATTAATATTAATTGATCAAATCATGATTTTGCGATTCGGGGATCATAACTTGAAATTAAATAAGATAGCTCAGGACTCCAAACCCCGAAATGGATTAAGGTTAAACATGGTTAATTAACAGAATAAAACTTGATTTATTAACACCTTAAACAGTCTTATCTCCTATAAAGTTTACATTGGTTTGAAATGCGGGTAAATTCAAATGATTTCTATGCTTTTACTAGATCACGAAATATCAACCATTAATGACATTAATAGTTGATTTAGGGAAATGATTTCAAATAAGATCCTACTTTATTGCCCAAATCTTTTGAATAAAGGAATTAAACGCGTTGTCAGAAAAGATCTACGCATATTGATACGCTTAAGGCAAAGAAGATTTTTCATTTTCTGAATTACATTCTCATTTTCACAGAGCTTGCTTAATGAGATACTCAGTCATGTGTGTTTTTTGTGACAAATAGCAGGTTTTTTAAGAACTGCTACCATGCCACCACGAAAAGAAGCCAAAGCGACTAATGAGAGTTCAGGCCAAAGTTCATAGGTTATCTCTGATACCTCACCCAGAAGTATAAACACAGTTAAAACCTGGATGAATGTATTCAACATCCTACAGTACGAACTGGTAAACTACTCGATTCAAGCGACAACGAAAAGGAAGACTTATCTATCAAATACAAGACTATTGCTCAGGCAGAGATGCATAAGGTAGCAACAAGGCCGAGTCTTTTCCCTACAATGACATGATTAAATGGGCACTAGATCATGTGGATATCCCAACTAGAACTATTTTCAATTCTCAGAAAGTATTCATTGGGTCATTTCGACTGGAACACATACAGGTGATGTATAAGTTGTCTTCAACATCAAACTTCATTTACAATGCCAGTTTTCTAGAGAATTTTAGTAAGGAGTGTGATCAATATGGAAAAAATCTTTCGGATTTGATCAAGGACTGGTGCTCACACCCCGAAAAGTTCAAAGTTGATTCTCACAGCATATACACAATCTCATCATTACAACCACAGTTCATGTATATATCCATGATGTTGTGCATACTTTATGGAAAAGATAACACAACCCATTTCTTTCTACCATGGGTACCCATTATACACACAGAGGCGGAAGGTTATTCTTTCGACTAGGCCAAGATATTGTCAGACAATATGGCTAGTGAAATTACACAATACTAGGCAAAGAAAGCCAAGGGGAAATTAGCTTCATTTTTCATGTCAGCTTGTATTATGGATGCCATATGTTTCATGATGCCTTTCTTGCTGATGGGCTAGATCTAGACTCCAGATAGCACAACACCAATTCATATTTAGCATTCAAAACTCTGGGAAGACAAGGCAGAGGATTTATTTTATGAAATATGTAATTGGGTAGCGGTGCCAATGCACATTTCCATTTTTGGTCACCCACCTCCTAGAATTCCAGATATAGTTGTGGCTAACCAGGATAAAGTGGAAAACTGGTATATCGAGGATCACTTCACTTACATTAGAGTTTTCGGTTGTTCAGTTCCCCCATACGCTTTACCACAATTTTTACCAGACCGACTGGTGTGCCGCGAGGTCTCATGACAAACTGTACTCAGTGGGATTAGAAAAGAATTCAAAGCAGTGCAGATAAAGGTATGGCCATCTTTCCCCTTACAAATTGGTGTATTTTCTTTATTGTATTTTAGCCACTCCAGAGTGGAATTTGCGGCATTAGAATAAATAAAATTAGTTAGCATCGACTTTAAGAAGCACGACCCGCATAAGGTTGTGGTTAACCATATGGCCAGTTGCAATCTTAAAAAGTATGAACATGAAGAATCCCCTCAGGACGAAGTGTTCCGAGGGGTGAGATATTACCAAGATGTTCTGAGTCGAGTCTAATCCCTATCACCTGATAAAATGATTTATTTTTAAAACTTCCAAAAACACTGAAGAAGTAGTCTTACAAAATTATTCCAAGGGGAAAACCCAATGTCTCCTGCTACACAGCAAACAGAGACCTAGAATCCAGAAGTCGGAAGCTTTAGCAAACAAGAAGCCCCGGAAAATTCAGAGAAGTCTGAGATATTGACTCAAAAAAATTATATCCTGGCAACAGAGGCATCTAATGACCAGGCCAAAGATCAACCAAAGACATTAATAAAGCAAGGAGAAGATAGTCCATTGTCTTCACCAGATAAATCAACTACAAATGGAACTGGAAAACAATTATCCATAGAAATCGACAACCCCATTCAAATTGTCACGCCATTACAGTCCACTAGAGGAAACCCCAATGTAGAGGTAATACTCGTAGGATATCTCACGCCCATCTCTATTGAAGAGATACCTCTCTCCAATTTCTTTTTTAGTAAGAAAAGGAAAGTTGTGGTGAAGAAAGAAATGTATCAGAAAGAGGGTGCAATGGTAAAAAAGAACAGAGTATTATTGGATGAACATAATTTGGAAGATGAAGACTTTGCTACAGAGGTAGCTGGCTCTTTGGGAGATTTTACAGCAGCTAACCTATTCTCAGTCGATAATCTGAAATAAAGACTAAATCAGAGGAAGTGGATGATAAGTCAGTTGAAAAATCAAATAAGGAATACAAAAAAAAAATGTCAGAGAAGAAATCAATAAAGGACTGGAACGGGCTAGAGCTAGTGATAAACAAGAAATCGAATTGCTTAAGTCCAGTCTTGATGAGATGCATAAGACGATGAAAGTGAGCGAAAGACAGACTATCCAGCAAGATGAGTTGATAAAACAATTACAAGACAAGGTCAGTTCCACTGAGAAAATGGTTGTGGATATAGCATTGTTTCAAGCTCAAGCATTGGATGTGCTAAAGAAAATAGAAATAGCCCAACAAAGCCTGCTCTCTAAAGTAAAAATCGTCCAAAATCATTCTTAGGTGATGGATGAAGCATTAATTAATATTGTTTTAAGAGAGAGAGAATTTATTGTTGCCCGAACTACCTTCCAAGAAGTGGTTATATCATCAGCAAAAGAAGGAAGAGATATGGCTTCTGGGTTGTCCATTTCAGAGAAAACTAGAGGTGATATTATACTAAATACTTGGGAGTCAAACATAGTCGAAGGTAGGAAAATGGCTAAGGAATTGAAAGAATCTTGTGAAGAAGTTTTTTGTTCACTTAACAAAGAATTATTAGGCTTCGATAAAGAAGATAGTTCTCGAACACTGGGTCAGATTAATATAGCCAAACATCAGCTTGACATTAAAACAAATATGGAAGAAGCCCAATTTGAAATATCACAGATGAAACATAGACGATATTGCTCAAATAGATAGATGGCTAGTGAAGCCTTATCTACAAATGCAGTTTATTATTTCAGAGGATAGACGAATAGAAGAGAGATTTCCTCAGCTGGAAAAGAAATTATACATTTTTTAGGCTAATAACTTAATAGAATCTTCCGGGTTGGTAGGCGAATTTGTGGGCAGATGCATCAAATGTATTGAGCAGGGAAAGGTAGTACCTTTGGAAACAAATGAATAAAATCTGTGTACTTTATCTATTTCGGAGCTAGATGATAGGAAAGGAAAACGGTCATGCCAACATAATGATAAGATCAAGAAGATTACAAATTAAGCATTTCAGTTTCTATATTTTGTAATTTTAATTATTATGAAAATAGAGGAATTCCAACCATTTGAGGTTGAGAACTTTTGTATAAATGCATATTCGAAAGAATGAACAAAGGGTTGTTTATTTCCAGTTGTAATCAAGAAAACTCTCCTTATTGAGAATTAATACAAGTGCAGACTAGAGATTCTACATTTCACCCATTTGAGTTATGTGTTCTTTTGTCTTTCCACATTCTATCATTTTTTCATATATTTCCTTGACGAATGCTTGATCGCAATTTAGTACAACATCTATTGTGGTTATGTTTCACTTAGTTATCTAATAATAAACAACTTTTCCTCTGTATTTACTGTTAGTAGATACAAGACCTGTGAATTAATTAGATTGCTACATTTTATGCTTCATTTAAGGTTATTATCTATTTTCTTCTTCTCTAACAAAGTAAGAGTCTTTTGTATTTGATGCATTGCTTTGTCTAACAGATTTACGTTTTTCTCTCATTACATCCAATATTTTCAAATTTAACTTAGAAACGAAAAATGGCCTCTGAGCTGTCATATTATTAATTCAATTTAAGGAATTGTTATCACATAACCAAGATAGAAAAAGCAAACTTTTAAACTTTCGTCATTTCCCGATGCTTAACATTGTGCTTTGAGCCTTAAGTACAAACTTAGGAACAACAGTGATGATGCATGGTGACTATTCAACCAGCAGTGGTGTAGACAGTTTTGGAACAACCGCAAATACGAAACACGGTTTAGGGAACTGTGTGGCACTAGGTTGATTCTTTCTAGGAAATAAGGGGTAAGGACCTTTAACAAGAACTTGGTGACATACTGGAAATATGTGTGAAAATTGAAGTGTAGGCTCTAGAGATTCTCGACCAAAATGAAAAGAGAAGATTATGGACAATCGACTAAGCCACGTCATGAAGTAGAAGTGGGAAAGAGAGATGAGAAAAATTGATACAGTGGGGAGAAGCAGGGGAAATACCGATGAACCCTGGAGGGAGTGAGAGGAGAGGGTGTTAGGGAATGGGATGTGGAGAATTACTCCATCGAGAGCATATGGGGGTTGTATATAGAGTGAATATGGTGGTGAAGATGATGAAGGGGAGAAAGAGAGATTCGTTGGAGGGGAAGGGTTGGAGAAGTTGGCGATGAAACATGACTAATGGGAAAATCAACTATCGGGTCCATCGTACCAGTGATGTTGGTTGGAGATTGTGGAGACATAACTAACTGTGCACTTGTGGTATGTGCGAAATGTCTAAATAGGATTACTTTCTTTTTCAATGAATTGAATCATCAAGAAATTCCTCTAAGGCCTTCGTGAATTGTCCGTCAAGACCAAGACCTTGTACTTATGGAAAAGTATTTTCCTTATTTGGAAATTTGGAGAATCTACAAACATTGTCAATCTATCGAGTCTAGCTGCATGACCGATATGAATGTTGTGTTGTCAAAAATGTAAATTATGCTAACTATGAGAGGTGTTACCTATTGTACAACCTACACTAAAACTATTCTACCCACATTCAAAGATAAGAGAGGGAGCTAAATGATGGATGACTCATACGGGCCATAGTACACATTTAACCTACAACCATTAATGAGTCCCTTGAGTAGTTGTCCTTGNTCACTTGGTCTACTGTTCTTCTCGTCCCGCAGGGAGACGAGATCCCTAGATGGAGCCTATGTTGAAACATATATTTTTTCTAATCTTTATACTTAAATAGGTTTAATTCTTGTTAAACAAAGACAAACGGGCACTTGGATATCACCATTGATGAGGTCTTCCATTTAATACAACGATCCTAAGTTCTTAAAATTTATGGAGCCGCCCACTAGTTAAAGGGTCAAATCGCTAAAAAACAGTCTTCAAAATATCGGGTTTTGGGGTTTCACAGACCTAACAGTCCAGCATATAAAGAGTCTCAATGTCCCGACATGCAAAATCACTAAACTACGATAAGTTGTAAGCCATGTTAATTAAGGCATTAAAAGCGATTAGTACTAATTAATCACATCGCAACTTTGCGATTCGGGGATCCTGCCTCGAGCGACCACCAAAGTCCCAATATACAAAATTGCGAAACTAGCTTAAATTAAACCAGGTTAATTAAATGATTAATAATGATTAACGATAATTAAATCATATCGTAGTTTCGTGTTTCGAGAATCCTGTCTTGAACGACAAATTGAAATCCCGATACCCAAAGTCGCAAAACCCTTAATTAATCATGATTAATTAAAAGGTTAAACTCGATTAATATTAATTGATCAAATCATGATTTTGCGATTCGGGGATCATAACTTGAAATTAAATAAGATAGCTCAGGACTCCAAACCCCGAAATGGATTAAGGTTAAACATGGTTAATTAACAGAATAAAACTTGATTTATTAACACCTTAAACAGTCTTATCTCCTATAAAGTTTACATTGGTTTGAAATGCGGGTAAATTCAAATGATTTCTATGCTTTTACTAGATCACGAAATATCAACCATTAATGACATTAATAGTTGATTTAGGGAAATGATTTCAAATAAGATCCTACTTTATTGCCCAAATCTTTTGAATAAAGGAATTAAACGCGTTGTCAGAAAAGATCTACGCATATTGATACGCTTAAGGCAAAGAAGATTTTTCATTTTCTGAATTACATTCTCATTTTCACAGAGCTTGCTTAATGAGATACTCAGTCATGTGTGTTTTTTGTGACAAATAGCAGGTTTTTTAAGAACTGCTACCATGCCACCACGAAAAGAAGCCAAAGCGACTAATGAGAGTTCAGGCCAAAGTTCATAGGTTATCTCTGATACCTCACCCAGAAGTATAAACACAGTTAAAACCTGGATGAATGTATTCAACATCCTACAGTACGAACTGGTAAACTACTCGATTCAAGCGACAACGAAAAGGAAGACTTATCTATCAAATACAAGACTATTGCTCAGGCAGAGATGCATAAGGTAGCAACAAGGCCGAGTCTTTTCCCTACAATGACATGATTAAATGGGCACTAGATCATGTGGATATCCCAACTAGAACTATTTTCAATTCTCAGAAAGTATTCATTGGGTCATTTCGACTGGAACACATACAGGTGATGTATAAGTTGTCTTCAACATCAAACTTCATTTACAATGCCAGTTTTCTAGAGAATTTTAGCAAGAAGGAGTGTGATCAATATGGAAAAAATCTTTCGGATTTGATCAAGGACTGGTGATCACGCCCCGAAAAGTTCAAAGTTGATTCTCACAGCATATACACAATCTCATCATTACAACCACAGTTCATGTATATATCCATGATGTTGTGCATACTTTATGGAAAAGAGAACACAACCCATTTATTTCTACCATGGGTACCCATTATACACACAGAGGCGGAAGGTTATTCTTTCGACTAGGCCAAGATATTGTCAGACAATATGGCTAGTGAAATTACACAATACTAGGCAAAGAAATCCAAGGGGAAATTAGCTTCATTTTTCATGTCAGCTTATATTATGGATGTTATATGTTTCATGACGCCTTTCCTGCTGATGGGCTAGATCTAGACTCCAGATAGCACAACACCAATTCATATTTAGCATTCAAAACTCTGGGAAGACAAGGCGGAGGATTTAGTTTATGAAATATGTAATTGGGTAGCGGTGCCAATGCACATTTCCATTTTTGGTCACCCACCTCCTAGAATTCCAGATATAGTTGTGGCTAACCAGGATAAAGTGGAAAACTGGTATATCAAGGATCACTTCACTTACATTAGAGTTTTCGGTTGTTCAGTTCCCCCATACGCTTTACCACAATTTTTACCAGACCGACTGGTGTGCCGCGAGGTCGCATGACAAACTGTACTCGGTGGAATTAGAAAAGAATTCAAAGCAGTGCAGATAAAGGTATGGCCATCTTTCCCCTTACAAATTGGTGTATTTTCTTTATTGTATTTTAGCCACTCCAGAGTGGAAGTTGCGGCATTAGAATAAATAAAATTAGTTAGCATCGACTTTAAGAAGCACGACCCACATAAGGTTGTGGTTAACCATATGGCCAGTTGCAATCTTAAAAAGTATGAACATGAAGAATCCCCTCAGGACGAAGTGTTTCGAGGGGTGAGATCTTACCAAGATGTTCTGAGTCGAGTCTAATCCCTATCACCTGATAAAATGATTGATTTTTAAAACTTCCAAAAACACCGAAGAAGTAGTCTTACAAAATTATTCCAAGGGGAAAACCCAATGTCTCCTGCTACACAGCAAACAGAGACCTAGAATCCAGAAGTCAGAAGCTTTAGCAAACAAGAAGCCTCGGAAAATTCAGAGAAGTCTGAGATATTGACTCAAAAAAATGATATCCTGGCAATAGAGGCATCTAATGACCAGGCCAAATATCAACCAAAGACATTAATAAAGCAAGGAGAAGATAGGCCATTGTCTTCACCAGATAAATCAACTACAAATGGAACTGGAAAACAGTTATCCATAGAAATCGGCAACCCCATTCAAATTGTCACGCCATTATAGTCCACTAGAGGAAACCCCAATGTAGAGGTAATACTCGTAGGATATCTCACGCCCATCTCTATTGAAGAGATACCTCTCTCCAATTTCTTTTTCAGTAAGAAAAGGAAAGTTGTGGTGAAGAAAGAAATGTATCAGAAAGAGGGTGCAATGGTAAAAAAGAACAGAGTATTATTGGATGGACATAATTTGGAAGATGAAGACTTTGCTACAGAGGTAGTTGGCTCTTTGGGAGCTTTTACAACAGCTAACCTATTCTCAGTCGATAATCTGAAATAAAGACTAAATCAAAGGAATTGGATGATAAGTCAGTTGAAAAATCAAATAAGGAATACAAAAAAAAAAATGTCAGAGAAGAAATCAATAAAGGACTGGAACAGGCTAGAGCTAGTGATAAACAAGAAATCGAATTGCTCAAGTCCAGTCTTGACGAGATGCATAAGACGATGAAAGTGAGCGAAAGACAGACTATCCAGCAAGATGAGTTGATAAAACAATTACAAGACAAGGTCAGTTCCACTGAGAAAATGGTTGTGGATATAGCATTGTTTCAAGCTCAAGCATTGGATGTGCTAAAGAAAATAGAAATAGCCCAACAAAGCCTGCTCTCTAAAGTAAAAATCGTCCAAAATCATTCTTAGGTGATGGATGAAGCATTAATTAATATTGTTTTAAGAGAGAGAGAATTTATTGTTGCCCGAACTACCTTCCAAGAAGTGGTTATATCATCAGCAAAAGAAGGAAGAGATATGGCTTCTGGGTTGTCCATTTCAGAGAAAACTAGAGGTGATATTATACTAAATACTTGGGAGTCAAACATAGTCGAAGGTAGGAAAATGGCTAAGGAATTGAAAGAATCTTGTGAAGAAGTTTTTTGTTCACTTAACAAAGAATTATTAGGCTTCGATAAAGAAGATAGTTCTCGAACACTGGGTCAGATTAATATAGCCAAACATCAGCTTGACATTAAAACAAATATGGAAGAAGCCCAATTTGAAATATCACAGATGAAACATAGACGATATTGCTCAAATAGATAGATGGCTAGTGAAGCCTTATCTACAAATGCAGTTTATTATTTCAGAGGATAGACGAATAGAAGAGAGATTTCCTCAGCTGGAAAAGAAATTATACATTTTTTAGGCTAATAACTTAATAGAATCTTCCGGGTTGGTAGGCGAATTTGTGGGCAGATGCATCAAATGTATTGAGCAGGGAAAGGTAGTACCTTTGGAAACAAATGAATAAAATCTGTGTACTTTATCTATTTCGGAGCTAGATGATAGGAAAGGAAAACGGTCATGCCAACATAATGATAAGATCAAGAAGATTACAAATTAAGCATTTCAGTTTCTATATTTTGTAATTTTAATTATTATGAAAATAGAGGAATTCCAACCATTTGAGGTTGAGAACTTTTGTATAAATGCATATTCGAAAGAATGAACAAAGGGTTGTTTATTTCCAGTTGTAATCAAGAAAACTCTCCTTATTGAGAATTAATACAAGTGCAGACTAGAGATTCTACATTTCACCCATTTGAGTTATGTGTTCTTTTGTCTTTCCACATTCTATCATTTTTTCATATATTTCCTTGACGAATGCTTGATCGCAATTTAGTACAACATCTATTGTGGTTATGTTTCACTTAGTTATCTAATAATAAACAACTTTTCCTCTGTATTTACTGTTAGTAGATACAAGACCTGTGAATTAATTAGATTGCTACATTTTATGCTTCATTTAAGGTTATTATCTATTTTCTTCTTCTCTAACAAAGTAAGAGTCTTTTGTATTTGATGCATTGCTTTGTCTAACAGATTTACGTTTTTCTCTCATTACATCCAATATTTTCAAATTTAACTTAGAAACGAAAAATGGCCTCTGAGCTGTCATATTATTAATTCAATTTAAGGAATTGTTATCACATAACCAAGATAGAAAAAGCAAACTTTTAAACTTTCGTCATTTCCCGATGCTTAACATTGTGCTTTGAGCCTTAAGTACAAACTTAGGAACAACAGTGATGATGCATGGTGACTATTCAACCAGCAGTGGTGTAGACAGTTTTGGAACAACCGCAAATACGAAACACGGTTTAGGGAACTGTGTGGCACTAGGTTGATTCTTTCTAGGAAATAAGGGGTAAGGACCTTTAACAAGAACTTGGTGACATACTGGAAATATGTGTGAAAATTGAAGTGTAGGCTCTAGAGATTCTCGACCAAAATGAAAAGAGAAGATTATGGACAATCGACTAAGCCACGTCATGAAGTAGAAGTGGGAAAGAGAGATGAGAAAAATTGATACAGTGGGGAGAAGCAGGGGAAATACCGATGAACCCTGGAGGGAGTGAGAGGAGAGGGTGTTAGGGAATGGGATGTGGAGAATTACTCCATCGAGAGCATATGGGGGTTGTATATAGAGTGAATATGGTGGTGAAGATGATGAAGGGGAGAAAGAGAGATTCGTTGGAGGGGAAGGGTTGGAGAAGTTGGCGATGAAACATGACTAATGGGAAAATCAACTATCGGGTCCATCGTACCAGTGATGTTGGTTGGAGATTGTGGAGACATAACTAACTGTGCACTTGTGGTATGTGCGAAATGTCTAAATAGGATTACTTTCTTTTTCAATGAATTGAATCATCAAGAAATTCCTCTAAGGCCTTCGTGAATTGTCCGTCAAGACCAAGACCTTGTACTTATGGAAAAGTATTTTCCTTATTTGGAAATTTGGAGAATCTACAAACATTGTCAATCTATCGAGTCTAGCTGCATGACCGATATGAATGTTGTGTTGTCAAAAATGTAAATTATGCTAACTATGAGAGGTGTTACCTATTGTACAACCTACACTAAAACTATTCTACCCACATTCAAAGATAAGAGAGGGAGCTAAATGATGGATGACTCATACGGGCCATAGTACACATTTAACCTACAACCATTAATGAGTCCCTTGAGTAGTTGTCCTTG
>JZKD02S2127513.1:34963-45932 GCA_000966675.3 Picea glauca
CTAAAATTCTCTAGAAAACTGGCATTGTAAATGAAGTTTGATGTTGAAGACAACTTATACATCACCTGTATGTGTTCCAGTCGAAATGACCCAATGAATACTTTCTGAGAATTGAAAATAGTTCTAGTTGGGATATCCACATGATCTAGTGCCCATTTAATCATGTCATTGTAGGGAAAAGACTCGGCCTTGTTGCTACCTTATGCATCTCTGCCTGAGCAATAGTCTTGTATTTGATAGATAAGTCTTCCTTTTCGTTGTCGCTTGAATCGAGTAGTTTACCAGTTCGTACTGTAGGATGTTGAATACATTCATCCAGGTTTTAACTGTGTTTATACTTCTGGGTGAGGTATCAGAGATAACCTATGAACTTTGGCCTGAACTCTCATTAGTCGCTTTGGCTTCTTTTCGTGGTGGCATGGTAGCAGTTCTTAAAAAACCTGCTATTTGTCACAAAAAACACACATGACTGAGTATCTCATTAAGCAAGCTCTGTGAAAATGAGAATGTAATTCAGAAAATGAAAAATCTTCTTTGCCTTAAGCGTATCAATATGCGTAGATCTTTTCTGACAACGCGTTTAATTCCTTTATTCAAAAGATTTGGGCAATAAAGTAGGATCTTATTTGAAATCATTTCCCTAAATCAACTATTAATGTCATTAATGGTTGATATTTCGTGATCTAGTAAAAGCATAGAAATCATTTGAATTTACCCGCATTTCAAACCAATGTAAACTTTATAGGAGATAAGACTGTTTAAGGTGTTAATAAATCAAGTTTTATTCTGTTAATTAACCATGTTTAACCTTAATCCATTTCGGGGTTTGGAGTCCTGAGCTATCTTATTTAATTTCAAGTTATGATCCCCGAATCGCAAAATCATGATTTGATCAATTAATATTAATCGAGTTTAACCTTTTAATTAATCATGATTAATTAAGGGTTTTGCGACTTTGGGTATCGGGATTTCAATTTGTCGTTCAAGACAGGATTCTCGAAACACGAAACTACGATATGATTTAATTATCGTTAATCATTATTAATCATTTAATTAACCTGGTTTAATTTAAGCTAGTTTCGCAATTTTGTATATTGGGACTTTGGTGGTCGCTCGAGGCAGGATCCCCGAATCGCAAAGTTGCGATGTGATTAATTAGTACTAATCGCTTTTAATGCCTTAATTAACATGGCTTACAACTTATCGTAGTTTAGTGATTTTGCATGTCGGGACATTGAGACTCTTTATATGCTGGACTGTTAGGTCTGTGAAACCCCAAAACCCGATATTTTGAAGACTGTTTTTTAGCGATTTGACCCTTTAACTAGTGGGCGGCTCCATAAATTTTAAGAACTTAGGATCGTTGTATTAAATGGAAGACCTCATCAATGGTGATATCCAAGTGCCCGTTTGTCTTTGTTTAACAAGAATTAAACCTATTTAAGTATAAAGATTAGAAAAAATATATGTTTCAACATAGGCTCCATCTAGGGATCTCGTCTCCCTGCGGGACGAGAAGAACAGTAGACCAAGTGAATTTATTGGGTAAATGGAGTCATTATCACATTTTTGCGAAACACACTTGGAAAGAGGGAACACATAAATACCTAAGATTTCATCCTTATCTTTGAAAACTTTGAAAACTTCACCATTCACTGATCTCGAGTTTAGGCATATCAATGGCTCCCCTTTCTTGAAACTAACTTCATATTTTCTTAAGATAATCAAAACCACTTGAATCGTTCTAGCATGCTCTATTCGATTTTGTTTGCATCAAGGTAAGGTAATTTCATTGTTTTTAGTCAGGGAATCTCATGTTAGCTTAGAATGTAGACCTAGTTGAAAGATAACTAGTTACCAAAGTACATTGTAATTCATGTATAACAACCTTGCAGATATCGTAGACATTGCTTCACTATCAGCGAGCCTGTTCAGTACCCCGGTGAAGTTATCTAATTTCCCACATTGAATTTCCTTTCACCACTTCAATTAGTAATTTTGCATTTAAATGTTGAGATGAGGGAAATCCTTTAATGAATTTCCTTTCATCATCTCTTTTTTGGACTAGATGGGGGCAATCATTTTATGAATTTCCTTCCACCATCTGTCTTATAATTTTTTAAAACATGAAGTGGGGGAAACCAATTTGTATACAATATACTAGGGATGATATCTGCTGATAATTTAGCAACATAGGTCTTCTAACTCACTTTGATTACTTTGGTCTAATCCTCCTTTGACCTTCAAAACACCTTTGCCTACAGGGAAATTTCCATGGGGAGATTTTATTTTCCAGGAACTTTCCTTGAGAGAAACTAATTAGTTTAAACATGTTAGAAGGGCTAAGAGAGTCAGGATTATCCTAGACATACTTTTTGTTCAGTTAAAGTCATAGGAATCATAAGAATTTTTTTTTACCTATTCTCGTTGTTTTAAGATTTTTTTATCAATTTTCGAAGCTAAGGTGAGACCCTTTTTCCTCTATGAAGACCATGGGATGATATCAAGAATCACATGAAAATACAACTTTTGAAAATAGGCGGGGGAAAAGAATGAGGGTTTCAAATGTTCTGTTATAAGTACGGTCATTCTTGTGCAAATTTTGTACTCGATTCTTGAAACTTTTCTTTTAGGTCTTCTTATTGCTCATTTTTTATTACAAGTTTTATTTCATTTTTTATTTTATCCAGAGAAAACTCTTGACAATTAAAACGTAATTTCCATTTCTCTGGTTATAGATTAGGTGATGATATTTGTACATATGAGACCTATGTCATTCTAAGTGATACTTGTTTGAAAATTCAAATAGGGAAGAAGCTCATACCTTAGATTTACTCTTATATTTTCAACCAAGTAAACTATTTATTTGTCATATGTTTCAAGAGAAAGTCAATATTCTGATGCATAAAGGTCAGTTCTTGTAGTCTTTTGTCTCTCGGCTATTGAAAAGTATCTTGTGTGATAGTAATATGAAGAATGTCAGAAATTTACACAAACCAAAACTCTGTGTGTTACTTATTTTATATTTTCTATTTCTATGAAATCAATTAACCTCGTTTTATTTACAGTGGAAGTAAAACTTACCGAAAAAGTGAAAAACCGTAAATCAAAACTAAGAAAACAAACTGATATGTACAGTGAGAGTTTGAAAACTGATCATTGCATAAAATGCTTTAGGTAACGCCCATTGATAGGGGCGTTGAGGATTTTACTATGCAGATTTTCTAGCAGAAACAAGTTTTTTCCTTCAGCAGTTGTGACTTTAAACGATCCACACCAGATATGGTCGAATTTTTCGTGCTTTCCTGAGTCTTCTTTCCTAGCGTCCCACTTTAAAACCAGGTCACCAGGGATAAAATCCCTATCTTTAGATTTTTGGTCAAATAGGCTTTCATGTTATCCTGATACTTCTGAAGTTTCTCATCTACTTCATCCCTATTCTACTGAACTTCGATCAGTTGATTTATTCTTCTGGTAACATGATTTGGCTCTTCCTTTTCGTCTTGCCAAAGTTTCATTACAGGCAGAGCTAGGTTTATGGGTAGTAACACATCAGTCCCATACACCATTTGAAACAGGGACATCCCGATCGATTTCTTGGTGCCTATTCGATTTACCCACAAAGCATATTTCAAATGCACATGCCATGATTTCTTATTTTCATTCAACACTTTATTAATTATGGTGATCAAGCTTTTATTTGATGATTTAGCTAATCCATTTCCTTAAGGATAGTACTTTGTAGAATGGCCTAGTACAATATTGTACTTTTGTCAAAAATTGACCATCGCTATAGATTTGAATGCCTTTGCATTAGCTGTGACTATCTTCCGAGGACAACCAAATCTAGATAAAATGTTTTCCTCCAAGAAATTTATCACCACCAAATCTATANCATTTAATGAATTTCCTTTCATCATCTCTTTTTTGGACTAGATGGGGGCAATCATTTTATGAATTTCCTTTCACCATCTGTCTTATAATTTTTTAAAACATGAAGTGGGGGAAACCAATTTGTATACAATATACTAGGGATGATATCTGCTGATAATTTAGCAACATAGGTCTGCTAACTCACTTTGATTACTTTGGACTAATCCTCCTTTGACCTTCAAAACACCTTTGCCTACAGGGAAATTTCCATGGGGAGATTTTATTTTCCAGGAACTTTCCTTGAGAGAAACTAATTAGTTTAAACCTGTTAGAAGGGCTAAGAGAGTCAGGATTATCCTAGACACACTTTTTGTTCAGTTAAAGTCATAGGAATCATAAGAATTTTTTTTTACCTATTCTCGTTGTTTTAAGATTTTTTTATCAGTTTTCGAAGCTAAGGTGAGACCCTTTTTCCTCTATGAAGACCATGGGATGATATCAAGAATCACATGAAAATACAACTTTTGAAAATAGGCGGGGGAAAAGAATGAGGGTTTCAAATGTTCTGTTATAAGTACGGTCATTCTTGTGCAAATTTTGTACTCGATTCTTGAAACTTTTCTTTTAGGTCTTCTTATTGCTCATTTTTTATTACAAGTTTTATTTCATTTTTTATTTTATCCAGAGAAAACTCTTGACAATTAAAACGTAATTTCCATTTCTCTGGTTATAGATTAGGTGATGATATTTGTACATATGAGACCTATGTCATTCTAAGTGATACTTGTTTGAAAATTCAAATAGGGAAGAAGCTCATACCTTAGATTTACTCTTATATTTTCAACCAAGTAAACTATTTATTTGTCATATGTTTCAAGAGAAAGTCAATATTCTGATGCATAAAGGTCAGTTCTTGTAGTCTTTTGTCTCTCGGCTATTGAAAAGTATCTTGTGTGATAGTAATATGAAGAATGTCAGAAATTTACACAAACCAAAACTCTGTGTGTTACTTATTTTATATTTTCTATTTCTATGAAATCAATTAACCTCGTTTTATTTACAGTGGAAGTAAAACTTACCGAAAAAGTGAAAAACCGTAAATCAAAACTAAGAAAACAAACTGATATGTACAGTGAGAGTTTGAAAACTGATCATTGCATAAAATGCTTTAGGTAACGCCCATTGATAGGGGCGTTGAGGATTTTACTATGCAGATTTTCTAGCAGAAACAAGTTTTTTCCTTCAGCAGTTGTGACTTTAAACGATCCACACCAGATATGGTCGAATTTTTCGTGCTTTCCTGAGTCTTCTTTCCTAGCGTCCCACTTTAAAACCAGGTCACCAGGGATAAAATCCCTATCTTTAGATTTTTGGTCAAATAGGCTTTCATGTTATCCTGATACTTCTGAAGTTTCTCATCTACTTCATCCCTATTCTACTGAACTTCGATCAGTTGATTTATTCTTCTGGTAACATGATTTGGCTCTTCCTTTTCGTCTTGCCAAAGTTTCATTACAGGCAGAGCTAGGTTTATGGGTAGTAACACATCAGTCCCATACACCATTTGAAACAGGGACATCCCGATCGATTTCTTGGTGCCTATTCGATTTACCCACAAAGCATATTTCAAATGCACATGCCATGATTTCTTATTTTCATTCAACACTTTATTAATTATGGTGATCAAGCTTTTATTTGATGATTTAGCTAATCCATTTCCTTAAGGATAGTACTTTGTAGAATGGCCTAGTACAATATTGTACTTTTGTCAAAAATTGACCATCGCTATAGATTTGAATGCCTTTGCATTAGCTGTGACTATCTTCCGAGGACAACCAAATCTAGATAAAATGTTTTCCTCCAAGAAATTTATCACCACCAAATCTATAACATTTCTGGTCGGAATATATTCTACCCATTTGGTGAAATAATCTGTAGCCGTCAGGATCCATTTGTGTTGCACGCTAGAGTGTGGATTGATTTCACCAATAAAATCTAGCCCCCATTGTTGAAACATGGCTTCTGTTTTAACTGGTACCAAAGGTAACGCGGGAAGATTTTGTTTGCCTGAAAATAATTGACAAGGGTTATAGGCTCTGACTTTAGCACTTACATCATCAAACAATTTAGGCCAATAATATCTTGCTCTCAGGATTTTATAGGTTGTTTCTCTCCATGTGTGATTTCCTCCGCACACTCCTTCATGAAATTCATTTATGACTCTCTCTGTTTCAGATTCTACCAAGCAACTTAGTAAAAAACCCAGAGGATCCTTCCAATAGAACTTGTTATCCATGATACAATATTTTATTGCGTGCAATTTCAACGTTCTGGCTTTAGAAGGAGTTATATCTTCTGGGTATTGCAGAGTCAGAAGGTAAGAGACTATATATTTATACCAAGCTGAAGAAGAGAACTTCTCCTCGATTTGGGTTGTAGGTATTTGATCGTCAAATTTGTCTATGTCCAGAAATCCTTCACACTCTTGCAGTCTATTTATTCTGAGCGCTCTGAAATTAGATTCGGCTAGTAGCTTAGCCAAACCCTGTCCTTTGACGAGCTTTGTTGGTTTCACCACCAGATCGAATTCTTGAATTTTAGCAAGCCATCGGCCCCTCTTTCCATCACTATCGGGTTGCACCAATATATATTTAATGGAACTGGTGGGTACATATGCAATCACTTTAGAATGTAATACATAGGTCGTGAAATATTTTAAGGCCTTTACCATTGCATATGCCTACTTTTCCATTATATCGTATTTCAACTCTATGTATCTAGGGATTTTGCTAAAGAATGATATTGGTTGTTCGAGCCCTTCTTCGTTCTTCTGTAAGAGTACTGCAACAATTGTGTGCTCAGATGTGAATGAGAAAATTAAGAATTCCTTCAGATAATCTGGACTTTCCAGCACTGGTGCTTTACCTATGACCTTCTTGATGTGTTCAAATGATGCTTCAGCTTTGGTCATCCATTTAACCTCACTGTCCTTTTTGAGCATATCTATAATCAATTTCATGATTTCAACGAAGTTTGGGATAAATCTTCTTAAAAAATTGATCTTTCCTAAAAATGATTGAATTTCTTTTCTATTTCTAGGAATATTGATAGTATCTATAGCTTCAACCATTTTTGGGTCGATTTTAATTCCATCTCGAGATATGAAGTGGCCCAAGAGTTTACCTTCCTGCATTGCAAAGTGATATTTCTTGGGATTTAAAGACAAACTGAATTTGTGACATTTCTCAAACATCTGTTTGAGGTGTATTAGATGCTCTGCATCAGATTTAGAAAATTTGGTTAGATCATCAAGTTAAATGAAAATGAACTTATCTCTTTCACCAACAAAGGTGATGTCCATAGCTAGCTGGAAGGTGGCACCTGCGTTCATTAGAACAAATGGCATTTTGTCATACATAAAGGTACCCCATGGGGTGGTGAACGCGGTTTTTTCTCTATCATCCTTGTGGACTGCGATTTGATTATAGCCCAAAAAGTTGTCGATCATAGACATTCAATTTTCTCAGACCACTTTTTCCAATAAATGATCCATTTTAGGTAATGGNTTTTCGAAGCTAAGGTGAGACCCTTTTTCCTCTATGAAGACCATGGGATGATATCAAGAATCACATGAAAATACAACTTTTGAAAATAGGCGGGGGAAAAGAATGAGGGTTTCAAATGTTCTGTTATAAGTACGGTCATTCTTGTGCAAATTTTGTACTCGATTCTTGAAACTTTTCTTTTAGGTCTTCTTATTGCTCATTTTTTATTACAAGTTTTATTTCATTTTTTATTTTATCCAGAGAAAACTCTTGACAATTAAAACGTAATTTCCATTTCTCTGGTTATAGATTAGGTGATGATATTTGTACATATGAGACCTATGTCATTCTAAGTGATACTTGTTTGAAAATTCAAATAGGGAAGAAGCTCATACCTTAGATTTACTCTTATATTTTCAACCAAGTAAACTATTTATTTGTCATATGTTTCAAGAGAAAGTCAATATTCTGATGCATAAAGGTCAGTTCTTGTAGTCTTTTGTCTCTCGGCTATTGAAAAGTATCTTGTGTGATAGTAATATGAAGAATGTCAGAAATTTACACAAACCAAAACTCTGTGTGTTACTTATTTTATATTTTCTATTTCTATGAAATCAATTAACCTCGTTTTATTTACAGTGGAAGTAAAACTTACCGAAAAAGTGAAAAACCGTAAATCAAAACTAAGAAAACAAACTGATATGTACAGTGAGAGTTTGAAAACTGATCATTGCATAAAATGCTTTAGGTAACGCCCATTGATAGGGGCGTTGAGGATTTTACTATGCAGATTTTCTAGCAGAAACAAGTTTTTTCCTTCAGCAGTTGTGACTTTAAACGATCCACACCAGATATGGTCGAATTTTTCGTGCTTTCCTGAGTCTTCTTTCCTAGCGTCCCACTTTAAAACCAGGTCACCAGGGATAAAATCCCTATCTTTAGATTTTTGGTCAAATAGGCTTTCATGTTATCCTGATACTTCTGAAGTTTCTCATCTACTTCATCCCTATTCTACTGAACTTCGATCAGTTGATTTATTCTTCTGGTAACATGATTTGGCTCTTCCTTTTCGTCTTGCCAAAGTTTCATTACAGGCAGAGCTAGGTTTATGGGTAGTAACACATCAGTCCCATACACCATTTGAAACAGGGACATCCCGATCGATTTCTTGGTGCCTATTCGATTTACCCACAAAGCATATTTCAAATGCACATGCCATGATTTCTTATTTTCATTCAACACTTTATTAATTATGGTGATCAAGCTTTTATTTGATGATTTAGCTAATCCATTTCCTTAAGGATAGTACTTTGTAGAATGGCCTAGTACAATATTGTACTTTTGTCAAAAATTGACCATCGCTATAGATTTGAATGCCTTTGCATTAGCTGTGACTATCTTCCGAGGACAACCAAATCTAGATAAAATGTTTTCCTCCAAGAAATTTATCACCACCAAATCTATAGAATTTCTGGTCGGAATATATTCTACCCATTTGGTGAAATAATCTGTAGCCGTCAGGATCCATTTGTGTTGCGCGCTAGAGTGTGGATTGATTTCACCAATAAAATCTAGCCCCCATTGTTGAAACATGGATTCTGTTTTAACTGGTACCAAAGGTAACGCGGGAAGATTTTGTTTGCCTGAAAATAATTGACAAGGGTTATAGGCTCTGACTTTAGCACTTACATCAGCAAACAATTTAGGCCAATAATATCTTGCTCTCAGGATTTTATAGGTTGTTGCTCTCCATGTGTGATTTCCTCCACACACTCCTTCATGAAATTCATTTATGACTCTCTCTGTTTCAGATTCTACCAAGCAACTTAGTAAAAAACCCAGAGGATCCTTCCAATAGAACTTGTTATCCATGATACAATATTTTATTGCGTGCAATTTCAACGTTCTGGCTTTAGAAGGAGTTATATCTTCTGGGTATTGCAGAGTCAGAAGGTAAGAGACTATATATTTATACCAAGCTGAAGAAGAGAACTTCTCCTCGATTTGGGTTGTAGGTATTTGATCGTCAAATTTGTCTATGTCCAGAAATCCTTCACACTCTTGCAGTCTATTTATTCTGAGCGCTCTGAAATTAGATTCGGCTAGTAGCTTAGCCAAACCCTGTCCTTTGACGAGCTTTGTTGGTTTCACCACCAGATCGAATTCTTGAATTTTAGCAAGCCATCGGCCCCTCTTTCCATCACTATCGGGTTGCACCAATATATATTTAATGGAACTGGTGGGTACATATGCAATCACTTTAGAATGTAATACATAGGTCGTGAAATATTTTAAGGCCTTTACCATTGCATATGCCTACTTTTCCATTATATCGTATTTCAACTCTATGTATCTAGGGATTTTGCTAAAGAATGATATTGGTTGTTCGAGCCCTTCTTCGTTCTTCTGTAAGAGTACTGCAACAATTGTGTGCTCAGATGTGAATGAGAAAATTAAGAATTCCTTCAGATAATCTGGACTTTCCAGCACTGGTGCTTTACCTATGACCTTCTTGATGTGTTCAAATGATGCTTCAGCTTTGGTCATCCATTTAACCTCACTGTCCTTTTTGAGCATATCTATAATCAATTTCATGATTTCAACGAAGTTTGGGATAAATCTTCTTAAAAAATTGATCTTTCCTAAAAATGATTGAATTTCTTTTCTATTTCTAGGAATATTGATAGTATCTATAGCTTCAACCATTTTTGGGTCGATTTTAATTCCATCTCGAGATATGAAGTGGCCCAAGAGTTTACCTTCCTGCATTGCAAAGTGATATTTCTTGGGATTTAAAGACAAACTGAATTTGTGACATTTCTCAAACATCTGTTTGAGGTGTATTAGATGCTCTGCATCAGATTTAGAAAATTTGGTTAGATCATCAAGTTAAATGAAAATGAACTTATCTCTTTCACCAACAAAGGTGATGTCCATAGCTAGCTGGAAGGTGGCACCTGCGTTCATTAGAACAAATGGCATTTTGTCATACATAAAGGTACCCCATGGGGTGGTGAACGCGGTTTTTTCTCTATCATCCTTGTGGACTGCGATTTGATTATAGCCCAAAAAGTTGTCGATCATAGACATTCAATTTTCTCAGACCACTTTTTCCAATAAATGATCCATTTTAGGTAATGGCTAATTATCTTTGAGGGATGATTTATTTAAATTTTTGAAATCCACACACAATTTGATTTCACCACTTTTCTTCTTGATTGGAGCTAGGTTGGCTACCCACTCAGAATACATGAGTGGTACAATGATTTTAGCATCCATAAGTTTTTTTACTTCCCTTTCAATCACAGGTAGTAGTATGGGATTTATTTGTCTGATCTTTTTCCTGAATGGTTTAACACCCTACTTTAGAGGAATATTGTGTTCAATCATGGTGGTATCATAAGTTCTTAGTTCATAGTAAGACCAGGCAAAAACGTGTTGGAAATACTAATACAACTGAGAGGGGGGGGGTGAATCAGTTGTATATAAGCTTAAACAATTTTAACCCTTCTTAACAATTATTAATATTTCTTCATGTGTCATCAAGCAAC
>JZKD02S2127524.1:0-34337 GCA_000966675.3 Picea glauca
AGGAAGGATAGGAATGGAAGATGGAAGTAAGTTAGGGAGGAAGGATGAATAGAAATAGTTGAGAGTGTATGGAGATTTTCCTTATGGTGGAATTTATTGTTTTCCCTTCTGAAAAGAAAATATGTATATATGTATATTCATAATTACTTAACTAAACTACAATTGTCTAAATAAACGTTGTTGAGCTAGATTATTGTAATTAACGGATTTCACAAACATTTAATTGATTTATTATCTTTTATAAAATGAATAGTCGTGTTGATTGGATTGGATGCATACAAGAATTACTATAGGTATGATAGTTATTGTCATTAGTACATGTGTGAGACTTGTATGTGCTAGCTACACATGCATTTCTTGCACATGTACACCAGTACGTATGATTTTTCTTCAGCTTACTTACTGATAATGTTGTTTATTGGATATGAATGTGTGAACCATGTGTCATTTCCCTTGTATTATAAATTACTCTAACTTCGGGACGAAGTTTCTTGAAGGATGGGTGTATGTAACAACCCTAATTAATTATTTAACTATCATGATTAAATATTGTTTTAATAAATTATTAATTTAGAAATTTTTTTTGAATACTTATTTTATAATATAATTGTATTGGTAGATGGACCAATTTATGGGGGGAGGATAAGGTGGTTGAGTGTTTAATGGGGGGATATATTCCCAAAATGAAGCTCTCCCAAACTAATTAACCTCCCAACCAATTAGGAATAACCTATCCGGCTCCCTAGCCCCAGGATTCCTTACGGTTTCCTGGCCCTCGAACTCAAATTTCCCAGCAACACGTGCCCCTGTGAGAGTCCTGAAGTCAACTGTAAGCACAAAATAGATGTAGAACAGATACACAGTCCCAAACTGCTTCCTCCCTTCTCCTTCCCTCCTCCAATTTTTCTCACCTTCTCCTAACATGAAAATATTACTCAACCCAAAATATCATGCTTCCCGAGTCCTCTCCCTTGCCTTATCTTCCTTCTCCTCCCTCATCCAACCACCTTATCCCCCCATTAAACTAATATTTATTAAACTAATATTTATTAAACAAATATTTAATCATGATAATTAAATAATCAATTAGGGTTGTTACAGGTGGTGCTCTTGGTGGAATGGGTTCAAAGACCTTGTTGTGCCTATCAATGTTTCTCTGAATCTCTGGAGAGTAATGAGTATCACCTTATTTATCCACCCAAACCGATATTCTACTTTATGCTCCATACACAATGTCCTCCCTCCTGAAGATGGCCTCCATGTGCTTTGTTGTCACCACTCTAGGTGTGTTTCCTGTCATACCCCTGAGTAGCACCTTTTTCCCATTTACCTCCATGGTATTGTAGTTGGAAGTGACTGGCCCCAACATACTAAGCCACTGAACTCCAAGGATGATGTTAGTGTATAGAAGATCCATTACATAGAAATATTGTGCCAAAATATACCTTCCCATTATAACCTTCATTCCTGGAATATACATGTCACAAGGCATAGTGCGCCCCCCTGACACCTCCATGCGAAAACCTTCAAATTCAATTGAAGGTATATGTCTTATTTGCAGTAGGGATGAATCAATGAAGTTAATTGGAGCACCCCCATCAATAAGAACTGAAACTTTCTTCCCCTATAGCACTCCTCACATCATGAAGGTGTTGAATTTGGGTACCATAATGATTAATGCTATTGCTACCTTATTATCTGTTGTAAGGTTGTGACT
This sequence comes from Picea glauca, assembly GCA_000966675.3. Classification (NCBI taxonomy): domain Eukaryota; kingdom Viridiplantae; phylum Streptophyta; class Pinopsida; order Pinales; family Pinaceae; genus Picea; species Picea glauca. The sequence goes on from JZKD02S2127524.1 coordinate 1,718, forward strand.
TGCATCTTCCTCATCTGCATTTTATGTGGGATCTTCCTCCATTTTCTGTAGATTTCCAAAATCTTCCTCCTCATCATCATCGGAAATCTCTTCAATGTAGTGAGCCTTGCCTTTACCCATGCATTTGTGTGTTGGATCCCAAGGATCTTTGCATGTAAAGCATAATTGTTTCCTTCTAAATTCCCCCCTAGTAGTTTCATCCATTCTACCTCTTCATCGGTCAAACCCCCTTTGGTCTCTTCTACCTTGGTTCATGGGGGGTCTTTGGTCTCTTCCCCCTGGGTTTAGAGGACATATAAGAGTAAATTTATTTTTCACTGTTGATCCCAAGTCCCTAGTCTTCCATATAGCATCCTGTAAGTTGGTAGGCTTAAAATCCTCAACCCAAACCCTTAAGAGATCCATCAACCCCTATGTTAAGAGCATCATTAGTCTCGCTTGAGACACATCTTGCACCATAACTGTTATCCTCTAAATGTCCTCTATATATGCCTCTGGTGAACCTATCTACCTGAGCTAAGTGAGTTCCCTAAAATGTAGTTCTGGATCCCCCTAGTTAAACATGTCAATAAGACTCTGCATGTACTCTGTGTAAGAAGTAATCTGATTATGGCCCAATGTAATTAACCCATGGTACCACCAGTCGTGAGATTTTCCCTCCAAGTAAATGGTGGCAAACTTGATGGCATCCATCTCTCTCATTGGGTTAAGTTGTAAGTAGGTATCAAGATTATGCACCCAAGCTTGCGCAGTCACCTTGGAAGAACCATAAAAGTATGGGATTTCCATATTTCCTTCCCTATTATCCAATTCATAGTTGTTTCAATGATACTGTTTGGGCATACCCTTGAATTTGATCCCACAATATTGGTCCAGTGTGAATTTTGTTTTGAATACTGCACTCAATGATTCATATTCCTTGGCATATTGCTCAAAATTGTCCTCAATATCATCATGGTGTTTGTGTTGTGGTTGGTTAACTAGAAATGTAGGTAGGTAGGGTCTAGGGGTAGTTCTACTCTATGTTATCCCCTTAAAATCCCCTCCTCCAAAAATATGCCCCTTAGTGTGGTAGTGAAAGCTCTGCTCCTTATGAGGTCTAGTTTCCACATGAGAACCATTGTATTCTTTGTTTGCATAGATTTTTGGCCCCTTTCCTGCATGGGTCATTTGACTAGGAAGGGAACATTCATAAGCACTACTCCAATGCCCTCCCCTGAGGCATCACACTCCACTGTAAAGAGTTGTATGAAATATGGTAGAGCCAATACCAGACAAGTTCTCATTACCTTATTCATCTTGTCAAAAGTCAACTGTGCTTCTGGACTCCATTTGAATGCGCCCTTCCTGGTCAAATCGGTAAAAGGTGCGCAAAGTTGAGAGAAACCTTTGACAAAACTCCTGTAATAGCATCAAATTCCAAGAAATCCTTTTAATTTGGTGAGTGTCTTAGGTTTCATCCAATCAAGTATAGCTTCTATACGCTCTTGGTGTACCTGTACCCCTTTCACCCCAATGATGTGTCCCAAATAGAGTACCTCTGTGATTCCAAATTCACATTTTTATTCTTTATCATATAGATATTGTCTTTCCATGATGGATAAAATATGTTCAACATGTTGCAGATGTTTCTCCCATGTTTTGTTGTAGATCAACAAGTCATCAAAGAAGACCAAGATGAACTTCCTTAATTTCTTATTAAAGACACGATTCATGCACGATTGGAAGGTGGCTAGCGTATTAGTTAGCCCAAAGATAATTACCAAGAACTCATAGTGACCATAGTGACATCTGAAAGCGGTCTTGGGTACATCTTTCTCCCTCATTTTTATCTGATGATAGCCAAAGCACAAGTCAATCTTTGTGAAGTATACAACCCCATGAAGCTCATCCAATAGCTCATCAATCCTAGGGATGTGATATCAGTTCTTGACCATATTCTTATTCAATTCCCTGTAATCAATGCACATGCGCAAGGTCCCATCCTTCTTTTTCACTAACACCACTGAAGATGCAAAGGTAATGGAACTTGGCCTAATGTGGCCCATATCTAGAATTTATTTGATAACCTTCTCAATATCATATTTATAATTCTTTGGGTGCATGTAAGGAGTGGTGATGACAGGTTTTTCTCCCTCTTCCAATTCTATGATGTGCTCAAACCCACTATCTGGTGGTGCTCCTGGTGGAATGGGTTCAAATACATTGTTGTGCATGTCAATGAGTCTCTGAATCTCTGGAGAGTAATGAGTATCCCCTTTCTTATCCACCCAAACCAATATTTTACATTATGTTTCATACATAATGTCCTCCCTCCCGAAGATGGCCTCCATGATCTTTGATGCCATGAATTTAGGTGTGTTTCCTGTCATACCCCTGAGTACTACCTTTTTCCCATTTTCCTCCATGAAAGGCATCTCCATGGTATTGTAGTTGGTAGTGATTGGCCCCAACATACTAAGCCACTGAACTCCAACGATGATGTTAGTGTCTATAAGATCCATTACATAGAAATATTGTGACAAATCATGCATGCCCAATGTAAGCTTCATTCTTGGAATATACTTGTCACAAGACATAATGCGCCCCCCTCCTACCTCCACACGGAAACCTTCAAATTCAACTGTAAGTATATGTCTTCTTTGTAGTAGGGTTGAATCAATGAATTTATGTGAAGCACCCCCATTAATGAGAACTGCAATTTTTTTCCCCTGTAGCACTCCTCTCATACCAAAGGTGTTGAATTTGCGTACCCCACTAATTGATGTTATTGTTACCTTATTATTTGTTTTAAGTTCGTGACCTACATCTTCCTCATCTGCATTTTCTGTGGGATCTACCTCCATTGGTCATCTGTAATAGGAGTTTTGCAATATTCTCCTGGTAGTCATTTACTCTTTCCAAGGTCTCCCTCATCTCAAACTGTCCCATACGCATTGTTTCCTGGTTATCCTGTATATGGTGCACAAGTTCAATTTTTGTCTAATTTATGGAGTGTTGTAACTCCTTTGCAAAACCTGCTAGAAATTGTGGCTCATTGTCCTCACCTGAGCCTTCCATTTCTGCCTCTAGTTCACCTGTATGCTTTTCATTTCTTCCCATATAGATACCACTGAATTTATGCATGCGATAATCCCCACTGGCTGGGAGTATCAATGCTCTGATACCACTATAATGTTCCCAAGCCAAGTTTTTGTTGGAAACACTAACTATTTATTGTTTGTTTAGTTGTCTACCTGTAGGTTTACTCATGAAATTGCGCATTAGGGTTTATGTTTATGAAATCAAAGCATGTAGACATGGATATGAAGATATAACGTAAGGAAATAGAATATACAACAAGAAACATCAATATGGAATCAAATAGCTCATATCTGACCTTTATTTAGATATTACAAAGATCTTGATACAATAGAATTACAGATCTGGTAGAATACCAATAAGAATATCTAACAGGAATAATAGATTCTACAAAATTCTTAAGAGTAAAGATATAAGCCTCCAAAGACAAGACAATAAGTTGATGCAAAGAACAAGATGGATTTATTTCCTTCCAGGGATCAGATCCAAACACCCCTAGCTAAGTTGCGCCCTTATGGATGGATGAATAGACTCAATATTTTGGCCCTACTTCTAGAGGCCTCCAAATACTCTGAAACTGGATGGAATAGTAGATCGGGAAAATACAAACCCCCTCCTGAAGTCTCAGCCTAAATGATAGAGATCTTCTTCTCCTATAGTTGAAACCCCAAACTGGGTTGTGCCCTCCTAGATGACTAAAGAGACCCATTATTTCGGCCTCACTACTGGGAACCTCCAGATGATATGAAAATGGCTGGAAGGGTAGATCGGGGAAAGAAAAACACCCTGGTGAAGTCTCTAGTTGAATAATGAATATTTTCTCCTCCAAACAGATGAAACCATGTTCTGGAGTGCGCCCTCCTTCTCTCCAACACATTCCAAGCTCTAAAAAATCATATGGCAAGTAAGCCTCTCCAAAAATAGGCTAGAAATGATGGTTGAGGCCCTACAGAGAGAACCCTGAAGTATGAATTCCCAAAAACCTCCTTCATTTCCTGGATCGAACTCTTCTTCTTCCAATGGTGCACCCCCCTTGCTGGAAACCCCCTAGGTTACACATTGTTCCTTCCTTGGCCAAGATATGGTACCTGTAACTATTTTAGAATGGTGTGGGAGGAGTATTTCACCCCCGAGACCAAGCTTGGATAAATATAGGTGGGATATTTCACCACCGAATTGATCTCTAGGCTTTGTAATCTCAAAACCCTCAAAATTCCTTTGTGCTCAAGAGCCCAAATGAAAAATGTATTATAATCCAAAATGAGTGAGAAGTGCACCCTTCCTTTCTTTTATACTCTAGATATATTTCTCTATTGTGTTAGTTAACCCCTAGGGTTAACTTCTAGCTTTTTCACACATGATCTTTTATTTCCTTCAGTTTACCTTTTTCCCCCAAAGTCAACTTAATATTATAACATTGTGCTTAGGTAATGGATTTGGGTTGTCTTTGTCCCCATGATGCATGATATTATAGTCTAGTGGGGAAAACTAGAATATTGAGTCTCTCATAACCTCTTCATCAAGATGTGGGGACATTACAGTCTCCCTTGCTAGAAATTGCTTGCCCATAAGCAATTTTGAACATGTCTCCTGAAGAACCTGTTCACCTTCCCAAGTGGCATCCTCTATGAGTAAGTTATTCCACCTGACCAAGTATTCCTTGATGCTCCTCCTTCTTAACCTCTTCTCCCTTACTTCTAATATTTCTTCTGGAATCAGTATCAATTGCCTCTCTTCATCCAAGGGTGGTAGTTCCTCAATAGGAAGGATGTGTTTACCTATAACTCTCCTTAAGAATGACACATGAAATACATTATGTATTTTTCTACCTTTTCATAGATCAAGCTCATATGCCATGGACCCTACCTTTTTTTTAACCTTGTATGGTCCAAGAAGCAAGGTTAGATATTTTCTACGACACTCCTCTTAATGGATGCATGTCTGTATGGTTGAAGCCTCAAGTAAACCAAATCACCAACCTCAAATGCGTGATCCACCTGTGTTTGTCTACCTATACCTTTTGTTGATTCTATTCCCTTTGCAGGTGGTCTTTAAATTCTCTGAGTATATCATGACTCGGTTGAATCCAATCCTAAACCATGGGATCCCTACTGTCACCAAAGACAATCTCCAAAAAGGAGAGGGGATCATAACTGTATAAGGCTATGAACGGTGACATACCAATAGACATGTGATGGGTGGTGTTGTAGAAATATTCCCCCAAATGAAGCCACTTAACACATGCCTTCTGTTGTAATGACACATAATTCCAAAGGTAGCCTTCAACCCACTTGTTGACTATCTCTGTTTAGCCATCAGTTTGAGGATGATAGCTAGTATTGGGGGTTAAGCCCATACCTACCAACCTGAATAGCTCCTGCCAAATGTTGCTCATGAACCTATTGTCCCTTTCACTCACAATGGTTTTCTCTAAACCATGTAACCTAAAGACCTCTCTAAAGAACAAATCCGCAACATGTGTTGCACTGTGATTTGTGGCAATAGTGAAAAAGTGAGAAAACTTGGTTAACCTTTCCACCACCACAAAGACGCAATCCTTTCCCTCAGCCTTGGGAAATCCTATGATGAAATCAATGGATATGATTTCCCATTTGTGCTCAAGAATGGGAAGTGGTTGTAGTAATTTTGTTGGATGAGTGTGTTCATCCTTGTTCACCTTACAAGTGGTGCATTCCTTGATGTGGCACATCACATCTTCCTTCATGCCCTTCTCTTTCCCTTATTTGCATGTATGTATTAATGAACCCTTGATGTCCTTCTATTGGTGAATCATGGCATGCTTGTAGCACTTTTTTTTAAAGGTTTACTTGGGAACCAAGAATATTTGGCCCTTGTGACATATGATGTTGTCCACAATTCTGTAGTTGTCATCTTGTACATGACCATCCATTAATTCACATGCAAACCTGTTTTTTGAGTATTCCACCAAAAGGTGGGCCTTCCAGTCAACTAAAATGTCATTCATAGCATAAAATGATGGTCTTTTGGATAAGGCATCTGCCACCATATTATTTTTCCCTTTGACAAATTCAATTTCAAAGTCATAACCCTGGATCTTGCTAACCCATTTCTATTGCCTCTCATTTAAGTCATTTTGATATAGAAAGTACTTGAGGCTATTGTGATGTGTCCTCACAAAAAATTTTACCCCAACCAAGTATTTCCTGAACTTAGTTGGTCCAGGTGGATTTCGGTGGCCACCCACCTTTTCCAACTGGCTCAAAACAATATTTTGACAATTTTGGTAATTTACTATTTTTAGCAGTTTTTAACTTTCAAGGCCATTTTGAGGGCCTAACTGAATGTTATTCGGGATAGAGATTCTCAATGATATCCATAGGCTCTTCTTTATCCCCCAAAATTAATCACCTCGACTATACCTTTCCAACAAGCTATCGTACGCCCCAAATGGATATCATATGCCAAAGTTATGCCCTCGGGAAGTTAATACACCAAACTACCCAAAACGGGGTCCACAAAACTGTTGGATTTTCTTATTGAATAGAAACTATTTTTACTGTATATCTATTATTTTGTGTTAAACATCTTTTGATAATAATCTGTATTCATTTAGTTTTGAAAATATAATTTGGATCAGTGGTATCATAGCAGGCTTCTCTTGATCCTTTTTCAGTGGATGTCCCCAACGAGGTCCGAGTATAGCAAGTTGGGTATCGAGCTTGTCTCTCTTGAAGAAAATCACTCTTGCACGCCCAAGAAACCCTCCATGGCAGAAGAAAAGAAAAATGACACAACAAACGATTCTATTAATCTGTTTCTTGAGCAAGCTCTCACGCTATAGAGGGACGAAAAGATGGAGAATTTTTCCCACATCCTTCAATGCCTGACGATTACAATAGGCGTGTCTTCATCAAGCGGCCACTTTGGAGGCACCTCTCCTTTCAAGGTACAAGTTAATTTTTATATTCCCATATTTGAAGAACAGATAGATGCAGATGCTCTAGAAAAATGGTTAAATCTTTTAGAAGGTTATTTCTCTATTCGTAATTTCTCCGATAGGGAAAAGATTACCTTCGCACTCCTTAAATCTCTCCCCCATGTCAAAAATTGGTGGGAAACTTACTAGGAGCAAATTTCCACAAAGGATTTTGGAATATATGGAGCCGATCCCACTTGGGATTTTTTTTTTGGATGCGTTAAAGGAATAGTATTACCTTGTTGGCAACTATGAGGACCAGTACATGAGATGGACCACACTGTGATAAGAGAGGGGCCAAGCAGTTCCAGAGTTCACCAATACCTTCCATACCTTGCACACCAAGATGGGTATCAAAGACTCCAAATGAAATCTAGTTCTGAAATACCGTGGGGCTCTACACAGATACATATAAACTAAAATGGATTTTATGAACATCTCATCTCTGAGTGTTGCTTATCGATATGCTATTAAAATCGAGCAATAATTTAAGCACCAAAACAAACAGGAGTTCGGGTATAAAAATATGCAACAACCAAAGTATGATAAAGACATCCCTAACAAACAGTCTCCCAAAAACCAATCCAATCCACAAGAAAAGAAGGGTCATGGAAAGACGAAGAAGGAAACTGGAAAATGGTGTGATTTCTACAAAATCCCATGGCACAACACCGATGAATCTCTCTCAAAATAGTCATTGGTAGCTGAGATAAAATAAAAGGAGTTGAACCCTGATTCAGAATTTGATTCTGAAAATACTGATAGAAGACAGATCATCGACGCAGACCTCACTTCTATTGTCGCAACTGCAACAATTCAACCAGAAGAACCAACAGATTCTGAAGAGGGGGGGCACCTTTTTCATTCTCCAATGTGGGTGAAGGGGACCCTACTGCATTTTATTATTGATAGTGGAAGCCAAAAGAACCTAATCTTAGCAGAGGTCGTCAAACAGTTGGGATTGTCGACAACAACACACCCACAACCATACAACATTGGGTGGCTTCTCCAAGGATGAGATCTTCGTGTCAGCCAACAATGTCAATTGTCATATGGCATCCATCCCTTCAAGGACAAGGTATTATGTGATGTTTCCCCCCTGGATTTATCTGATGTTCTCTTGGGCCAACCATATATATGGAAATTCCATACTATTTATGAGTCTCGACCCCATAGTGTCATTGTTACTCTAGGGGATCATCTCTACAGGATACCAAAGGTAATTATGACTATTTTCCCACCTAAACAATGTCACATGGTAGTATCTCATACTACAAAATTCAGCTTCTTCACAGTTTGTTCAAAGCGTGAACAGAAGAACACCACTGCAGCCTCAGTACAAGCACCTTCTATCCAATAGAAGTAGGTCAAAAAGATTGCAACAAAGTATAAATATTCCTTCTACACACATTCATATCATGTAGCTAGACTAGTTAAAAAGGTCCAACCCTTCCAGCCACAGGTTCGTGACAACCTTCAACAAGCTAAGCGACACAACTTCTCCAACAAGGCAAGCAACTCATCAAGATGAAGATTCAACAAACGCTCTCCCCTCTCCCCTAGGCACTCAACAAAATGGATACCATTACTTCCTATGGAGGGAGGATTGATCCAGGTGGATGTCAGTGGCCCCCACCTTTTCCAACTAGCTCAAAATAGTTTTCTGGCAATTTTGGTAATTTACTATTTTTAGCAATTTTTAACTTTTGGGGGCCATTTTGAGAGAGGTCCTAAATGAAGGTTTTTTGGGATTGAGCTTCTCAATGATAACCAAAGGCTTTGATTGATCCCCCAAGATGAATCTCCTTTATGATACCTTTCCAAGGAGATATCGTACACCCAAAACAGAGATTGTATGCCAAAGTTACGCCCTGAGAAGTTGATACACCAAACTACCCAAAACGGGGTCCATAAAACTATTGGCTTTTCATCTTCTAGGGTTATGGTTTTGGATTTTCTTTATGATAAAAATTCCTTTAGAGCCTCATTGTAAAATAATATTCTTGCAAATGTGAGTAGCCATCACATCTCTTCTCATAGATAAGCTACCACCATTCGAGTGAGTCTTTCACTCTGTATTTTTACAGTCTTTGTAAATTTTCGCTCATTAACAGAAAATTGTGTATTACTGTATCTATGTTTTTATGGTTGCATCTCTTATACATTTATGTTATAATATTGGATATTATTTATATCTCTACACATTTATTTATTATATCTCTGCTCCCATTTCGTGCCGAAAATAATCCAGATCATTAGCCAATGCATGCATGATGGATAACATCTCTTTCTCATAGATGGTGTAGAGAAGCTTAGGACCCCTTAGTTTTTGTCTCTCATAGACAATAGGGTGTATATTCTGCATAAGCACTTCTCTAATGCCCTCCCCTGAGGCATCACACTCCACTGTAAAGGGTTGTGCGAAATCTGGCAGAGACAATACCAGACAAGTTCTCATTACCTTCTTCATCTTGTCAAAAGTCAATTGTGCTTTTGGACTCCACTTGAATGCACCCTTCCTGTTCAAATCAATCAAAGGTGTGCAAAGTTAAGAGAAACCTTTGACAAACCTCTTGTAATAGCATTAGATGACAAGAAACCCTTTTAATTTGGTGAGTGTGATAGGTGTCATCCAATCAAGTATAGCCTATATATTCTCTTGGTGTACGTGTACACCTTTAACCCCAATGATGTGTCCCAAATAGAGTACCTATGTCATTCCAAATTCAAATTTGGATTATTTATCCTATAGAGAATGTCTTTCCATCATGGCTAAAATGTGTTAAACATGTTGCAGATGTTCCTCCCATGTTTTTTTGTAGATCAACAAGTCATCAAAGAAGACTAAGAGGAAATTCCTTAATTGCTTGTTAACGACATGATTCATGCACGATTGGAAGGTGGTTGGAGCATTAGTTATCCCAAAGGGAATTACCAAGAACTCATAGTGATCATAGTAACATCTAAAAGCGGTCTTGGGTACATCTTTCTCCCTCATTTTTATCTGATGATATCGAGAGCGCAAATCAATCTTTGTGAAGTATACAACCCCATGAAGCTCATCCAATACCTCATCAATCCTATGGATGAGGTATTGGTTCTTGATCATATTCTTATTCAATGCCCTGTAATCAATAAACATGTGCATGGTCCCATACTTCTTTTTCACTAACACCACTGAAGATGCAAAGGGACTAGAACTTGGCCTAATGTGGCCCATATCTAGCAGTTCTTTGATAGCCTTCTCAATCTCATCTTTGTACTTCTTTGGGTGCCTATAAGGAGAGGTGATGATATTTTTGGCTCCCTCTTCCAATTCTATGATGTTCTCAAACCCCCTATTTGGTGGTACTCTCGGTGGAATGGGTTTAAATAAATTTATGTGCATGGCAATGATTCATTGAATCTCTAGTGAGTAATGAGTACCCCCTTTCTTATCCACCCGAACCAATATTCTAAATTTTGTCACCACTCTAAGTGTGTTTCCTATCATACCCTTGAGTACCACCTTTTTCCTATTTTCCTCCATGAAAGACATCTCCATGGTCTTGTAGTTGGTAGTGATTGGCCCCAACGTATTAAGCCACTTAACTCCAAGTATGATGTTAGTGTATGGAAGATCCATTACATAGAAATATTGTGCCAAATCATTCCTTCCCAATGTAAGCTTCATTCCTAGAATATACCTGTCACAACGCATAGTGCACCCCCTGCTACCTCCACACGGAAACCTTCAAATTCAACTGTAGGTATATGTATTCTTTGTAGTAGGTATAAATAAATGAAGTTATGTGAATCACCCCATCAATGAGAACTTAACATTTATGCCCCTATAACACTCCTCTCATCCCGAAGGTGTTGAATTTGGGTACCCTAATGATTGATGCTATTGTTACCTTCTTATCTATTGTAAGGTCGTGACCTGCATCTTCCTCATCTTCATTTTCTATGGGATCGACCTCCATGTTCTATAGATGGTCGAAATATGCCTCCTCGTCATCATCAAAAATCTCTTCAATGTAGTGAGCCTTGCCTTTACCCATGCATTTGTGTGTTGGATCCCAAGGCTCTTTGCATGTAAATCACAATTGTTTCCTTCTCAATTCCCTCCTAGTAGTTTCGTCCATTCTACCTCTTCCTCGGTCAAATCCCCTTTGGTATCTTCCCCCTTGGTTCATGGGGGGTATTTAGTGTCTTCCCCCTAGGTTTAGTGGAGGTCTAGGGGTAAATTTATTCTTCATTGCTGATCCCAAGTCCCTAGTCCTCCATATAGAATCATGTAAGTTGGTAGGATTAAAATCCTTGACCCAACCCCTTAAGGGCTCCATGAACCCCTCTGTTAAGAGAATTGTTAGTTTCTCTTGAGACACATCCTGCACCATAACTGATATCCTTTGAAACTCCTTTACATATTCCTCTGGTGACCCTGTCTTCCTGAGCTAGGTGAGTTCCCCAAAATGTAGTTTTGGAACCCCCTGGTCAAACCTATCAATAAGCCTCTATGTGAACTTTATGTAAGTAGTAATTTGATTATGGCCTAGTGTATTCAACCCATGGTACCACCAGTCATGATGTTTTCCCTCCAAGTAAATGGTGGAAAACTTGATGGAATCCATTTGATGCAGACCCCCCTTCTCCCCTAAGGGTTTCGCGACCTCCCGGTCTAGGATCGATAAAGAACTAAGTCTGACTGAATCTTCGACCCCTCAAGAGCCTTCAATCAATTGAATAGCCCCTTCTTCTTAAATAACAGGTCCTATGGAACCCACAGGATTATCCTTAACGCTTTTAAAGCTTCATTGTATTTAGGTGCTAGCTCTCCTAGTTAATCCCCTCCCTCTATGTGACCAAGGTTGTGACCAGTCACCTAAACAAAAGGCACGTCATGAATTGGTGTATCAGGCCTATGCATGTGAGTCACCCCAACTTTCCCGACTTCTGAAATCCTGACAAGAGCCTAGTGCATGCTAGCCCCTCTATTCTCCTTCACCGATGTGACCCTTCGGTATGACCGTGGACCAATATTTCGAGGTCTTCATGATTTCGAATTTCGCGACTTCGCTTCTCACAAGTTCACCCTTCGTGAATCATCTCCCTAGACAATCAACGGTCCATATCTCTCCTCGATCCGAAGGCTCAGATCAAATATTCGCGATTTTGGATTTCATGAGTTCCCAAAACTCTCACCTATGATTTCCCGAGTTACGAACCTCTAACTAAATCAGATCTACGGTTCATCTCCCTCTGTCGATCAATGGCTATGATCAAATCATGATTTCGCGATTCACGAGTTGCTATAACTCTTCCTTTGACTTCTCTGAGTCACGAGTCAATGAAATGTTGAACTCTCACCATGTGTCCTCCTTGACGATGGATGGTTCTGATGATTTCAAAATTCCGTGACCCTGCTCCTCCTGCGTACGTTCAAAGCTTTAATGTTAGTGAACTTTACCCTTATTGAATGGCTATGATCCTTTTGTGCACCGATCGGGCGGTTGAGATCCTTTATTTGTGATTTTATCATACAAATGAGATCCTTTCTCTGACGCTCGGATTGAATGACTGAGATATTTAATTGCGCTTAGATCGAACGGTCTAGATCTTTTCCCTTGAGCTTACGCTTTCTTGTAACTTAGAAGATTTTTGAAAGATTTAAAATCTTCGACCTTTATCCCTCCTGCGAGTTCATTTCTTGGATCTCGTTTGCACTTCTTGGAAATTCTTATCCCTCCTATGCTTGATCTCCTCAAATATTTTCGATCCCCCAAGCACTTCTTTCTTTTCCAAGAAGTTCGTCAAACTCAGATCCAAAGATTCTTGAAAATAATTCTTTCTCGCCTTCCTGGCATTCCTCTATTCTTCTCCTCGACTTCTTTACGGAGTCGTTTCGACTCTTTGTCGAATTCTAGATCTGTGCACTCTTTGCAATAGATCTTTACACAATATTTGAGTTCTTGCAACAACTGCGCACACCTTACGGCACTCTCTTTACACTTCATGCAAAGAAACCTTATGTTGTTTGTCCTAAGCTTATGAATCGAGACAAACTCTGTCAATGCACTCCTTTTGGACTGAATTCAAGATCTGTGCACTCCTTGCAGTAGATTCTTACAGACAACTGTGCACTCCTTAAAACAATCACTTTGCACTCCTTGCAAAGGGAATCTTACGCTATTTATTCTGAGCTTTACGAGTTGAAACAGACTCTGTCAATGAACTCCTTACAAACTGTGTGCAAACCTTACACCCTCTCACAAAGAAAAGAGATTTTAAGTTTTTTATGCAATCATTTTAGAGATACATACACTCGTAGAAAGATTCATTCATTCTTGAAAAGATTGACAACAACAATAGGGTTAAACAAACTAGCTACTATCTAATTGTGGTTACATCGAGGCTAGGGTTAAACTCACAGGTCACGCATGCTTATTTTGTCTCCACGCACGTGATCTTTCCTTTGATTGTTTTCTATCAATTTGAAAAGATTGTAGTACTGGCTAGTATTCGAGACTCCAGATTGGTTCTCAGGTGTTGAGTTGTCCTGCCATGTGTACTTGTTGACGATTCTCCTGCATCATACTCCTCTGGGAAAATATTCATGGACTCCTGCACCGACTTTCCATGCTTCTGGATATCATCTTCACTCTCCCAACTAGCATATTATATTGGATGTCCCTTCCACTTGACCAGATATTCAAAATAGGTCTTCCTCCTGGTCTTCTTACCAATCCTCTGATCAACGATATTTTCCATACGTGGTTTTTTTGATATAGGCATTTGTTTCTCCCACTGAATCTTCTCTTGATCTACTAATCCCTCTATGTCATCCTTTGTGTAAGGATATAGGTATGAAACGTTGAATATGGGAGATATGCCCACATCATCTAGAAACTCAATCTCGTAAGCATTTGTATCAAACTTCCTCAAGATCTTACATGGTCCTATTTTCTTCATCTTTAGCTTGTTATATGTCCCCCTAGGGAACCTTTCCTTCCTGAGATGTGTCAAACCCTGATCTCCTATTTCAAATTGAAGTTCTTTGTGATGTTGATCAGCTCTATGTTTGTACTCTTGGCTAGAACTCTGTAACCTCCCTCTGATCTGGATATGGAGCTTATGCATTTTTGCGGCAAAGTCTTCTGCTCCAATGCTTCTGATCTCACTCGGTTCCAAGTCTCTCAACTCATATACTCCCCTGGGTTGCATTCCATACAATATTTGGAATGGGCTCTTCCCAGTGCTCTTGTTTGGTGATTCATTGTATGAAAACTCTGATTGTGTTAGAATTTGATCCCACTGATTATGATGTTCGGTGACCAGAATCCCCAATAAGTTTCCAAAACTTTTGTTTACCACCTCAGTCTGTCCATATGTCTGAGGGTGATAAGTTGAGCTGAGGGACAAATATGCCCCCAAATTCTTCCACAATGTTCTCCAAAAATGACCAACAAATTTGGTGTCTCTGTCTGAGACAATGCTTTTGGGTAGGTCGTGAAGTATCACAACTTCCTTAAAGAACCGATTCACAACATGTGTTGCATCACTGGTATTCTGACATGGGATAAATTGTGCCATATTTGAAAATCTATCCACCACCACAAATATCGAATCACATCCTCTTTTCATTCTTGGCAGTCCCAACACAAAATCCATGCTTATTGCATCCCAAGGCCTCTCTGGTATGGGAAATGTTTGATATAATTCAATGTTTTGTCTTTTACCTTTTGCATGTTGGCAGATTCTACATTTGTTCATGAATTTTATCACATCTATTCTCATACCTGGCCAATAGTACGAACTGCTCAACTGTGAAAATGTCTTATCATGGCCGAAATGTCCAACCAATCCTCCACTATGTTTTTCCTTCAAAAGGTTATCCCTCATTGAGCATTTTGGTATGCACAATTGATTTCCCTTGAACAACAATCCCTCTTGAATCATATNACCATGTGTCATTTCCCTTGTATTATAAATTACTCTAACTTCGGGACGAAGTTTCTTGAAGGATGGGTGTATGTAACAACCCTAATTAATTATTTAACTATCATGATTAAATATTGTTTTAATAAATTATTAATTTAGAAATTTTTTTTGAATACTTATTTTATAATATAATTGTATTGGTAGATGGACCAATTTATGGGGGGAGGATAAGGTGGTTGAGTGTTTAATGGGGGGATATATTCCCAAAATGAAGCTCTCCCAAACTAATTAACCTCCCAACCAATTAGGAATAACCTATCCGGCTCCCTAGCCCCAGGATTCCTTACGGTTTCCTGGCCCTCGAACTCAAATTTCCCAGCAACACGTGCCCCTGTGAGAGTCCTGAAGTCAACTGTAAGCACAAAATAGATGTAGAACAGATACACAGTCCCAAACTGCTTCCTCCCTTCTCCTTCCCTCCTCCAATTTTTCTCACCTTCTCCTAACATGAAAATATTACTCAACCCAAAATATCATGCTTCCCGAGTCCTCTCCCTTGCCTTATCTTCCTTCTCCTCCCTCATCCAACCACCTTATCCCCCCATTAAACTAATATTTATTAAACTAATATTTATTAAACAAATATTTAATCATGATAATTAAATAATCAATTAGGGTTGTTACAGGTGGTGCTCTTGGTGGAATGGGTTCAAAGACCTTGTTGTGCCTATCAATGTTTCTCTGAATCTCTGGAGAGTAATGAGTATCACCTTATTTATCCACCCAAACCGATATTCTACTTTATGCTCCATACACAATGTCCTCCCTCCTGAAGATGGCCTCCATGTGCTTTGTTGTCACCACTCTAGGTGTGTTTCCTGTCATACCCCTGAGTAGCACCTTTTTCCCATTTACCTCCATGGTATTGTAGTTGGAAGTGACTGGCCCCAACATACTAAGCCACTGAACTCCAAGGATGATGTTAGTGTATAGAAGATCCATTACATAGAAATATTGTGCCAAAATATACCTTCCCATTATAACCTTCATTCCTGGAATATACATGTCACAAGGCATAGTGCGCCCCCCTGACACCTCCATGCGAAAACCTTCAAATTCAATTGAAGGTATATGTCTTATTTGCAGTAGGGATGAATCAATGAAGTTAATTGGAGCACCCCCATCAATAAGAACTGAAACTTTCTTCCCCTATAGCACTCCTCACATCATGAAGGTGTTGAATTTGGGTACCATAATGATTAATGCTATTGCTACCTTATTATCTGTTGTAAGGTTGTGACTTGCATCTTCCTCATCTGCATTTTATGTGGGATCTTCCTCCATTTTCTGTAGATTTCCAAAATCTTCCTCCTCATCATCATCGGAAATCTCTTCAATGTAGTGAGCCTTGCCTTTACCCATGCATTTGTGTGTTGGATCCCAAGGATCTTTGCATGTAAAGCATAATTGTTTCCTTCTAAATTCCCCCCTAGTAGTTTCATCCATTCTACCTCTTCATCGGTCAAACCCCCTTTGGTCTCTTCTACCTTGGTTCATGGGGGGTCTTTGGTCTCTTCCCCCTGGGTTTAGAGGACATATAAGAGTAAATTTATTTTTCACTGTTGATCCCAAGTCCCTAGTCTTCCATATAGCATCCTGTAAGTTGGTAGGCTTAAAATCCTCAACCCAAACCCTTAAGAGATCCATCAACCCCTATGTTAAGAGCATCATTAGTCTCGCTTGAGACACATCTTGCACCATAACTGTTATCCTCTAAATGTCCTCTATATATGCCTCTGGTGAACCTATCTACCTGAGCTAAGTGAGTTCCCTAAAATGTAGTTCTGGATCCCCCTAGTTAAACATGTCAATAAGACTCTGCATGTACTCTGTGTAAGAAGTAATCTGATTATGGCCCAATGTAATTAACCCATGGTACCACCAGTCGTGAGATTTTCCCTCCAAGTAAATGGTGGCAAACTTGATGGCATCCATCTCTCTCATTGGGTTAAGTTGTAAGTAGGTATCAAGATTATGCACCCAAGCTTGCGCAGTCACCTTGGAAGAACCATAAAAGTATGGGATTTCCATATTTCCTTCCCTATTATCCAATTCATAGTTGTTTCAATGATACTGTTTGGGCATACCCTTGAATTTGATCCCACAATATTGGTCCAGTGTGAATTTTGTTTTGAATACTGCACTCAATGATTCATATTCCTTGGCATATTGCTCAAAATTGTCCTCAATATCATCATGGTGTTTGTGTTGTGGTTGGTTAACTAGAAATGTAGGTAGGTAGGGTCTAGGGGTAGTTCTACTCTATGTTATCCCCTTAAAATCCCCTCCTCCAAAAATATGCCCCTTAGTGTGGTAGTGAAAGCTCTGCTCCTTATGAGGTCTAGTTTCCACATGAGAACCATTGTATTCTTTGTTTGCATAGATTTTTGGCCCCTTTCCTGCATGGGTCATTTGACTAGGAAGGGAACATTCATAAGCACTACTCCAATGCCCTCCCCTGAGGCATCACACTCCACTGTAAAGAGTTGTATGAAATATGGTAGAGCCAATACCAGACAAGTTCTCATTACCTTATTCATCTTGTCAAAAGTCAACTGTGCTTCTGGACTCCATTTGAATGCGCCCTTCCTGGTCAAATCGGTAAAAGGTGCGCAAAGTTGAGAGAAACCTTTGACAAAACTCCTGTAATAGCATCAAATTCCAAGAAATCCTTTTAATTTGGTGAGTGTCTTAGGTTTCATCCAATCAAGTATAGCTTCTATACGCTCTTGGTGTACCTGTACCCCTTTCACCCCAATGATGTGTCCCAAATAGAGTACCTCTGTGATTCCAAATTCACATTTTTATTCTTTATCATATAGATATTGTCTTTCCATGATGGATAAAATATGTTCAACATGTTGCAGATGTTTCTCCCATGTTTTGTTGTAGATCAACAAGTCATCAAAGAAGACCAAGATGAACTTCCTTAATTTCTTATTAAAGACACGATTCATGCACGATTGGAAGGTGGCTAGCGTATTAGTTAGCCCAAAGATAATTACCAAGAACTCATAGTGACCATAGTGACATCTGAAAGCGGTCTTGGGTACATCTTTCTCCCTCATTTTTATCTGATGATAGCCAAAGCACAAGTCAATCTTTGTGAAGTATACAACCCCATGAAGCTCATCCAATAGCTCATCAATCCTAGGGATGTGATATCAGTTCTTGACCATATTCTTATTCAATTCCCTGTAATCAATGCACATGCGCAAGGTCCCATCCTTCTTTTTCACTAACACCACTGAAGATGCAAAGGTAATGGAACTTGGCCTAATGTGGCCCATATCTAGAATTTATTTGATAACCTTCTCAATATCATATTTATAATTCTTTGGGTGCATGTAAGGAGTGGTGATGACAGGTTTTTCTCCCTCTTCCAATTCTATGATGTGCTCAAACCCACTATCTGGTGGTGCTCCTGGTGGAATGGGTTCAAATACATTGTTGTGCATGTCAATGAGTCTCTGAATCTCTGGAGAGTAATGAGTATCCCCTTTCTTATCCACCCAAACCAATATTTTACATTATGTTTCATACATAATGTCCTCCCTCCCGAAGATGGCCTCCATGATCTTTGATGCCATGAATTTAGGTGTGTTTCCTGTCATACCCCTGAGTACTACCTTTTTCCCATTTTCCTCCATGAAAGGCATCTCCATGGTATTGTAGTTGGTAGTGATTGGCCCCAACATACTAAGCCACTGAACTCCAACGATGATGTTAGTGTCTATAAGATCCATTACATAGAAATATTGTGACAAATCATGCATGCCCAATGTAAGCTTCATTCTTGGAATATACTTGTCACAAGACATAATGCGCCCCCCTCCTACCTCCACACGGAAACCTTCAAATTCAACTGTAAGTATATGTCTTCTTTGTAGTAGGGTTGAATCAATGAATTTATGTGAAGCACCCCCATTAATGAGAACTGCAATTTTTTTCCCCTGTAGCACTCCTCTCATACCAAAGGTGTTGAATTTGCGTACCCCACTAATTGATGTTATTGTTACCTTATTATTTGTTTTAAGTTCGTGACCTACATCTTCCTCATCTGCATTTTCTGTGGGATCTACCTCCATTGGTCATCTGTAATAGGAGTTTTGCAATATTCTCCTGGTAGTCATTTACTCTTTCCAAGGTCTCCCTCATCTCAAACTGTCCCATACGCATTGTTTCCTGGTTATCCTGTATATGGTGCACAAGTTCAATTTTTGTCTAATTTATGGAGTGTTGTAACTCCTTTGCAAAACCTGCTAGAAATTGTGGCTCATTGTCCTCACCTGAGCCTTCCATTTCTGCCTCTAGTTCACCTGTATGCTTTTCATTTCTTCCCATATAGATACCACTGAATTTATGCATGCGATAATCCCCACTGGCTGGGAGTATCAATGCTCTGATACCACTATAATGTTCCCAAGCCAAGTTTTTGTTGGAAACACTAACTATTTATTGTTTGTTTAGTTGTCTACCTGTAGGTTTACTCATGAAATTGCGCATTAGGGTTTATGTTTATGAAATCAAAGCATGTAGACATGGATATGAAGATATAACGTAAGGAAATAGAATATACAACAAGAAACATCAATATGGAATCAAATAGCTCATATCTGACCTTTATTTAGATATTACAAAGATCTTGATACAATAGAATTACAGATCTGGTAGAATACCAATAAGAATATCTAACAGGAATAATAGATTCTACAAAATTCTTAAGAGTAAAGATATAAGCCTCCAAAGACAAGACAATAAGTTGATGCAAAGAACAAGATGGATTTATTTCCTTCCAGGGATCAGATCCAAACACCCCTAGCTAAGTTGCGCCCTTATGGATGGATGAATAGACTCAATATTTTGGCCCTACTTCTAGAGGCCTCCAAATACTCTGAAACTGGATGGAATAGTAGATCGGGAAAATACAAACCCCCTCCTGAAGTCTCAGCCTAAATGATAGAGATCTTCTTCTCCTATAGTTGAAACCCCAAACTGGGTTGTGCCCTCCTAGATGACTAAAGAGACCCATTATTTCGGCCTCACTACTGGGAACCTCCAGATGATATGAAAATGGCTGGAAGGGTAGATCGGGGAAAGAAAAACACCCTGGTGAAGTCTCTAGTTGAATAATGAATATTTTCTCCTCCAAACAGATGAAACCATGTTCTGGAGTGCGCCCTCCTTCTCTCCAACACATTCCAAGCTCTAAAAAATCATATGGCAAGTAAGCCTCTCCAAAAATAGGCTAGAAATGATGGTTGAGGCCCTACAGAGAGAACCCTGAAGTATGAATTCCCAAAAACCTCCTTCATTTCCTGGATCGAACTCTTCTTCTTCCAATGGTGCACCCCCCTTGCTGGAAACCCCCTAGGTTACACATTGTTCCTTCCTTGGCCAAGATATGGTACCTGTAACTATTTTAGAATGGTGTGGGAGGAGTATTTCACCCCCGAGACCAAGCTTGGATAAATATAGGTGGGATATTTCACCACCGAATTGATCTCTAGGCTTTGTAATCTCAAAACCCTCAAAATTCCTTTGTGCTCAAGAGCCCAAATGAAAAATGTATTATAATCCAAAATGAGTGAGAAGTGCACCCTTCCTTTCTTTTATACTCTAGATATATTTCTCTATTGTGTTAGTTAACCCCTAGGGTTAACTTCTAGCTTTTTCACACATGATCTTTTATTTCCTTCAGTTTACCTTTTTCCCCCAAAGTCAACTTAATATTATAACATTGTGCTTAGGTAATGGATTTGGGTTGTCTTTGTCCCCATGATGCATGATATTATAGTCTAGTGGGGAAAACTAGAATATTGAGTCTCTCATAACCTCTTCATCAAGATGTGGGGACATTACAGTCTCCCTTGCTAGAAATTGCTTGCCCATAAGCAATTTTGAACATGTCTCCTGAAGAACCTGTTCACCTTCCCAAGTGGCATCCTCTATGAGTAAGTTATTCCACCTGACCAAGTATTCCTTGATGCTCCTCCTTCTTAACCTCTTCTCCCTTACTTCTAATATTTCTTCTGGAATCAGTATCAATTGCCTCTCTTCATCCAAGGGTGGTAGTTCCTCAATAGGAAGGATGTGTTTACCTATAACTCTCCTTAAGAATGACACATGAAATACATTATGTATTTTTCTACCTTTTCATAGATCAAGCTCATATGCCATGGACCCTACCTTTTTTTTAACCTTGTATGGTCCAAGAAGCAAGGTTAGATATTTTCTACGACACTCCTCTTAATGGATGCATGTCTGTATGGTTGAAGCCTCAAGTAAACCAAATCACCAACCTCAAATGCGTGATCCACCTGTGTTTGTCTACCTATACCTTTTGTTGATTCTATTCCCTTTGCAGGTGGTCTTTAAATTCTCTGAGTATATCATGACTCGGTTGAATCCAATCCTAAACCATGGGATCCCTACTGTCACCAAAGACAATCTCCAAAAAGGAGAGGGGATCATAACTGTATAAGGCTATGAACGGTGACATACCAATAGACATGTGATGGGTGGTGTTGTAGAAATATTCCCCCAAATGAAGCCACTTAACACATGCCTTCTGTTGTAATGACACATAATTCCAAAGGTAGCCTTCAACCCACTTGTTGACTATCTCTGTTTAGCCATCAGTTTGAGGATGATAGCTAGTATTGGGGGTTAAGCCCATACCTACCAACCTGAATAGCTCCTGCCAAATGTTGCTCATGAACCTATTGTCCCTTTCACTCACAATGGTTTTCTCTAAACCATGTAACCTAAAGACCTCTCTAAAGAACAAATCCGCAACATGTGTTGCACTGTGATTTGTGGCAATAGTGAAAAAGTGAGAAAACTTGGTTAACCTTTCCACCACCACAAAGACGCAATCCTTTCCCTCAGCCTTGGGAAATCCTATGATGAAATCAATGGATATGATTTCCCATTTGTGCTCAAGAATGGGAAGTGGTTGTAGTAATTTTGTTGGATGAGTGTGTTCATCCTTGTTCACCTTACAAGTGGTGCATTCCTTGATGTGGCACATCACATCTTCCTTCATGCCCTTCTCTTTCCCTTATTTGCATGTATGTATTAATGAACCCTTGATGTCCTTCTATTGGTGAATCATGGCATGCTTGTAGCACTTTTTTTTAAAGGTTTACTTGGGAACCAAGAATATTTGGCCCTTGTGACATATGATGTTGTCCACAATTCTGTAGTTGTCATCTTGTACATGACCATCCATTAATTCACATGCAAACCTGTTTTTTGAGTATTCCACCAAAAGGTGGGCCTTCCAGTCAACTAAAATGTCATTCATAGCATAAAATGATGGTCTTTTGGATAAGGCATCTGCCACCATATTATTTTTCCCTTTGACAAATTCAATTTCAAAGTCATAACCCTGGATCTTGCTAACCCATTTCTATTGCCTCTCATTTAAGTCATTTTGATATAGAAAGTACTTGAGGCTATTGTGATGTGTCCTCACAAAAAATTTTACCCCAACCAAGTATTTCCTGAACTTAGTTGGTCCAGGTGGATTTCGGTGGCCACCCACCTTTTCCAACTGGCTCAAAACAATATTTTGACAATTTTGGTAATTTACTATTTTTAGCAGTTTTTAACTTTCAAGGCCATTTTGAGGGCCTAACTGAATGTTATTCGGGATAGAGATTCTCAATGATATCCATAGGCTCTTCTTTATCCCCCAAAATTAATCACCTCGACTATACCTTTCCAACAAGCTATCGTACGCCCCAAATGGATATCATATGCCAAAGTTATGCCCTCGGGAAGTTAATACACCAAACTACCCAAAACGGGGTCCACAAAACTGTTGGATTTTCTTATTGAATAGAAACTATTTTTACTGTATATCTATTATTTTGTGTTAAACATCTTTTGATAATAATCTGTATTCATTTAGTTTTGAAAATATAATTTGGATCAGTGGTATCATAGCAGGCTTCTCTTGATCCTTTTTCAGTGGATGTCCCCAACGAGGTCCGAGTATAGCAAGTTGGGTATCGAGCTTGTCTCTCTTGAAGAAAATCACTCTTGCACGCCCAAGAAACCCTCCATGGCAGAAGAAAAGAAAAATGACACAACAAACGATTCTATTAATCTGTTTCTTGAGCAAGCTCTCACGCTATAGAGGGACGAAAAGATGGAGAATTTTTCCCACATCCTTCAATGCCTGACGATTACAATAGGCGTGTCTTCATCAAGCGGCCACTTTGGAGGCACCTCTCCTTTCAAGGTACAAGTTAATTTTTATATTCCCATATTTGAAGAACAGATAGATGCAGATGCTCTAGAAAAATGGTTAAATCTTTTAGAAGGTTATTTCTCTATTCGTAATTTCTCCGATAGGGAAAAGATTACCTTCGCACTCCTTAAATCTCTCCCCCATGTCAAAAATTGGTGGGAAACTTACTAGGAGCAAATTTCCACAAAGGATTTTGGAATATATGGAGCCGATCCCACTTGGGATTTTTTTTTTGGATGCGTTAAAGGAATAGTATTACCTTGTTGGCAACTATGAGGACCAGTACATGAGATGGACCACACTGTGATAAGAGAGGGGCCAAGCAGTTCCAGAGTTCACCAATACCTTCCATACCTTGCACACCAAGATGGGTATCAAAGACTCCAAATGAAATCTAGTTCTGAAATACCGTGGGGCTCTACACAGATACATATAAACTAAAATGGATTTTATGAACATCTCATCTCTGAGTGTTGCTTATCGATATGCTATTAAAATCGAGCAATAATTTAAGCACCAAAACAAACAGGAGTTCGGGTATAAAAATATGCAACAACCAAAGTATGATAAAGACATCCCTAACAAACAGTCTCCCAAAAACCAATCCAATCCACAAGAAAAGAAGGGTCATGGAAAGACGAAGAAGGAAACTGGAAAATGGTGTGATTTCTACAAAATCCCATGGCACAACACCGATGAATCTCTCTCAAAATAGTCATTGGTAGCTGAGATAAAATAAAAGGAGTTGAACCCTGATTCAGAATTTGATTCTGAAAATACTGATAGAAGACAGATCATCGACGCAGACCTCACTTCTATTGTCGCAACTGCAACAATTCAACCAGAAGAACCAACAGATTCTGAAGAGGGGGGGCACCTTTTTCATTCTCCAATGTGGGTGAAGGGGACCCTACTGCATTTTATTATTGATAGTGGAAGCCAAAAGAACCTAATCTTAGCAGAGGTCGTCAAACAGTTGGGATTGTCGACAACAACACACCCACAACCATACAACATTGGGTGGCTTCTCCAAGGATGAGATCTTCGTGTCAGCCAACAATGTCAATTGTCATATGGCATCCATCCCTTCAAGGACAAGGTATTATGTGATGTTTCCCCCCTGGATTTATCTGATGTTCTCTTGGGCCAACCATATATATGGAAATTCCATACTATTTATGAGTCTCGACCCCATAGTGTCATTGTTACTCTAGGGGATCATCTCTACAGGATACCAAAGGTAATTATGACTATTTTCCCACCTAAACAATGTCACATGGTAGTATCTCATACTACAAAATTCAGCTTCTTCACAGTTTGTTCAAAGCGTGAACAGAAGAACACCACTGCAGCCTCAGTACAAGCACCTTCTATCCAATAGAAGTAGGTCAAAAAGATTGCAACAAAGTATAAATATTCCTTCTACACACATTCATATCATGTAGCTAGACTAGTTAAAAAGGTCCAACCCTTCCAGCCACAGGTTCGTGACAACCTTCAACAAGCTAAGCGACACAACTTCTCCAACAAGGCAAGCAACTCATCAAGATGAAGATTCAACAAACGCTCTCCCCTCTCCCCTAGGCACTCAACAAAATGGATACCATTACTTCCTATGGAGGGAGGATTGATCCAGGTGGATGTCAGTGGCCCCCACCTTTTCCAACTAGCTCAAAATAGTTTTCTGGCAATTTTGGTAATTTACTATTTTTAGCAATTTTTAACTTTTGGGGGCCATTTTGAGAGAGGTCCTAAATGAAGGTTTTTTGGGATTGAGCTTCTCAATGATAACCAAAGGCTTTGATTGATCCCCCAAGATGAATCTCCTTTATGATACCTTTCCAAGGAGATATCGTACACCCAAAACAGAGATTGTATGCCAAAGTTACGCCCTGAGAAGTTGATACACCAAACTACCCAAAACGGGGTCCATAAAACTATTGGCTTTTCATCTTCTAGGGTTATGGTTTTGGATTTTCTTTATGATAAAAATTCCTTTAGAGCCTCATTGTAAAATAATATTCTTGCAAATGTGAGTAGCCATCACATCTCTTCTCATAGATAAGCTACCACCATTCGAGTGAGTCTTTCACTCTGTATTTTTACAGTCTTTGTAAATTTTCGCTCATTAACAGAAAATTGTGTATTACTGTATCTATGTTTTTATGGTTGCATCTCTTATACATTTATGTTATAATATTGGATATTATTTATATCTCTACACATTTATTTATTATATCTCTGCTCCCATTTCGTGCCGAAAATAATCCAGATCATTAGCCAATGCATGCATGATGGATAACATCTCTTTCTCATAGATGGTGTAGAGAAGCTTAGGACCCCTTAGTTTTTGTCTCTCATAGACAATAGGGTGTATATTCTGCATAAGCACTTCTCTAATGCCCTCCCCTGAGGCATCACACTCCACTGTAAAGGGTTGTGCGAAATCTGGCAGAGACAATACCAGACAAGTTCTCATTACCTTCTTCATCTTGTCAAAAGTCAATTGTGCTTTTGGACTCCACTTGAATGCACCCTTCCTGTTCAAATCAATCAAAGGTGTGCAAAGTTAAGAGAAACCTTTGACAAACCTCTTGTAATAGCATTAGATGACAAGAAACCCTTTTAATTTGGTGAGTGTGATAGGTGTCATCCAATCAAGTATAGCCTATATATTCTCTTGGTGTACGTGTACACCTTTAACCCCAATGATGTGTCCCAAATAGAGTACCTATGTCATTCCAAATTCAAATTTGGATTATTTATCCTATAGAGAATGTCTTTCCATCATGGCTAAAATGTGTTAAACATGTTGCAGATGTTCCTCCCATGTTTTTTTGTAGATCAACAAGTCATCAAAGAAGACTAAGAGGAAATTCCTTAATTGCTTGTTAACGACATGATTCATGCACGATTGGAAGGTGGTTGGAGCATTAGTTATCCCAAAGGGAATTACCAAGAACTCATAGTGATCATAGTAACATCTAAAAGCGGTCTTGGGTACATCTTTCTCCCTCATTTTTATCTGATGATATCGAGAGCGCAAATCAATCTTTGTGAAGTATACAACCCCATGAAGCTCATCCAATACCTCATCAATCCTATGGATGAGGTATTGGTTCTTGATCATATTCTTATTCAATGCCCTGTAATCAATAAACATGTGCATGGTCCCATACTTCTTTTTCACTAACACCACTGAAGATGCAAAGGGACTAGAACTTGGCCTAATGTGGCCCATATCTAGCAGTTCTTTGATAGCCTTCTCAATCTCATCTTTGTACTTCTTTGGGTGCCTATAAGGAGAGGTGATGATATTTTTGGCTCCCTCTTCCAATTCTATGATGTTCTCAAACCCCCTATTTGGTGGTACTCTCGGTGGAATGGGTTTAAATAAATTTATGTGCATGTCAATGATTCATTGAATCTCTAGTGAGTAATGAGTACCCCCTTTCTTATCCACCCGAACCAATATTCTAAATTTTGTCACCACTATAAGTGTGTTTCCTATCATACCCTTGAGTACCACCTTTTTCCCATTTTCCTCCATGAAAGACATCTCCATGGTCTTGTAGTTGGTAGTGATTGGCCCCAACGTATTAAGCCACTTAACTCCAAGTATGATGTTAGTGTACGAAAGATCCATTACATAGAAATATTGTGCCAAATCATTCCTTCCCAATGTAAGCTTCATTCCTAGAATATACCTGTCACAAGGCATAGTGCACCCCCTGCTACCTCCACACGGAAACCTTCAAATTCAACTGTAGGTATATGTATTCTTTGTAGTAGGTATAAATAAATGAAGTTATGTGAATCACCCCATCAATGAGAACTTAACATTTATGCCCCTATAACACTCCTCTCATCCCGAAGGTGTTGAATTTGGGTACCCTAATGATTGATGCTATTGTTACCTTCTTATCTATTGTAAGGTCGTGACCTGCATCTTCCTCATCTTCATTTTCTATGGGATCGACCTCCATGTTCTATAGATGGTCGAAATATGCCTCCTCGTCATCATCAAAAATCTCTTCAATGTAGTGAGCCTTGCCTTTACCCATGCATTTGTGTGTTGGATCCCAAGGCTCTTTGCATGTAAATCACAATTGTTTCCTTCTCAATTCCCTCCTAGTAGTTTCGTCCATTCTACCTCTTCCTCGGTCAAATCCCCTTTGGTATCTTCCCCCTTGGTTCATGGGGGGTATTTAGTGTCTTCCCCCTAGGTTTAGTGGAGGTCTAGGGGTAAATTTATTCTTCATTGCTGATCCCAAGTCCCTAGTCCTCCATATAGAATCATGTAAGTTGGTAGGATTAAAATCCTTGACCCAACCCCTTAAGGGCTCCATGAACCCCTCTGTTAAGAGAATTGTTAGTTTCTCTTGAGACACATCCTGCACCATAACTGATATCCTTTGAAACTCCTTTACATATTCCTCTGGTGACCCTGTCTTCCTGAGCTAGGTGAGTTCCCCAAAATGTAGTTTTGGAACCCCCTGGTCAAACCTATCAATAAGCCTCTATGTGAACTTTATGTAAGTAGTAATTTGATTATGGCCTAGTGTATTCAACCCATGGTACCACCAGTCATGATGTT
The DNA here is from genome assembly GCA_000966675.3 of Picea glauca. Taxonomy (NCBI): domain Eukaryota; kingdom Viridiplantae; phylum Streptophyta; class Pinopsida; order Pinales; family Pinaceae; genus Picea; species Picea glauca. Next base: position 29,597 of record JZKD02S2127524.1, read on the forward strand.
TTCCCTCCAAGTAAATGGTGGAAAACTTGATGGAATCCATTTGATGCAGACCCCCCTTCTCCCCTAAGGGTTTCGCGACCTCCCGGTCTAGGATCGATAAAGAACTAAGTCTGACTGAATCTTCGACCCCTCAAGAGCCTTCAATCAATTGAATAGCCCCTTCTTCTTAAATAACAGGTCCTATGGAACCCACAGGATTATCCTTAACGCTTTTAAAGCTTCATTGTATTTAGGTGCTAGCTCTCCTAGTTAATCCCCTCCCTCTATGTGACCAAGGTTGTGACCAGTCACCTAAACAAAAGGCACGTCATGAATTGGTGTATCAGGCCTATGCATGTGAGTCACCCCAACTTTCCCGACTTCTGAAATCCTGACAAGAGCCTAGTGCATGCTAGCCCCTCTATTCTCCTTCACCGATGTGACCCTTCGGTATGACCGTGGACCAATATTTCGAGGTCTTCATGATTTCGAATTTCGCGACTTCGCTTCTCACAAGTTCACCCTTCGTGAATCATCTCCCTAGACAATCAACGGTCCATATCTCTCCTCGATCCGAAGGCTCAGATCAAATATTCGCGATTTTGGATTTCATGAGTTCCCAAAACTCTCACCTATGATTTCCCGAGTTACGAACCTCTAACTAAATCAGATCTACGGTTCATCTCCCTCTGTCGATCAATGGCTATGATCAAATCATGATTTCGCGATTCACGAGTTGCTATAACTCTTCCTTTGACTTCTCTGAGTCACGAGTCAATGAAATGTTGAACTCTCACCATGTGTCCTCCTTGACGATGGATGGTTCTGATGATTTCAAAATTCCGTGACCCTGCTCCTCCTGCGTACGTTCAAAGCTTTAATGTTAGTGAACTTTACCCTTATTGAATGGCTATGATCCTTTTGTGCACCGATCGGGCGGTTGAGATCCTTTATTTGTGATTTTATCATACAAATGAGATCCTTTCTCTGACGCTCGGATTGAATGACTGAGATATTTAATTGCGCTTAGATCGAACGGTCTAGATCTTTTCCCTTGAGCTTACGCTTTCTTGTAACTTAGAAGATTTTTGAAAGATTTAAAATCTTCGACCTTTATCCCTCCTGCGAGTTCATTTCTTGGATCTCGTTTGCACTTCTTGGAAATTCTTATCCCTCCTATGCTTGATCTCCTCAAATATTTTCGATCCCCCAAGCACTTCTTTCTTTTCCAAGAAGTTCGTCAAACTCAGATCCAAAGATTCTTGAAAATAATTCTTTCTCGCCTTCCTGGCATTCCTCTATTCTTCTCCTCGACTTCTTTACGGAGTCGTTTCGACTCTTTGTCGAATTCTAGATCTGTGCACTCTTTGCAATAGATCTTTACACAATATTTGAGTTCTTGCAACAACTGCGCACACCTTACGGCACTCTCTTTACACTTCATGCAAAGAAACCTTATGTTGTTTGTCCTAAGCTTATGAATCGAGACAAACTCTGTCAATGCACTCCTTTTGGACTGAATTCAAGATCTGTGCACTCCTTGCAGTAGATTCTTACAGACAACTGTGCACTCCTTAAAACAATCACTTTGCACTCCTTGCAAAGGGAATCTTACGCTATTTATTCTGAGCTTTACGAGTTGAAACAGACTCTGTCAATGAACTCCTTACAAACTGTGTGCAAACCTTACACCCTCTCACAAAGAAAAGAGATTTTAAGTTTTTTATGCAATCATTTTAGAGATACATACACTCGTAGAAAGATTCATTCATTCTTGAAAAGATTGACAACAACAATAGGGTTAAACAAACTAGCTACTATCTAATTGTGGTTACATCGAGGCTAGGGTTAAACTCACAGGTCACGCATGCTTATTTTGTCTCCACGCACGTGATCTTTCCTTTGATTGTTTTCTATCAATTTGAAAAGATTGTAGTACTGGCTAGTATTCGAGACTCCAGATTGGTTCTCAGGTGTTGAGTTGTCCTGCCATGTGTACTTGTTGACGATTCTCCTGCATCATACTCCTCTGGGAAAATATTCATGGACTCCTGCACCGACTTTCCATGCTTCTGGATATCATCTTCACTCTCCCAACTAGCATATTATATTGGATGTCCCTTCCACTTGACCAGATATTCAAAATAGGTCTTCCTCCTGGTCTTCTTACCAATCCTCTGATCAACGATATTTTCCATACGTGGTTTTTTTGATATAGGCATTTGTTTCTCCCACTGAATCTTCTCTTGATCTACTAATCCCTCTATGTCATCCTTTGTGTAAGGATATAGGTATGAAACGTTGAATATGGGAGATATGCCCACATCATCTAGAAACTCAATCTCGTAAGCATTTGTATCAAACTTCCTCAAGATCTTACATGGTCCTATTTTCTTCATCTTTAGCTTGTTATATGTCCCCCTAGGGAACCTTTCCTTCCTGAGATGTGTCAAACCCTGATCTCCTATTTCAAATTGAAGTTCTTTGTGATGTTGATCAGCTCTATGTTTGTACTCTTGGCTAGAACTCTGTAACCTCCCTCTGATCTGGATATGGAGCTTATGCATTTTTGCGGCAAAGTCTTCTGCTCCAATGCTTCTGATCTCACTCGGTTCCAAGTCTCTCAACTCATATACTCCCCTGGGTTGCATTCCATACAATATTTGGAATGGGCTCTTCCCAGTGCTCTTGTTTGGTGATTCATTGTATGAAAACTCTGATTGTGTTAGAATTTGATCCCACTGATTATGATGTTCGGTGACCAGAATCCCCAATAAGTTTCCAAAACTTTTGTTTACCACCTCAGTCTGTCCATATGTCTGAGGGTGATAAGTTGAGCTGAGGGACAAATATGCCCCCAAATTCTTCCACAATGTTCTCCAAAAATGACCAACAAATTTGGTGTCTCTGTCTGAGACAATGCTTTTGGGTAGGTCGTGAAGTATCACAACTTCCTTAAAGAACCGATTCACAACATGTGTTGCATCACTGGTATTCTGACATGGGATAAATTGTGCCATATTTGAAAATCTATCCACCACCACAAATATCGAATCACATCCTCTTTTCATTCTTGGCAGTCCCAACACAAAATCCATGCTTATTGCATCCCAAGGCCTCTCTGGTATGGGAAATGTTTGATATAATTCAATGTTTTGTCTTTTACCTTTTGCATGTTGGCAGATTCTACATTTGTTCATGAATTTTATCACATCTATTCTCATACCTGGCCAATAGTACGAACTGCTCAACTGTGAAAATGTCTTATCATGGCCGAAATGTCCAACCAATCCTCCACTATGTTTTTCCTTCAAAAGGTTATCCCTCATTGAGCATTTTGGTATGCACAATTGATTTCCCTTGAACAACAATCCCTCTTGAATCATATACTCTGTCCACTAGCTTCTATCGCGTAGCACATGATTCACGCATGCTTCGTATGCTTCCTTCTGATCTAGATCATCACTATACATTTCCTCAAGGTAGTCAAACCCTAAGGTCTTTACCTGAAATTCCTGCAAAATCATACATCTCCTTCTCAATGCATCAACAAATTTGTTAGCATTCCCAAAAATATGTTTTATGACAAAAGTAAAATTATGCATAAATTCAATCCACTTTACATGCCTCTGATTCATTTTTTCCTGTCTGGTTGTGAATTGTAAAGATTGGTTATCACTATACAAGACAAATTCTTGTGGGACAAGGTAATGTCTCTATTTCTTCAGGGCTTGGATTATGGCGTAAAGCTCCTTGTCATAGGTGGAGTATTTTCTCTTAGTCTCATTCAGCTTCTCGTTGAAGTAAGCAACAGGTCTATTGTCCTGGCTCAAAACTCCTCCAATTGCAACGTCACTTGCATCACATCTCACCTGAAATGTTTTCCCCAAATTTGGCAAGACCAAAATTGGTCACTCTGTTATTTTCTCCTTCAGTATTTTGAATCTCTTCTAGGCCTCCTCTATCCATTTAAAATACTTGTGCCTTTTCTTCATTGTTTCCATCATTGGTGCAAAAATTCCACTGAAATATCTTATGAACTTCCTATAGAAACTCGCTAATCCATGGAATCTTCTTACCTCAAACATGATCCTTGATGATGGCCTTTCTTTTATTTCTTTCACCTTCTTCGGATCCATCTTCAATTCATTTGAAGAGATCACAAAACCAAAGTAAATGAGTTCTTTCTTCATAAAAGAGGATTTCTTCAGGTTTATCAACAACTTCTCATGTTGTAGTCTCCTCATCACTAATGTCAGATGCCTCAAATGCTCCTCTTTAGTTTTCTAAAGATCAATATGTCATCTAGATACACAACCACGAACTTGCCAATGAAATATTTCAGTATTTCATTCATTAACCTCATAAAAGTACTCGGGGCATTGGTTAAGACAAATAGCATAACAAGCCACTCATACAAACCTTCATTTGTCTTAAAGGATGTCTTCCACTCATTACCTTCTCTCATTCTGATCTAGTGATATCCACTTTTCAAATCTATATTAGAAAATAAATTTTCTCCACTTAAATAGTCCATCAAATCATCTATTCTTGACAAAGGGAATCTATACCTGATAGTGATCTTGTTGATGGCTCTCGAGTCTATACACATTATCCATCCTCCATCTTTATTTGAATGCAACACAGTTAGTACTACACATGGGCTCAAGCTCTCTCTGACCAAATCCTTGTCTAACAATTCCTAGACCTGGTTCTTTACCTCTTCATTCTCTCGAGGTGTCAGTCTGTATGCCACTTTGTT